>OZ024838.1:18245218-18823128 GCA_964016985.1 Anodontia alba | reverse complement strand
ACTCCAAAAGTAGGCTCTATTGTCAAAGTATATGAAAGAAAAGAAGGGCAGTTGTCAGTTTCTGCTGTAATAGCTTATGAATAAGCCCGCCCGGAAAAGTGTGCGGGCTCGATGAATAGTATTGACTGGGCAGTTTAACTCCAGTTCAAACAAAAATTACGTCAGTACAAAGTTCTCATGTCTGAAGTATGATTTACAATGTACGAACTTTGAACCGGATAAAACCTACAATACTACAATGTACGTGCGACCAGCAAAGACTCAGGTTAGTCTGTGCATCGACCCACTAGATAAAGCAAGCTTCTTGCATACTGTATGATCAGCGATGGGTCTGAACAGAATGTGCTGTTGCAGTCGCACTGTTTATTCCGCTTTGGACAGCCCGGCTATCGATGGTAAATACGATCAGCGAATGCTCTTATCAGAATGTGCAGGCGCGTACTGACCCGAGTCTTCGCTCGTCGCACAAGACATGTTGTTACACCCAGTAATCATAGGGGGTACTTACTATTAGCGAAGGCTCTGATCAGACTACTGACTGAGATCTGCTGATGTGCAGTCTCAGAGTGTGCAGGCTTGTCCGTCTCTTCGTACAAGTTTTATTGTAGGTTTTTGCCATGCAGAGACCTCATGCGCGAGTTGTTTGTGCAAACCTTAACGCTAAGCACCCTGGGTGCAATTTTCAGCAGACGACATTTTGAAATATTTTTCTCATTCTTCCAAGAGAACATTATTTGCACTTCATGCAAATTGTCTCCACTGCATGAAACGTCAAATCCTGTTTTCTTGGTAATGAAAAAAAAAAGAAAAAAAAAAAAAAGAAAACGAATTCAGTCTGTCGTCTGCTGAATTAGCCCAGAAGACGCTTTCCCGCCGATGCGCTAGGTTTATACAATGCGTCTCTTTTACTCGTTAAATAAATTACGGTCTTGGTTTTACATATCGCATATATTGAAGCCACAAAAACAGAACACTTTACATGGAAACGAAAGTTCTGAAGATTGCTGTATAAGCCAATAAATATAATGTTATTAATGTATTATACTGTAAGAGAATAACGGCACAAAGTATTCATTTGTACCCTGATAAATGCAGGGTAAGGTATTCACACTGCAGGTTTTACTGATTTAAGGGAGCTAACTGACTTAAAAGGGAGTTAACTGCAATTGCTTTACGCGTTTGATCTGTGCGAAATGGAATGTTTGTTTGTTGAGGTTTTACGGCCTAGTCAACCCAATGGTGTCATGTCGAGTGCGGTCAGTTTACCTAACCACACGTTTACTGGGCAAGCTTAGTCCTCTAAGCGGTTAACGAGTATTGCGCACATTCTTTCGCCAGAAACTGACAATTGCCCTTCTTGAATCAGCGGAAGGGAGAATGACCGTAGACAATATTTCATGATCAATCTCCACGAAAGAATGTTGCCGACCTCGGCGGGGGAAGAACCCGCGACCTCCTGGTCTACTTTCGGACGGCGCATCTTACTGCGAAATGGAATGGGGAAGAGCATTTTTTATGGATCGTGCCAATACAGAGGGGGGGGCATGCTTATACAATAAGCGGTGAACTAGTACACTGAACTCCCTTCCGCCAGAAACTTGTTACTGCCAATCTTGAACCAGTGGAAGGAGCGAATGACCGTAGCAAATACATGTGTTTCATGATAAATCGCTCAATCTGTGAGGATCGAATGCACGATCCTGACCATCAGAGATTAATGCGTCCGCCTACGTGGCAGGCATTACTCGTATTTTTTTTCTCCCGGGACGATGCTCGTTGGTCTCCAAATAAAAGCCTCTAAGATAGCAGAAGCGCCCCTTTAAGTACCCGGGTACAAGGTAAGAAATAAACAAAACAGAAATACGTTATTTTTTAATTTCTTGTTTTATTCATTAATTCTTTTTTTTTTCTTTTTTTTTTTTTTTTTTTTTTTTGTTTTAGTTTTTTCTTTTTTAATCTCTAGGTAGAAATATTTCTGTATTTATTCAGCGGCAAATCAGCCGAATGATGCGTAAGCAAAATTAAGATTCCGATTTCCTCCCCATGCAAACTCGGAAAAATTCGGAGCTGTCAATAATTCTGACGTCACTAATCTTTCATTGCGAGCTCGCCAGGATAAACTTTTGTCCACCGCGGAGTTCAACAGGTAAGTGGGTGGTTTTGCGGAGGGAACTCGGCGGAAACGCAGTGGACGAAAAATCCGTCGCGGTGGGAAATGGAGCGGGGTATCAGGAAGATCCGCGGTGGGCTAAAAAATCAACCCCACCCGGTTCGGGGGGGATTTTGAAAAAACACCTGAGCTGTACTGTATATTCACATATTTTTCGCTCAGAGATTTTTCGAGGCTGCTTGTTCTCTTGGTATTCAATGAATTGACTGTGATATTTGTCTGACAACCAGCAATAAATGGGTACAAAAAATCAAAGGACAGTATATGAATAGGTCAACATTTCATACGATCTAGTATATCAATGGGTCTGTGTTTTCAAAGGCCAGGTATATGAATGGGGTAGGTTTTGAAATACTGACTCGCACACTCGTACCACAATCACCCCTAAGTTCCCCCCACCCCCCACCCCCCCCCCCCCCCCCCCCCCCCCCCCCCCCCCCCCCAGTTCAAGAGATGGCTGTTTCACAGGTTTTTTTTGAAAAGGCTGATATGAAATTTTAATATTGTTAACATCAGTCAGAACCACTCTTACAGTCGCCGTAACAGCAATGTTTTGTAGTCACCATGATGGAATTTTAACTTCTGAACATTAGAAAAACTCGTGAAATTTGCAACAATATACCGGTTTTGCCTGTCAGATAACGCATTAAACACATTTGGTACAAGAGTGTTTGTCCGAAATCGATGACGTCACAGCGATGCTGCAGGATGCTAAAATTAGTAACTTCTATAAATAGTGCATTATTGGAATTCGTATAAGCGCTATTCACTTTAATTCGTGGCCACACTGTTTGCCAGTCTGTAAAAAAATAGGCTTTGACATTTCACACAAATTGTCTCCAAAGTAAATAGGCTTTGACATTTCACACAAATTGTCTCCAAAGAAAATAGGCTTTGGCATTTCATGCAAATTGTCTCCAAAGGAGACAATTTGTATGAAATGCCAAAGCCTTTTTTCTTGGAAAAATAACAAAAATATTTCCAAAATGTCTTCTGCTGAATTTTTTACCCAGCATGCTGAGTGTTGACTTGTGCTAATATAAACATCAGAGGTCAATGGGATCAGTCAAATATTTACTGGACAGGCCTAATCAAGATGAATGACATAATTAGCAGACAGTTATGCCCCCTGTCAAAACAAACCAGCCTATGGGGAGAATTATGACACACTGTCTATCAATACAACAGATTATTTACATACTTACATGTGCTATGCTCAAAAGTATTTTATCCCCCAACCCCCACCACCTTTAACACCTCCCCCCCCCCCCCCCACACACACACACCTCTGCTATGCTCAAATTTATTTCATTGTACACTCGCCCACCCACCTGCTATGTTCAAACATTCTATTTTACATTACCCTATCCAGCTATGTTCAAACTTATATCACTTTACAGGTCCCCCACCCACTTGCTCTGTTCAAACATTTCGTATTACACTCCCGCATCCATCTGCTATGGTCAAACTTATTTTATTACACTCTTTCCAATGTGCTATGTTCAAATTTATTTCATTCCACTCCTCATCCACCTGCTATGTTCAAACTTATTTCATTATACTCTTGTCACCCACCTGCAATGTTCAAACAAAGGTTGCATTACACTCTCTCACGCTATGTTCAAACTTATCCACCCATCTGCTATGTACAAACTTACTTCATTACACTCTCCCACCATCTCTTATGTTCAAACATTTTATTACTCTCTCCCACCAACCTGCTATGTTCAAACTTATTTCATTACATTCACCCAACCACATGCTATGTTCAAACATTTCATTACACTCTCCCACCATCTGCTAGATTCAAACTTATTTCATTTCACTTTTCACTTCTTCCATCCCCCAAGTGACTAGGTTATGCGGTTGGCCCCTTATGACTCCTTTTGCTGTTGGGACTGGTACTAGGAGGCAGAGAGATCCAATTAATTTTACCCTTAGACTGGCTGCAGTCTCCAGTGACTAAATATTTTTCTCATAATCCTGTTTGATAATCCACTAAAATAAAACCAAAAAAATATCATGACTATAAAGGCTGGTCTAGTGACCAGCCTTTATAGTCATGATATTATTTTGGTTTTATTTTAGTGGATTATTAAATAGATTATAAGAAAAAAAAAACAGTTAGTCACTGGAGACTGGAGCCAGTCTATTTTACCCTTAGTATTGGTACAGACAGGTCCATTTAGCAAACATAGTTTTACTACCTACTGATGTGTCTAAAAACTGCTAAATGAGTGAAAAACAATGAAAACAAAGCATGATTATTCTGAGTCTATACTCATTGCTCAGGCCTGCCTGTCTGAATATAATGGTTACTACGGTATGTATAAGCTGGTCAGGACCACAGCTGTTTTAATATTACATCATAAGGTTCTGGCTGGCATAGTTCAAGTTTCCTACTGGCGTAGTTCAGTATATACAAGAAACCAGAAATGTGTCCACAGTACACGGATGCCCCCGCTGTGGGGTACCCGACTATAAAACTGCAAATTCTACCTGGTACAAATGTCTTAACCTGCGTCTAACAGGATCATGTACATACGTACTTACGTACATACGAACACATATTCGTACAGAAGGATGTACATTCATACGCATGTACGCACTTACCCACGTATGGAAAACCAAAAAACTATATGCCCCGGCATCATGAGATGTGGGGGCATAAAAACATCAGGGGAAATATAAACAACGAGTTTTACCATATTTACCCTAAGTAATTCTACACTTCCCCTCCTTACCATACTCCTCCAAAACTTTGAAAAATTAAAATCGATAAAGGTTGCCCTTGAAAACAAGGAACTCATCAAGATGAAGAATCATAGGTCTAGATAAGAGTGGGTATCAGGTAAATATTTTTCTTATTTCTCCACAAAAACATATGTTGTGGGTACTCATTAGAAGTGCCTCGCCTAGGTGCTTCTAATGAGTACCCACAACATATGTTTTCATGGAGAAATAAGAAAAATATCAATATTTTTGGATTGGAAAAAACATCTTGTCAAGAGCTATGTAAGACTAAAAATCATAGTCTCGGTTTTATGAGACCCTTAACCCTGGTCCTGCTGAATCCAGATATGCCCTATCTTTGCAAACAGAGAAGCCAACTGATCTGGATCTGCACTGTTTGTCATAAAGTATGTGAATTTATTTCAACTACCTGGATCAAGTAATCTGATTGGCTGAAAATTAAAAGTGGGCATGGCATCTGAATTTATTCAGCAGGACAAGGGTTAATATCACAACAATGTAGTTTGCAAGGTTGCATACACCTCACTAGCATTGGCTTAAGCAGAACTCAACTTTCCAACAGAATGGGCTAATGATTATGAAAAAATAAATAAATAAATAAATGAAAATAAAAACAGCCATGTGCTAAGTCAGTTTCACTACATAGTTGACGTGTCCAAACATTGTTGGATCAGTGACAAACAGTGTAGACCCTGATCAGATGCCACATTATGTGATGTCTGATCTGGTTCTACACTGTTTGCTCAGGCCTGTCTGTCCGAATACTTAGAATAAATACATTACTCAGGATTTCTGTTGGCCGAGTTCAACACACAAACAGACGAGAACAAAATCAGGAAGTTACGAACACAGAATATTACACCAACAAGTGGCTAAAAATAGATAATTAATAATAATTCATAGGCCTAGATCAGAGTAGGTATCAGGTTAATATTTTTTTTATTTCTCCAGGAAAACATATGTTGTGGGTACTCATTAGAAGCATCTCGGCAAGGCACTTCTAATGAGTACCACAACATATGTTTTCGTGGAGAAATAAGAAAAATATGAATACTTTTGGATTGAAAAAAGTGCCTTAACTAGAGCTATGGTTGTCGCCGCCATATACACATTCAGCTGATAAACATGTCAAAGCAATTGCCTGCAGCAAGGCAAAACATTTTGTCTAGCAAGTTTCTGCCGTCCCAGAACAATCGAACATGTGTTTTCACAACCACAAACGACACAAAACCACAAACAACAAAACTAACATCAGTACAATAGGTTTTTATATTACCCTAGGTACATAGTAAAATCCTTGAGAGGCTTCGAGCTCCATTGCAGAATAATTACAGACAGTGGTTTCACTAGCAGCTCGTCATTTTGTCTTTCCTGTCACACTTAAAGCAATAAACGTATCCCAGAAATCTGTGTCATACTATAATAACATTTTAAACAGCATTTTTACGCTTCCTACTACTACAATTGTATGAAAAGGTGTCCGATTCCCGTAGTGCCCACACAAAGTAATGCTCTCATGAATTAATCACCAACAGTAAATAATGACATGACATGAAAAAGTTTGGCGACACTGCACTCTTCGAACCAGAACAAAATCACCGAGGCACAAAAAACAATTCAATGATAATACAGCAGTGAGACGCTAAAGTTAATGCAAAGTGTTAATCCAGCATAGCATTAAACTTGGCCTTGATCCGTTTTCAATGTATTAGAAACGTAATAGGTAAAAAGTTTATACTGATCCTTGTGTCCAGGTGACTGGGCTGTTTAACCCTTCTCTTGCTGAACACGACATGCCCTGTTGCAAACAGTATAGATCCAGATCAGTTGGCTTCTGAAGAAGCCAACTGATCTGGATCTGCACTGTTTGTAATTAAATTGTGAATTTCTATCAAAAACCCAGATCAAGTAATCTGATTTGCTGGAAATTAGAAGTGGGCGCAGCATCTTAATTTATTCAGCAACGCAAGGGTTAAGAGGCATAGGTACACCTCCAAGGGAAATAACTCTGACACTGAAATATTTGCCTCCCTACTCATCGAGTGCTTTTCTGAAGAGCAGTCCCCATTTTATAAGTTTCAAATATAAAGGAGGTAACTTGTTGTGAAGTTGTAAATTTTTTTTCATCTGCAAAATGGTGGTAAAATTTAAACCCTCTCAGCATTTTTAACCAAAAACTTTAGCACTGGATGGATGCACGTGCACACATACATTAACAAAATTCTGAACTTCAAGGGGCCATTTGTCTGTCAAAAATGAGATAATTTTCAGAAATTTCTGAATGAACCCAGAGTAGTGGCCAATAATACACTTCAACCTCTTTATAACACGGTTTGTTATAACATGGTTTTGGATATAACATGGTTCTAAGATGGATCCCAAAAGTGTATAGATTATACTGAAAAATGACCATAAATGGTCATTTTTCAATATAATCTATACATTTTTGTTTGGATATAACACAGTTATTTAACTAACATGGTTTATGCTATGGACCCCAACAATAGTGTTATAAAGAGGTTGTGGTGTACATAGTTTTACCATATCACACTCCCATGATGCTGGTTGGGTTGGAGTTTAATGGCCCAGTCAACACCATTAAGATCATGTTGAGCGGGTCAGTTTACCTAACCACACTTCTTCCTGGGCATGCTAAGCCCTCTAAGGGATTAATCAGAACATGTGCACATTGAATCATTCTTTCACCAAAAACTGACAACTGCCCTTCTGGAATCAGCAGAAAAAAGGCTGAAGATATGGGTATAAATTTGTGAAAAAGTGACAAAGACAGAAAAGTGATCAGTAGGTCTCAGCCTTTCAGGCGAGACAATAAGTGAGTGACTAATGGTGAAATTCATTATCCATTAAATGAGTCATTTTTCAGACAAGCAAAATTCTCACATCTTGAGAAAAGGTCCCTTATGACAAATACAAACAGTAAAAGCCCACTGCATGCACATACATGCATGCCTACCAGTCATCAATACCGTAAATTTCATAGCTCTAGATATTAAGTATCCAGGCAAATATATTTTTATTTCTCCACAAAAAGCAACATGCTGTGGGTACTCATTAGAAGAGCCTCAGTGAGGTGCTTCTAATGAGTACCCACATTATATGTTTTCAAGGAAAATAAGAATAATGTAAGAACTTTTTTGTGAAAAAAAAAACAACAAACAAACCATACCTGAGGCTATGAATTTCACTGAAACCACTGGCCATGGTAAACTAAAAAGCAAGGCCACCCCAACTTCTTCCCCTACCCCAACCCCTAGTCAAACTGCCTGGAATCACAGACTGGCCAAGTCCTTTCCTACAGGCATATCATCATGTTAACCCTTGTCCTGCTGAATAAATTAAGATGCCACACCCATTTCTAATTTTCAGCCAATCATGTAACTTGATTTAGATTGTTGATATAAATTCATATACTTAACGGCAAACAGTGCAGATCCAGATCAGTTGGCTTCTTCAGAAGCCAACTGATCTGGATCTACACTGTTTGCAAAAGCAGGGTATATCCGGGTTCAGCAGGACAAGGGTTAAAGCATATAGCTTTTAACACTTAACATGGTGGGTACCATTCGCAGTAGACGGCACAATGAAATATTTTTCTGACTGACCCTAGAAAACAGGATTTCACATTTCATACAAATTGTCTCTGAAGGAGACAATTTGCATGAAAAGTCAAATGGTGTTTTGGGGGGAAAATAAGAAAATAAATCACCAATTTGTCATTTGCTGAATTTGGCCAGGGTGATAAAGGCAGTAATAGCATTAAAGGTGTCCAGGTATCAGTGAATACTTTTTTGTGATTTCTCAGTGAAAACGTATGTTATACGTATTGTATTCGATCTAAGTACAGCAGTGTGCACTTAGTTTTTTCAAAAATACTGGGAAAACTTGTGATAAAATATGTACTTAGGGTATACTTTAAAATATTATCAGCGAAGTACTTATCAAATGATGCTTATGCAATGTTTTGTGTTTTTTATTTTCTTTATAAATGCATATATTGTGAGTACTCATTTGAATTGCATCGACAAGTCTATGCAATTCAAATGGGTACGTCGATGCAATTCAAATGGGTACCAACAACATATGCCTTTATAAAAAAAGTAGACAAAAAGTACACTGGCTGTAATCTGAAGACTACGGAATTGCTTGACTGTGCACTTAAAGGGGTATATGCGGTAATTAGGTCGAATATGGTATATTGTGGTACTCATCACTGCAATCGTCTAGGTGATTCCAATGAATACCCACAATTTTTGTTTTCTTGGAGAAGTACGAAAAATGGCTATCATTTTTGGTTGAAAACATGATCTTATCTAGAGCTAAGAAGTTTACTCAATATTGCCTAAATTCATTTCAAAAAACCTGTTCAACTGTAACAGAAGATAAATCTTCTATCTTAACCGGCAATTCTATTTCTATTCAAGTAATACAATGAAATGAAAATCCGAGACATTCTGTTGCAAATTGTAGATAGTGTTTTAAGTTAACATGTTTAAAACCTGTCAGGCATTATCTGCCGAGACAGGGCGGAAAGAAACTTTGCACAGTTCAAGCTTTCAGAAATTGTCTTTTCTTTTCAAAAGCAGATAAGAGGTGTTAAACCACAATGACAAAATGTATGAACTTAATTAACCCGTAGCAAACAACATTCTGCCTTTTTTCTTTCTGTTTATTTTTTTTTTTCAGAGAAAATATGACTTGGCACATCAAGATATGAAAATGTCAAGCTTTAATTTCCCTGAAAATTATATAAAAATATTCAAGACTATGCCTGCTACAATTTTGCATTACTTCAAAATAATGCAAGTTATCTGCTACAATTCTGCATTGTTTCAAAATGATATCTGTTGACTATTTTATCCTTGGGCCACCCTGGCCATCAAGAAACTGCCAATCTTTCCGTCTGAAACCGATTTTTTGTGAGCTGGTCCAAATTTGACTTCATGCGACATCTAAAATTCTGTCAGTCACAGAAATTTCTGGAACCAATGAGCCATATACCTGTCCAGAAATGGAAAAATGTCAGACCAATTAGCAATTGTCAATTTCTCGATCCCTGACCTGGACAGTAGACTTTCTCCACAAAACTGTTTAGTAAAGCACATCTTAGTGAATACAGGAGAATGGAACCTTACCTCTTTTGATTTCCAAAATGACTGTAAATCATCGAGAGCTATATAATTGTAATCTGACGTCATCATTGTGGTCGCTGCCATTGTAGTTTATTTTGTTAATACAATGTGTTTTAATCCAATGCAGTAGAAAAATCACATCACTCCTGATTTGATTTGTAAAAACCTTCCAATTCAACGCAACACAAAAAATAACTATAATTTAACTTCAGTACTTTATCAGTCACATTTTTTTACCCTTTCACTTTCAATTTTTTTGGCTGCTTTAATGTTTTAAACATTTCTTTTAGTAAAATTTATTATGGAACTTCAAGTGCAAGCCTCTCTGATTTGTCAGAATGATCTTTCTTTTAACCCTTAAAGCACCAAGAAAATCTGCATCTGAAAATGTCGTCTGATTATGTCATCTGCTGCATCTTCTTGCAAACTTTTCAAACTTACATTATTTTGCATATAGGCAAACAGTGTGGACCCAGATCAGACTGCTCCTAAAGGAGCAGTCTGATCTGGGTCCACACTGTTTGCAAAAATGACTTTTAAATTCACAAGCAGATGACAAAGCAGACGACAATTGTTGTGATTGGCGCTTTAAGGGTTAAGGGGAATGGGATACACCTCCAGGGGAAGTGATTCTGGACAAAGAAACATTTAACTCCCTTCTAACTGGGGCTTCTCTTAAAGGAAAGAATTTGCTCAATCTGGGAGCAAATTCTTTCCTTTAAGAGAGGCCCAAGTTTTTAAAGATTTCATACTTTACAGAGGCAATGCCCTGTCTGTAAAAGTAATCTCCCTTTGCAAAATGGCAGCAAAATCCTTCAGGTATTCACCTTAATATGCAATTTTCACTAAGGGTTTTTCTTCCTTCATTTTTAAAACTGTCAGTCATCTCCCTCCAGCTGAGATATGTTACTTTCTCTACTGTTAAAAGAAGATAAGATTTAATTTTGGCAAGTCTTTTGATAGCACCAGTCCTGAACCCAGAGTTAAATCAAATTTGCATATTTGACCTATTGCCACACTGTGCGGTACAAGTTCTTCAAAATTACTGGAAAAACTGATGGTAAAAGCTTGGCTAATAAGGGCAAACTGGTAAGGAGGGTATTTAATGGTAATTTAGAAGACTCATTAAGAACATGTATTAGGTGATAGTTCTTATTTTTCTTATTTCTCCATATAAAATATATGTTGTGGGTGCTCATTAGAAGCCCTTCATGAAGGCTCTGTGGATAGCGGTGAGTTTGTTTCAGTTCTTGTTTAACAACATATCAACCCTTGTGGGTCATTTTGTGTGTCTCCCAAAGAAGGGGGGAAAAGGGCCAGAACAGTTAGTAGAGGAAAGAGAGAAATAGAGGAAGGTAAGGGAAAAAGTGAATGATACTGCAGAAACAGAAGATATACTAACATGCCCCCCTCCCCCATCTGCAGCAAGTACAGTAGGCCCTTGCAATAGACTGGCTCTAGTCTCTGATGCCCAGCCTTTAGAGTCACGATATTTTGGTTTTATTTTAGTGGATTATCAAACAGGATTATAAGAAAAAATATTTAGTCACTAGAGACTGCAGCCAGTCTAGCCCTTACTAGTATAACAAGTGCAAGGTAAATCCAATGAGCATCCATCCACAAAATATCTTTTTGAGATATAAGATCAGAGGAATTGTTAAGGAGGAGTATTTGGTGATAATTCTGGTATAATTTTCTCCATAAAAACATTATGTTGTGGGTACTCATTAGAAGCGCCTCGAGGAGACGCTTCTAATGAATACCCACAACATATGCTTTTATGGAGAACTGAAGAAATTTATCCCATAATTATCATCAATAACCTCCTTAATTAACAATTCCTCTGTAAGATAGTGTTGAGTTCAGGATAATGACACGTCAACCTATGAGGATCATTTGCATCAGAAAATAAGAAAACTATTTATAAGCATATCATATTTGACAGATAAGCCTGAGGGAATAGGGCAGACTCTATCTGCCGTGCAACCTGCAGTTTTTAGACACATTAACAGGTTGTAAAATGGACTTGTTCCAATTTTTAGGACAAATATGGTTTGAAGCTATGGTGTCCCAATATTTTGGGGTAACATGGAATGAAACTGCAGTAAGATCTTTTCAGGTGCAAAATCTTCCCAGTCAGCATTCTACGTAAATCTATATCGGGCCGTCATCGGCCCGTCAGGGTAGCTGACGGGCCGATGATGGCCCAATGTAGATTTATGTAGAATGCTAGCTGGGGAAGAGTTTGCTGCTGTTAGTATTATGTTGAAAGTTACCTTTTCTTATTCCTAATTAAAAAATTCACTTGAAACTTAATTCCAGTTGTTTACCGGTTAACAGAAGTTAACATGCAACTTGTTTAACTGGAATGCAAATTTTCGATAATATATCCCAAACTCCTTAACACTTCTAAAATCTAATTTTCCACATTTTCCAGTGTTTTATACAACACTTCAC
Organism: Anodontia alba; assembly: GCA_964016985.1. NCBI lineage: Eukaryota > Metazoa > Mollusca > Bivalvia > Lucinida > Lucinidae > Anodontia > Anodontia alba. The sequence goes on along the minus strand of OZ024838.1, from coordinate 18,810,597 downwards.
AAATTTTAACAATTCCATCATTAGTTTGTGTATTTTCTTTTTGTTTTGCTTATTTTTTCACAAGCTGTTTTCTTTCTTTCTTCACAGGTGCGTTTCACGATGTTAGATACGTAGTTTTACTGGTTTTTACTACGACTACTGTCAGAGAGTACAAAAGTATTTGAAATGATTAGGATAGGAAAACAGGGCATTGTTGCTGGTATTTTAAAATATGTCACATACCTGTATAAACTATTTGAAACCATAATTTATGAAAAAGTTTTGTATATATTCACACACAGGACAGGTCTCTTAGCTCTTGACAGGAGGGGTAATCATATATCATACATTTTTTTTTTTCTTTTTTTTTTTTTTCAATGAAAACATATGTTGTGGGTACTCATTAGATGTGCCTCTGTGAGGCACTTCTAATGAGTACCCACAACATATGATTTTATCTATACCTACTCATCTATACAATCTGACAAGCATCTTCAATGTTTACACCTCATGTAAAGAAACACACAGACATGCCCGTCTCATCTGTATTAAGCAATCACCTGTATTTAAAGGTAATTTTTTTTATGTCCCATAAAAAGGAAATGAGTGCTAATCTACCTGCTATAACCATCTATATGAAGCAAGTTTTTAGTCCCACAAAAGGAAAATGTGTTATTTTAACCTGTATTATGCAAGCACCCATCTTAAGCAGCCACTTTTTTGTTTTCCCTTAGGTGCTTGCTTAACACAGGTTTGACTCTGTTCTGTATGACATACAGTGGAACCTCTACAAATGAGCCACTTTTTTGTTTTCCCTTAGGTGCTTGCTTAACACAGGTTTGACTTTGTTCTGTATGACATACAGTGGAACCTCTACAAATGAGCCACTTTTTTGTTTTTGTTCTGTATGACATACAGTGGAACCTCTACAAATTGTTATTTCACAATAACTGCCACTTCCCTACAGCAGCCACTTTTCTAATTTCCTGAAGTACTTAGGATACAGTAGGCCAAGTAGGAAGATGCATGGGTTTTTGTTTGTGTTGAGGCTTTACTGCCCAGTCAACCCACTGGAATCATATAGAGTGCAGTCAGTTTACCTAACCACACTTTTACTGGGCAGGCCTAGTCCCATAAGCCGTTATCCAGTATTGTGCACTCTTTCTTTCTGCCAGAAACTGACTACTGTCCTGCTTGATCCAGCGAAAGGGAGAGAATGACCACAGAAAATATTTCATGATCAATCTCCACAAAAGAATGTTGCCGGACCTGGCAGGAATCAAACCTGTGACCTCCTGATTGATTTGTTCATGTTGAGATTTTACGGCCCAGTCAACACAATGGGGTCATGTCGAGCGCGGTCAGTTTACCTAACCACACGTTTACTGGGCAGGCTTAGACCTCTAAGCGGTTAACCAGTATTGTGCACATTCTTTCGTCAGAACCTGACAACTGCCTTTCTTGAATCAGCGGAAGGGAGAGAATGACCATAGAAAATATTTCATGATCAATCTCTATGAAAAAATGTTGCCGACCTCGGCAGGGGCTGACCCTGCGACCTCCTGGTCTCCACTCGGACAGCACATCCAACTAAGCCACCAAGGTCAGCGTGACCTCCTGATCACCAGTCAGATGTACTTTACTTAAGATATATTAGGCCAAGTAGGAAGATGGACGGATGGGTAGATGGGTCACCAGAGAAGGTCAAAAATGGCATAAAAGCAGAAGGTGCACCCATGACACATGAGAAACTCTCAAGGAGTGGGACTAGGATTCATGTCTATTGAACTATTTACGGTAAATATCCTAAAAATTCGAACACCAAAGTTTCTGATAAAATGACACATGCAAACAGTGCAAACCAAGATCAGACTGCTCCTGAAGGAGCAGTCTGATCAGGGTCTACAGTGTTTGCCATTCCACTAAGTATTTTAAGAAACAAGTGCATAAGAAGCATAATTTAGGCCAGAATAGTAAAGAATAAAGTGTTCGAAATTTTAGGACATTTACCGTAATATACCATATGTATACTAGGTATTTTGACAGACAGGCCTCAGTCAAGCAAACAGTTTAGACCAAGATCAGATGCCACAAGATGTGGCATCTGATCAGGGTCTATACTATTTGCCACTCATCTGGCAAATTTTTAGACCCATCAAGAGGTTGTTAAATGGACTAGTTCAAAATCAAGGTCAAGTGAGTTGAAAGTTATGGTACTTGAATAATTAGGGTACAGTAACCCTCAGTTAAGTAAAAAAGAAACAATCATTATTATTTTTCATCAAATCTATGGATAATGGTGATGATGACAATGAAAAGGATAATTGTGGTGATGGTGGCAGTGGAGGTGACAACTATGATGTCAGAATTGTTTTGCCTCCCTCCTGAAAATGGGTCTTCTCTAAAAGGAAAGAATTTGCTCCAAACGCAGGAGTAAATTTCTTTCCTTTCAGAGTAGAACCATTTTCAGAAGGAGTTCAGTCTCTTTATGTTAAAACTTAACCTTTGTCATGCTGAATAAATTAAGATGCCACTCCCACTTCTAATTGTCAGCCGATCAGATTGCTTGATCTAGGTTGTTGAAACAAATTCACATGCCAAATGACAAACAGTGCAGATCCAGATCAGTTGGCTTCTTCAGAAGCCAACTGATCTAGATCTACACTGTTTGCAAAGGCAGGGTATATCAAGGTTTAGCAGGACCAGGGTAAACACATTAAATGGTTTGTTAAATTTTTAATCATACATATATCTCTATTATTGCAGTGTTCAAGCCAGGCCCCTACCCTCCAAAAAGTTGGGGACATTTGAAAAGATCTGGGGACAGTACAATCAACGATCAAAATTTTATAGAAAATGTACCTGTTGCTTTCAGATGTGGGTATTTTGCTCCATGTAATCTGTTCCTGTAACATCTGATCAGATGTACATTCCAGGTTAACACAGGGTTGTCAATAAGAAATGGCACAACAGATGAACATAAGAAATCAACAGATTGGGCAGGGTGTCAAGGGGGCTGCCATTGTTTTTTTTTTTTTTGTTTTTTTTTCTTTTTTTGTGGGTGGTGGGGTGGGGGTGAGGGGATAAGTGAGCTGCCTGTCTAAGTGTTGACAATACTGTGGAGATATAGGGAATAATAATCATAAATATTGTGAATAGATGTAAAAGCTGAAAATCATTTTGAATTAGTTCTTTTGAATACTGCTTCAAATTGATGAGCTGGATGATCTCTTTAGCATCAGTCCTATTCTAGTTTCAACAGGACTGACCTTCACCCAAAATTATTAACTTTCCATTACACCATAAGTCAATCATATTTTTACCTAATCATTCAATCAATCAGATTGAGAAAAGAAAGAAAACTTCCAAGTAATACTTTCTGATAATGATGTACAAACAGTGTACATTCGATCTACCCCTCAGTGAGGTGACCCCTGAATTTATAAATGAACATCGAACCAATAGTCACAGCATGAGCACTGCACCAATAGTCACGACAGAATTGAAAAATGGCTGCCACCAAAGCTAGAAATAACATCAAAAATGCTTAAACTACAGGCAAAAATCATACCAGATTGTGTGTTTAAATGTATTTTCTCAATTATTTTAAAGCTTTCTTTGCATTTTAAAAGAATTTCTATGCCTATTTATAGTGAACCGCAAGTAAAAGCACCCGACCACAACGCATTTGCAGCCAATATTGTAATAAGTTTTCTGCGCCTGGATGGCGCAAGAACTTATTTTTTCTGCACAAAAATATGAAAATATGCGCCAATGGCGCAATGGCGCAGCCTGGCTTGAACACTGTTATTGTAACAATTTTCAGACTAAATGATAGTCTATCTATCGGTACTTTGGAAACAATTTCAAATTACAGTCGACTCTCGTTATCTCGAACTTCACGGGACCTGATAAAAATGTTCGAGTTATCAGTAGTTCGAGACAACCAAACTGTGACATCATAGGTATGACGACTGTTCGCCTCTATTCGCCAAAACGTGGTTGGAAGGCACATGTATATGGCAATTTAAATAATTTACGCGTACTTCAGTTTGCGTTGTTACTGTTTGTTTTAGGAGATGCAATGGTTCTCTTGGAATAAAATCATCAATAAATAATAATAATAAATTTCAAACGTCTCTTCTTGTCTTTTAATACTCCTGCAAATTTGGATTTCCATGTGAGCTATAAATAAATTACTGGTTTCCGGATTGTGTTAGCTATACGTTATGAACTGGTTTGGATTAGCTCCCTTGGCATAGACGACTCGATAAAGAGTTGACTGGTTTCCCCTTTTGCATAAAACGCTGTTACAATGTTAAGCGGCAGCTGTAAGCTAGTTTGTATTATCTCCCCTGGCATAAACGAACCATCTCAGCGCGGCAAACTGTAGATCCTGCAGAGAAAGCTCGTTATGAACTGTCTCATCTGGACCTACACTGTTTGTGTGGGTATCCGTATCAGTCTACAGGGTCGGAAGGGTCGACATCGGTACCCACGTGTGATTCGTCTATTTGAGGCCGTGCACGACAACTCCTATTAGAAGACTGTGTGACTGTCAAAGATTCGGATCAGCCTGCACGCCCACGAATTTTCCATTATACGCATGAGCCTTATCTGGGCTTACCAAAGAGCACCGCCTGACCAAAGAGTAACAAGCGAAGATTCAGACTTAGCTAGCCAGATCAATACAGGCTGATCTGAGTCGGAACCTGTCGCGCACTGACTTTTCTTGAAGACGCTATATCATTCAGATGGACAGTACTCAATAGTGAAGAGCATATCTAAACAACAAATTAAAGAAACTTCGTTGATTAATCTTGCATAACACTATTCTGAGCCGCTTTTTATCTTACAAATCAATGACACGAGACGGTGTTGAGCGCCGCGTGTCAAACCCGACTCGACACGCACGTGATTTCATAATTACGGATTTTAGACATTGTTTGTGTTGTTTGTAATTACCTGGACAAAGGGAAAATTAAAACATTGATTTATCTATCAATGGCCTGCAACTGAGACCGGCGGCGCCTCATCTTACATTTTGTTTTCCTTCGTCATGGTCCGAGTTCGAGATACGCGGTAGTAAAAACTGTGAGAAATATATTCAGGGACTGAAAATGATGGACGAGATAGCCGAAGTGTCGACATAAAAGTAGTTCGACATACGCGAAGCTGAAATACAATAAATACATAGGGAAAATAATCGGGACATAGAAATCAGTTCGACATAAGTGATAGGATCGAGATAAGAGGGGTCGAGATAACGAGAGTCAACTGTATTTGTCTATGTTTTTTTTTTTGTTTTTTTTTTGGGGGGGGGGGGTATTTTTTGTTGATTTTTTTTTATTATTATTATTATTTCTTTTGTTATGTTATGTTTTGTTGTTTGTTTTTTTTTGGCTTCCTTTTCTTTTTTTTTCTTTTTTTTTATGTTGCTTTTTTTTTTTTTTTTTTTGCTTTTTTTTTTTCCTTTCTTTTTTACCTAGGTTGACACAATTCACATTTCTAATATTACAAATTCAAAGGATGAATGTTTTCTTTCCATGTGCAAACACCATGAAATTGTTAACTAAACAAAGCAAATCCCTCCTCTTCTTCCATATTAACCAACTTAAAGTATTCGGACACCTTAACGCCTTACCATACTTGTCCTAAAATTTTAACCCTTATCCTGTTGAACCCGGATATACCCAGCCTTTGCAAACAGTGTAGATCAAGATCAGTTGGCTTCTGCAGAAGCCAACTGATCTGGATCTGCACTGTTTGCCATAAAGTATGTAAATTTATAGCAACAATCTGGATCAAGTAATCTGACTGGCTGAAAATTAGAAGTGGTCATGGCATCTTAATTTATTCAGCAGGACAAAGGTAAATAGGTCTTGAAATGTCTAAAATTTTAAATTGCTGGTTGTGTGGCAAACTTTGTAGACCCAGATTAGATGCTGAATTCTGTAGCAATTCTAATCCGGAGCTACAAAGTTTGCTCACGTCAGTTTGTGCAAATACTTAGGGTTAACATGGTATTACTCATTCAACAGAACTACTTAGTCAGGGGAACTTCTTACAACAGTGACAAGCAAATCAAATAGATCTCAAGGCTCCAGATAAGAGAGGGATACCAGGTAAATTTTTTTTTCTTATTTCTCCCTGAAAACATATGTTGTGGGTACTCATAAGTGCCTTGGAAAGGCATTTTTATAGGAGTACCGACAGCATGTTTTCAAAAGGAAATAGGAAAACTATCGAATTTTTTTGTTGAAAAAAAAAAAAGGGGGCTTTATCTAGAGCATTAGATCCTGGGGTTTTTTTTGTTTGTTTTTTTTTTTGTTTTTTTTCTTATTTCTTTATGACTATTCACTGGAAATATCTTGATTAGGTAATTCTGTTGGGTACCCATCAAACATGTTTTTGAGAAGAATTAAGAAAACAAATTATCTGGATTTCCATCCTACCTAATTATGAATCATAAGCCACATCAAGGGGAAATGCTTTACTAAATGACCCACATATCTTCATACCATATTATCTCTAAGTTTGTTTGTGTTGAGTCAACCCATTAGGGTCATGTCAAACACAGTCAGTTTACCTAACCACACTTTTACTGGGCCTAAGCAGTAAACCAGTAATGTGCACATTTCTTTCGCCAGAAACTGAAAAATGTCCTTCTTGAATCAGTGTAAGGGAGAGAATAACCATAGAAAATATTTCATGATCAAATCTTCAGCAAAGAATGTTGCAGACCCAGTGGGGGTCGAACCCGCAACCTGTTGATCACCATTCGGACGCCCATCCAACTGAGCCACCGCGGCCAGCTATTATTAACTCCCCTTTCTTGGACTTACTATCTTCAGCAAATAGTATAGATCCAGATCAGATGCCACAGAATATTGCATCTGATCAGGGTCTACACTATTTGCTACTCATCCAGCATTTTTTGGCCCCACCAACAGGTAGTAAAATAGAACCTTTCAAGGTTCAATATGTTTTAAGAGAGTGAGGGTGTTTAAATAATTAGTGTAAAAAATGCACCACAACCTCTTTATAAAACTATATTTCTGGGACCATGTTGTGTTGTGTCCAAAGAAAAATGTATAGATTATATAGAAAAATGACCATTTATGGTCAATTTTCCTAATAATCTATACATTTTTGTTGGGATGCAACATTTTTGTTTGGACCATAAATGATCTTTTTTTTTCAATATAATCTATACATTTTTACAACACTTTTGGAGTCCACCTGTAACCCATCTAATATCCCAAACCGTCATATTCCAAACCGTCTTATAAAGAGATTCATGTATTTATTTCTACAGTACCCAGTCAAACAGCAATTAGATAGGATGAATGTGCATGTTCTTTCTTTAATTTTCACCAGAGCAGATACTTAGTTAAAGCTTGTTCGTGTAGTGTTTTTTTTCGGCCCAGTCAACCAATTAGGACCATATCAAGCACAGTCAGTTTACCTAACCACACATTTTCCTGGGCAGGCTTAGTACTCTAAGCGGTTAACCAGTACTTGTGAACGTTCTTTCGACAGAAACTGACCACAGCCCGTCTTGAATCAGTGGGAGAGAATAACCATAGAAAATATTTCATGTCCACCCGGGACTTCCTGATCACCAGTCGGAACTGCATCCGACTGAGCCACCGAGGCCGGCACTTAGTTACATAACAATCCAGGGCTGCATTCAAAAGTGCAAGTTACTAGCAAGTATTATGCCCTGGATCCCTGCTTCTGTTGGCACTTGTCATTAGGTACAGAGATCCAGGGCAAACATTCCCTATCCAGTGTTCAGAAAGCGCAGATGTGCTCTCAATGTTTGTCCCAAGTTCAACAGGCACTTGATATCTAAGTGGACCACAAAAAGAATCCCTCACTGTCTGATTTGCTTTAACCCATTGTAGTCTCGAGACCCCTAAAAGGGATTTGGCAAACAGTGCAGACCCAGATCAGACGCCGCAGAACGCGGCGTCTAATCAGGGTCTCCACTGTTTGCAAATAGTTGAATCATTTTTCTCTAGGAATATCTAAATTACATAAACTGACATACCAAAAATTGAAATTAGAATCTTCCAATATACAGTGTGGGAGAGGTCATTCTGTCTACCATGGGTTAAGGGCACTAGACACTTTTGGTAGAATTTCTTACATTTTTACTTGGGAATCAACTTTCCTGACTTCCTGTTTGCTTTCCTGACCACAACACATCCATTTATATCTACTCTAAAAGGAAAACATTTGCTTCCCCCTCCCACTCTATACTCCCAATGGGAGCAAATTCTTTCCTTTTAATGTTTGTTTGTTTGTGTTGAGGTTTTACGGCCCAGCCAATGGAGTTATGTTGAGCGCAGTCAGTTTACCTAACCACACTTTTACTGGGCAGGCTTAGTCCTCTAAGCAGTTAACCAGTATTGTGCAAATTCTTACGCCAGAAATTGACAACTGACTTTCTTGAATCAGCTGAAGGGAGAGAATGACCGTGGAAAATATTTCAGATCAATCTCCACGTTGCCAACCCGGCGGGGTTGCACCCGCAACCTCCTTATCACCAGTCGGATGTGCATCCAACTGAGCCACCGAGGACGGCTCCTTTTAATGTGGACATTTCTGTAAGGAGGCAAAAACAACTTTTGACATACCTATCTCTTCCTATAAGGATTTATCATTGGTGTGAAGGGTAGATTATAGGGATCTATCATTGGTGTGAGGGGTATATAGAAAAATCTGTCCCGAGGATCATTGTCTGGCATCATTTGGCTTGCAGAGTGATGCTAGCTTGTGATCAACAGGGACAGATTTTTCTATCTACCCCTCACACCCATGATAGATTCTTTTTCTTGCACATATTTCATTTCTGAACGTAGATTTTTTTAATAATGCACTCATTTCAAACTGCTGATGTCCACCATATTGTGATGACATTACTGTGGCGTTTAATGACATCATTACGTTCAGTGACGTAAACCTTAATGTCCATTACAACCAGTGCATATCAAACACGTGAGAATTCTCAATTTTTATCTTACCCTGTGTAGGATAAACTGGATAGGATAAGAATTTCTTTCTCAGGGTTAAATCAATGATTTCCTTATCTGGTGTGCAAGAAAAATGTATCCATTTCCGCTTAACCCATTGTACACTGAATAGACTCTCCCACACTATATATTGGAAGGGTCCAATTTCAATTTTAGGTACATCTGGCTATGAGATTTAGATATTCCTAAAGAAAAATGGCTAAATTGTTTGCAAACAGTGAAGATCCTGATCAGATGCCGCATTCTGCGGCATCTGATCTGGGTCTACACTGTTTGCCAATTACCCTTTTACGGGTCTCCCAACTACAATGGGTTAAATAAGTAACAATGATGTCATCTAAACAAATATATCTCTAAGCAGGTGAGCTAAACAGGGCTTACCTTTAATCTTCCTCTTTTAAAAGATTGTCTGATCCTCCTGTATAACGACATTTTGGTTCAGTCGGCACAGAACATCAAAATCACTTCTGACACATTTATTAGCACAATGGAACCGGTTCAAATTCACTTGTATAGTAATGTGGAACCAGTTCAGATATACTTCTACAGTAATATGGAACCGGTTCAGATACACTTCTATAAAGTAATGTGGAACCAGTTCAGATATATTTATACAGTAATGTGAAACCAGTTCAGATACACTTATACAATAATGTGGAGCCAGTCAGATACACATATTCAGTAATGTGCCACCAGTTTAGACACACAATGGCAATAGCACCAAATTAGGCAAAACTCCAAAAATCTCTGAAATATTCCAAACTAAATTGATCCAGGAGGCATGAATAACCTGTCATTTCATATTCTTCTTGTCACTAGTATTATATTCATAGGTCCAGACAAAGTGAATATTTATAAGAATATTTGTTACTTTGGCATCAAAACATATCTTGTGGGTACTCACTGGAAATGTCTCAGTGCACACATATCATGTGGGTGCTCACTGGAATTGTCTCTGTATCTGGTACAAAATTTGTCTGAACACTTAAAGCGCTTTGCAAAACGGAAGCAGACGACACTCTATTTTTTTTTTTAATTACTTGTCAGATAAAATAAGACCTGACATCTCATGTGAATTCTCTGCTAGGCAGACAATTCACATGCAATGTCAAGCCTTATTTTCTCTGAAAAAAAAAATAAAAAAAATCAAAATGTTAACTTCTGCAGTTCTGATTAGCTCTTTAAGGGTTAAATTATTGCTTTACCTCACTTCAGTTCACACAAATTTTAAATCCTCACTTTCCTTTTTGCAACACAGCTCGCCAAAACAAGCCAGCCACAAGCAGGAATCCCAATCGATTTCAATTCCATCAATAGAAATGGATTTCAAACACTTCAAATTTTCTCTTCAAAGAAATTGACAATACTTGAGAGTTTTTAAAGTCCTGTTTGGTAAATAAATCTGCAACAAACCAGGGCTCCAAATAAGGTGCAAATTTAAGGGACATGAATTCAATTGGTCAATTTTCCACCCAATGAGGCACTTTTTTTTTCAAACAAGAAGTACTGATATTATTTCTTAATTTTCTATAAAAATATATATGTTGTGAATACTAATTTGAGGTGGCTCACTTAATAAGTACCTACAACATATGTTTTCGAATGCCACAGATAAAGGGGATATTCAGTTCAGAAGACAAAAGAGTTTAATAGCATTTTTTTATCAAGCTGATGTTTAACTTCCCAGTCAACAATATTTTGTTGATGTCAAGATGTTATCTCGAACAGGGAACTCAAGCCCTGACTAAAATTCCAAAACGCTTTGCCTCAGAGGCACAAAGCAGCCTGTTTATTTCACAGGCCCCGATGGGTGAGGCCCAGAGTATTGTATACCACAAAGTTTTTGAAAATGACACTGCCTTAGTGACATTATTTTAACGAGTTCCACAACATATATTTTGGTGCAAAGAAAAATTTAATAAAAAATAATAAAATACAAAAATTAACATATATTTTGTGCAAAAAATAAAAATTACTCAGATTTTTTTCACAAGAATTACATGTAGTACCATACTTGGAGCTACCTGGTATATGACAATTCTGTCAACCCTTCTCATGCTGAATAAATTAAGATGCCATGCCCACTTCTTATTTCCAGCCAATCAGATTACTTGATCCGAGCTTTTGATAGAAATTCACATATTTAATGACAAACAGTGCAGATCCAGATCAGCTGGCTTCTTCAGAAGCCAACTGATCTGGATCTACACTGTTTGCTAAGACAGGGCATGTCGTGTTCAGCAAGACCGAGAAGGGTTAACTCCAATATGAGCCAGCGCATGACAAAACCTACAATAAGACCTGTGTGACCAGCAAAGACTCAGATCAACCTGTATATCCACCCAGTATGGCTAGGGTTTTCCTTTATCCCTCTTTGGATAGCCCTGAGGCTGTGCCGAAGGCACATGCCATCAGCAAAGACTCTGATCAGACTGCTCATATGCGCAGGCTGATCTGAGTCTTCTTTGGTCACACGTCTTATTGTAGGTTTTGTCATGCGCTGGTTCATAGATTAATTTAACTTTTGAATTTAAATTGCAGACGAATTTGTAAAATACTCTTTTCTTTTTTTTTTTTTTTTTTTAAATCTTTCTTGTGAACAGGACTTGAAATATTAAGACCTGTTTTCAGTGAAAATTTATTGTTATTGTGTTGGGGTTTAACGACACGTCAACCCTTGAGGGTCATTTTGTGTCGTCTCCCAGAGAAAGGGAGAAAAGAGATAGAAGAGAGAGTAGAGGAGATGAAAGAGAGGGACAGGGAAGAAAGAGGAACAGGAAGGAATGAAAGTGAAGAAACAGAAGAAATAAAAACATTCCCCCTCTACCCTTACCCACTACAAGGATAGCAGGCCTTGCCCAACTGTAAGCCAATATCAGTTGGACGCCCCAGTGATGTAAGATACACAGCACCTTCGCACCACCCGACCACCCCCTTTCAGTGAAAAAAAAAACAACATAAAAAACATAAAGCATTTTGTTGTTATCTACCAATGCTGACAACAGGCTGAAGTTACCACAAACCTTGTTTCGAATCACAAATAAATACATGTATTCGTAAGACATCTTACTAAGTAGTCTATAAATTCCTTGTTTCAGCTTTGAATACGATTATGAATTAATACATACTTTTTTCACACAGCTGAAGAGCTATTCCTCATTAATATTAATAAGTTTCAATGTTTAGTCCTCCTTCATTTCTATCAAACTAATCTCAGCATACCTCCAAATAAATATTTTTTTTTTTTCAAACAAAAGAGTTGATATTTTTCTTATTTCTCCATGAAAACATATGGTGTGGGTACTCATTAGAAGTGCCTCATTGAGACGCTTCTAATGAGTACCCACAACATATGTTTTCATGGAGAAATAAGGAAAATATTAATCTGGATATTCCTCTTATCTAGGGGTATGGCTTGGTACATTTTATCACAAAGGTACACTTGAAAGTTATTATCAAAGCATATACACAGGATTATGCAGGTAACATCAAATATGACATTAAATTTAGGCACAGCTCCAGCCAAGATGATATTTCCTCTAAAAACGTGAAAAATTATTCTCATTTTTCTTATTTCCTCATAAAAATAAGTTGCGGTCACTCTTTACAATTCCCTCAGCACCCTAGTATGTCTCAGGGTGAAGTAAGACAGAGTTCCAATATGGAACTATAGATCTACTGGTCATTCTAAAGGTGGTATAGAGACTTAGTCATCACAGAACCCTCACCCGTCATTTCTAAGTGACTTAATACCAGTTTGGTAAATACTTTGTGCATATATTTGTCTGTTTAAAAATCATTCAAAAATGGGATCAAAATAATTCAGACTCCTATGACGAAGCATGAATTAGTAGTTCCGATCAAAAAGTACCTCTTCTGTTAGGAAGATTCTATACTCATACAGGTGACCCCCGCCCTATCCAGGGTTTTAGAATAAATGATGGGTACAGGAGTTCCAGTAATGGCAGGCGAGTCCCACTTTACTAATCAAAAGCTAAGTTCTCATCATAACCTTCAATGTAATACCCAACATATTTCAAGGGTTAAGTGCAAAACTGTAGCAAGTCAGATGGTTGTTTTTTCCCAATACTTAATCTCCTCACTATGAAGGCGTTATGAAGATTACAACATTTCACCTATATTTGCATTGTTTACAAAGGGGTCAAAGTTGCCCCTAAACAAGGGTTACAAAAATATAGTCTTGTGCTCAACCCTCGAATTTTGAAATCTGCGCCCTAATCCTCTCCCAAGGATAGGGGTTGAACTGGAGGATGGTAATCTGTCCTCTTCCAAAGATTGGGGTTGAATTGGATGAAGGTCATCTGCTGTAAAGCTATCAACTAGACCCCATGGGGAACATCTCTGCCAATTATAAAAGTTTCAAGGAAATGCTTAGAGAAGCTGTAGTAAGATTGCAACTGCCAGTTAACAATGTGCTATAATCTGTTTCTGAAGATGACCATGGCACTGACAGATTCAGTTGGCTGCCTGAACAAATTTTATTGGGACAGAACTAGATTATGAGAGGAATACATCTGTCATAGCTCCAAATAAGGCACTTTTATCAACCAACAAGTGTTGATATTTTCCTTATTTCTTTTTGAAAATGTATGTTGTGGGTACTCCTTAGAAGCGCCTCACTAATTGTTTGCCTCCCCTTCTGAAAAGGGGTCTGCCCTAAAAGGAAAGAATTTGCTCCCCAGAGGAGCAAATTCTTTCCTTTACGAGCAGACCCCTTTTCAGAAGGGGCTTGGTGCACAGCAATCTCAAATAAGTCACAAAAATTGTCTCTCATGTAAAAAACAGACACAAAATCTACCAAAAAACCGAGAAAAGAAAGTAGTTCCTTTCAAATACTGAATAATTTTCACACATCCATCCATACACATATAGGTATCACTTATTGATCAACACTGTTCAAACTGACGTTTCCTATAATCAGCCGAGTCAAAAGTTAAATCCTAAAAATCACTTTCAAAATATTTATAAACTCTTTTTGGTGTCGTAACTTTCCCCAGGTCGACAAAGGTTAAGAGAACAAGCCAAACCAAACAGTAAGAAAACACAATCATTTATGCTAAATCACAATGTAGGCATGCTTAAGAATAACAAATTGATCAAACGAAAATATCCGCTAAAATTTTCCGATTTAACAAAGTAAACAAACAGGTATACATCAGAGCATATCCCACTTTTTCGTAGCCATAGGGGACATCAATATACCACACACTATCAAAGCTCCAGATAAGTCGCTTTTTCAACCAAACTGTGGTACTCATTAGAAGTGCCTCACCGAGGCACTTCTAATGAGTACCACAACATATGTTTTCATGGAGAAATAAGAAAAATATTTTCCTGATACCCACTCTTATCTGAAGTTATGCACTATCCACAAAAATTAACCTTTACTTCTCCCTGGGAAAATTCAGCAGACGACAATTGATTTTTTTTTTTCTTAGTTTTCGAAGAAAACTTGGTCTAACAATTCATGCAAACGTTCTCCACAGGAATTGCCTCACAATTATGTTAATGCATCTAAAATTTGTTGGATGAGTTGCAAACAGCATGAACCCTGATGAGATGTCACAGAATGTGCGTCTGATCTGGGTCTACACTGTTTGCTCAGGCCAGTCTGCCCCAATACTTACGTTTATTACAGTATAAGAAAAATATATCTGGGCTTTTATCTAGAGTTATAATATCTTGAGATAAGCTGTGTATCAAAGTAAATATTTCCAAGTAAATATTTTTCTAACATTTTCGGCAAGAAAAAAAAAACAAAAAAAAAACATGTGGGTTCTATTTAGAAAGGCCTTGCAGAGGCCATTCCTGTGAGTGCCAGGATATATGTTTTTCGGAACAATAAATTATATAAAATAGTTTTTGGGGAAAAAAAAGCATTATATATAAAGGAGGTCCATATATTTATTCAGTTTCTGATAAGGAACTTATCTTTGTCAAACTATATTTGATATATTTTATTTCTCCATGAAAACATATGTTGTGGGTACTCATTAGAAGCACATAGCGATGTGCTTCTAATGAGTACCCACAACATATGTTTTTGTGGAGAAATTAAATATTTATAAGGATACCCCTCTTGACTGATTGAATGAGTTGAGGTTTTACTACCCAGTCAACCCATTAGGGTCATGTCAAGCCAGTCAGTTTACCTAACCACACTTTTCCTGGACAGGCTGTCCTCTGTCTAAGCAGCTAACCAGTCTTTGTGCACACTCTTTCACCAGAAACTGACAACTGCCCTTCTTGATTCAGTGGAAGGGAGAGAATGACCATAGAAAATAGTTCAAGATCAAATGATATCCCTCTCATCTGGAGCTATATGTACTGATACATCACAAAGTAAAAATTAATTTTGACATATCGCTTTTATGTCATTTCTAAAGGTATATAAAAGGTTGTAATGTCAATAAGTGAAGCAAGAAATGGCCTTTGTATAAATATTTAATGTTCACAAAAACAGCAGTTCAGGCTAAATCAAATTTTAACTTCACAACACAAAGGCGAAAAAAAAAAAAAAAAATTGAAATCCTTCCGAAATTAAAAGCCTTACCTAGAAGGCACACATTGACTACCTAGTCATTCCAATTACCATATTTATATTCTAAGTATGTTATTACTTACCATTTTACATCCCTGTCAACATTATTTAAGTCATACTGAGACAATGGAAGGGTAATAAAGAAATGCTCTGTGCACTGAAGTGCTGGACAGTCATGAGATGAATTTGACTTCCAGCAGGATTCAAACCATAGACCTGGCATGATCTGCTGCCAAGAACACAAACCACTCCGACACATTCCCTAAGTGTTTGAACAAAACAGGTCTGAACATACAGCACAGACCCAGAATGCAGCATTTGGTAGAATTTAAGGTCTTTGCAAAATACAATATTTGACCTAATTACCACACTGTGCACTTAGGTATTTCAAAATTACTTGGAAAACTTGTAGTAAAATATGTATCCACCTACCAAAAGTACACTTTAAAAACTAGATCAGCAAACGACTTATCTAATGGTGTTTATGCAATGCTTTTGTGTGTTTGTTTACGGATTTTCTTTAAGAAAGCATATGTCCTGGGTACTCATTTGAATTGCATTGACAAGTCAATGCAATTCAAATCGGTACCCACAACATATGCCTTCATAAAGAAGTACACAAAAAGTACACTGGCTGTAATCTGAAGACTATGGAACTGCTTGACTGTGTGCTTATAGGGTTTATGTGTGGTAATTAGGTCAAATATGGTATTAAATTAAACAAAGCCTACACTCAAGACCAAGAGATTTGTGTGGAAATAAATTAAGGTGCACTGATACACTTCAAAGAGAGAGTATCGTACTCTAAGTTGAAACTTGTTGTCTCCTTTCTCAAAGGGAAATTACTCTAGCAGAATAGTATTTGATATCCTAGTACAATGTATATGCATCTCTTCCCAAAGCTGAGTTACTCTTAACCCTTAGGCTGCTCAGAAAAAAATGAATCAAGCCTGTAAGAGGGGGTACCTCTACTCCAGGTCATTACTCCCTTAATTTTGCCTCGAATTACATGGAATTTTCACATACAATTTGCCGATCGTAGGTGGCCATTTTACCGGAGAAGGGATGGTCACATGACTAGAAAGTCACATGACAGTCTCGTGTAAACTGGGAACCGTTTAAGACACTTAAAAAAAAAAAAAAAAATGTTACAAGGGACCAGTACCTACTGTGTACTATTGCGAATGAAACAAATGACATACAAAGGTTCTACTGTTATTCCTACTTCTTCCTCACTGGAAATGATTCAGGTGTTATGGGCTTTTTTTCCAGAAAATCGTGATTAATCTGTTGAAGTGAGTGCTGAAATTAATGGCAGCTTGATATTTGGTATTCTCGGTCTTTTTAGTGGAGGTAAAATCCAGCACCTGACTATCTAATGAAAAGTGGTATGTTTGTATGAAAGTAGGTTCACTCCTGTATGAGAACACTTGCTCTGAATGGTTGCATGTGGTATATAGTAAGTTTGACAGGCTTTAGAGTTGGCAGACCCCGCACCCCCCCCCACCCCCCTCCCCACCCCCACCGCAGCGCGACAATAGTCGTGATTAGCAGCCTAAGAGTTAAAGAATTTGCGACCCCTGGAGCAAATTCTTTCCTTTAAGAGTGATCAATATTTCAAAAGGGAGGCAAATACTTCCATGTCATAGCGATTTCCCTTGGAAGTGTATTCATTCACTTTAAAGTCAAAATGTCATCCTTTTTTTTGGACTCTGACTTTATGTACAACAAAACTGAGAAATTTGTCATAAAAAAAACAACAGACAGTTCAATAATGTGATGTGTTTGATGTTTGATGTTTGATGCTTTGCACGCTTGTAAGAAATTTCAGTAGACAATATTTTCAAATAGTTGTCTGTTTTTGTGTCAAGAAATTCCAGAAACTATAGTTTGACAATTCAAGCCAATTGTTTTTTTTCTAAGGACATAATTTGCATGAACTGTCAAACCCTATTTTATGAAGAAAAAAAAATTAACAAATAGCATCAATTTGTCACAAGCTAAATTAGCCTTGAGTGTGCTAAGGGTTAATGGGTTTTATACAATACTGTATAACCATTAAACTTTACCACACCATAAAGTACTATAATAACCTGTACTATTGCGATGGGGAGGTCTGTAAAAAGTGTAGACCCTGATCAGATGCACAGCATGCTGCATCTGATCAGGTTCTACACTAATTGCCAGTCATTCACCAATTTTTAGGTCCAACAGGCAGTGAAATGAACTTACATAACAATTGTAAAAAGTTATTTTGTTTGTGTTTAGGTTTTACTGCCAAGTCAACCCATTAGGGTCATGTTGAGCGCAGTCAGTTTATGTAACCAGATTTTATCTTGGACAGGCTTAGTCCTCTAAGCAGTTAACCAGTACCTGTGCACATTCTTTTGCCAGAAACTGACAACTGTCCTTCTTGAATCAGCGGAAGGAGGAGAATGACCGTAGAAAATATTTCATGATCAATATTCACGAAAGAATGTTGCTGGACCTGGTGGGGATTGAACCTGGCACCTCCTGATTGCCAGTCGGATGCGCATCCGACTCAGCCACCGAGGCCTGCTGGTAAAGAGTCAAGGTGTTCCAATGTTTAGGGTTTGTTTGTGTTGAGGTTTTATGGCCCAGTCAACCCACTGGGGTCATGTTGAGCGCGGTCAGTTTACCTAACCAAACTTTTACTGGGCAGGCTCAGTCTTCTGAGTGGTTAACCAGTATTGTGTACATGCTTTCACCATAAACTGACAACTGTCCTTCTTGAATCAGCAGAAGGGAGAGAATGACTGTAGAAAATATTTCGTGATCAAATCTCCATGAAAGAATGTTACCGACCCGGCTGGGGTCGAAATCGCAGGCCCGGCTGGGTCGAACCCGCAATCTCCTAATCACCAGTCAGACGAACATCCAACTGAGCCACCGAAGTAAATGTGGTCTCAGAGAATAAGGTACTATCTGGGTTAACGATAAGCATGCTGGGTTAAAAATTTCAACAGATGACAGTTTGAAATCGTGTTTTTCTTATTTTTCCAGAAAACAGATTCCGACATAACATGCAAATTGTCTCCAAGAGGAGACAGTTTGCATGAAATGTCAAAGTCTGTTTTCTGGGGAAAATCAGAAAAATATCATCAATTTGTTATCTGCTGTATTTGCCTATAGAGTGGTAAAGGTTAAACAATCTGGGCCCAGTTGTTCAAAGCGTCGTTAGCTTAACGAGCTCGTTAAGGGTCATTTCGTTAACTGTTTAAGCGGATTCAATATACAGTTTTATGATATTTTTTGCTGAAAAAATGTGAGTAGCTTTTGCACTGCAAAAGCTACTCACATTTTTTCAGCAAAAAATTTCAGCATATTTGCATATCACTCAATGTAAATTTTAACGAATCGTTAACTAACGACATCGTTAGCTTTGAACAACTGGGCCCTGTTTATTAAAGATACTGACAAGACAAAAAGAAACAGACCCAGATATCTGCTCTTGCAAGCAGGCAACTTTTTAACCTGGTGGACTTAAAATGATGAGAAGATGTCATTTCAAATTATTTTCCTGCACACTACATTTCAAAGTATTTTCCTTATTTACGCCATAACCATGTTTCGAAAAAGTATAATTTTGACTCTCATACCCACCCATCCTTATTCGCTGTGCCACTGTGCCACCATATGGTCCAGCCCCACACACCTGGGGTAAATATTTGTTCTGCTCTATAGGCCAAAGTCCATTTTAAGATATTTCAAGGACAGATAATTCAAGCCTTATTATAAAGCCTTTGGTCCTCTACATACATGAAAAAATATCATTTTCCCATCATAAGTTTATGACCAAAAACGTTGTCTTAAATGTCTCACATTAAATAATGTCACGCAAGCATACTTTTACTTAATAAAAATGATTGACAATCAAACAGCAAATACATTGCACCCATTTCTCAACAACAACCACCTCCCACCTCCCTAAAACAGCCAGTTTTCTGACTTCCCAAATGTACTATCTTCCTATGTACAGTAAAATTCCGCTATTGAGACCAGTCGAAATTAAGACCACTCCACTATTAAGACCAGCTTTCGTCAGTCCCAAATGCTTTCTTTCTTAATATGATAATGGAATATGCAAACAGTGTAGACCCAGATCAGACCGCTCCTTCAGGAGCAGTCTGATCAGGGTACACACTGTTTGCCATCCAACCAAGTAGTTTAAGAAACAACTGCATAAAAACAAAATTTAGGCCAATAAAGTATGGAATAAAGTGTTCAAAATTTTAGGACATTTACCATCTTCTATATTCAATATTAAGACCAGGCCACTAATAAGACTAATTTTTAGACAGTCCCTAAAGTGGTTTTAACCCTAGTCCTGCAGAACCTGGATATGTCCTGCCTTTGCATACAGTGGAGATCCAGATCAGTTGGCTTCTTCAGAAGCCAACTGATCTGGATCTGCACTGTTTGCCATTTAGTATGTGAATTTATATCAATAATCTAGATCAAGTAATCTGATTGGCTGAAAATTGGAAGTGGGTGTGGCATCAATTTATTTAGCATGACATGGGTTAATAGTGGAATTTTCCTATAATTAAGCTTTCTGCAACAGCCACCTCTTTACAATAGCCCTTAGGCTTGCTTCCCCAGTGTGGCTGCACTGGAACGGCAAAACCATACCTTATCAACCTTAAGTTTTCGGACAACTTAACTTATTATCATACTTGTCCTGAAATTTTTAAAAAGACCATTTCACTACATGTTTTAAAATATGTCTAAATATTGCTGGGTGGTTGGTTTGGAGTTTAACAGCCCAGTCAACACTATTAAGGTCATGTCGAGCCAGTCAGTTTACCTAACCACATTTTTCCAGGGCAGGCTTATATCTAAGTGGTCAACCAGTACTTGTGCACATGCATTTGCCAGAAACTGGCATCTGGCTTAGCCAACAAGGCCTGGGATATATTTCAGCCATATCAAATCAATCAAAAACGAAAAATATTTACCTTTATTCTTTTGAATCTCTCTCTGCCAGTATTTCTATTTCTGCTTGCAGAATGTCTGCGACCTCTTGGTGACCTTGACCTATTTCTTATTTTATAGGTTGGCATCTTCAAGCAGTCCAATTACACAATTACTCTAGTCCTATTTAAAACTTATAGTTCCTATTTAAAACCTCAATACTTAGTCAAACTATAGTTCCTATTTGAAACCTCTGTACTGTATAAGACACACTTATAGTTCCGATTTGAAACCACTGATAAAATTGCCAATACTGTGTAAGTCAAAGTTATAGTTCCTATTTGAAACTACTACAGTAAGTCAAACTTATAGTTCCTATTTGAAACCACTTCTGTGTGAGTCAAACTTATAGTTCCTTTTTGAAACCACTGTTAAATTGTCAATATTGTGTACGTCAAACTTATAGTTCCTATTTGAAAACTGTGTTAAATTGCCAATACTGTGTATGTCAAAGTTATAGTTCCTATTTGAAACCACTTCTATGTATTAAGTTCCTATTTGAAACCACTGTTAAACTGCCAATACTGTATAAGTTAACTTTATCCTACTGATATTATCAAATTCCCCTGTCCTTTGGGACTTTTGAACCCCACTTCAAATGCCACCAAATAGTTTTGGCAACCTACCTTGTATCAAAAGAAGCAGTGTGTTTTTAAATGATGCTGGCAATGTTTATATTACCCTTAACCTGCTGAATTTAAATAACAGCAGGAGACATTTTAAATTATTGTGTTTTTCCCAGAAAAAAAGGCTTGACATTTCATGCAGACAATTTGCATGAAATGTCAAGCCAAAAAAAAAAAAAAGAAAAATATAAGAAAAATATCTGCAGTGGGCCATCTGCTGGTCTTGTCTGTTTCACCTAAACATCCAACAGCTTCAGATAAGAGGGATACCCAGATAAATATTTTTCTTACTTTTACAGTGCCCAATACCGCTTTGTTGTTTCTCATTAGCACTGCTTGGAAGGGGCAATTATTCTAATGTGAAACAACAACATGCCATATCTAAACCAAGCAATCTGACAGACAGGTCTAAGCAAACAGAGTAGACCCAGACCAGCTCATTAGGAGCAGTTTGATCTGGCTCTACAATGTTTGCTCAGGCCCTTTTGTCTGGAAATTTAGGGATATATGGTAAAAATGTCTTGCTGAATGTCAAACAGTGCAGACCCTAATCAAAAGCTCCTTTCGGAGAAGTTTGATCTAGGTCTATACTTTTTGCACAGCCATGTCTCTGTCAAAATATTTAGGTTTGATATATATTATTACTTAAGTAAGTAATCAAGAGAAAAACATTAGTATGAACCACTTTTAATCCCCTTTAAATTATGATCCAGGACTGATCAATTTCCAACAGTAACAGCAAAACTCCAAAGAGTTATGTCCCCATTTAACTATTTTATATTAAAATCCAAGCACTTGAACCACTTATAATTCCCCTTGGACCCTTGAATTATGATCCAGCACTGGTCAATTTGAAACAGTAACTGTTAACAGCAAACCTCAGAAGAGTTATGCCCCCATTTAACTATTTACATTCAAATCCATGCACTCCAGCCATGTGTCTGTCACTAAATCCAACTTCAAACTACATTGTAAATGTTGTACTGAAATTAACCATTTCCACTCTCTAGGCTTATTCAGCAGACAACAAATTGATGATATTTTTCTTACTTTTCCCAGAAAACAGGCTTTGACATTTCATGCAAAGTCTCCATCCAATGGAGACAATTTGCATGAAATGTCAAATCCAGTTTTCCGGAGGAAAACAAGAAAAATATTTCAATACGTCTGCTGAAAATTTCACCTCGAGTGCTAAGTGTTAAGCTCACTACATGTCAGGACAACACCAGAACATCCCCAAAGATACTGTTATCCCACTTAATGACAATTTAAATTCAAACTTAATTACACAATGATGGACCATTAAATACACGTTAGGAAAAATTTAGTGGTCAGCTGTGTGTGTCAGTGCATTATGATTCATTCAGTTTAGAATTACCATAATAATTGGGACAGATATACCTTATTTATGCTAAATATTTGGACAGACAGGCCTAAGCAAATTGTGCAGACCCAGATCAGATGCCGCATGTTGTGGCATCTGATTTGGGTCTACACTATTTGCCACTATTTGCCACTTATCCAGAAGTTTTTAGATATATTTAGAAGACTTGTTAAGTAGGAGTATTAAGTTATAGATCTTGGATAATTTTTCATATTTCTCCATAAAAACATATCTTGTGGGTACAGGAGGGTGGTTGGGTGTGGCGAAGGGGTCGTATATCTTACGTCACTGGGGCATCCAGCTGATACTGGCTTACAGTTGGGCAAGGCTTGCTATCCTTGTAGCAGGTAAGGGTAGAGGGGAATGATTTTATTTCATCTGTTTCTTCCCTTTCATTCATGTTCCTCTTTCTTCCCTGTCCCTCTCTTTTATCTCTTCTACTATCTCTTCTATCTCTTTTCTCCCATTCTCTGGGAGAGGACACAAAATGACCCACAAGGATTGATGTTTTGTTAAACCCTAACACATCAATCTTGTGGGTACTAATTCAAAGCACCTTGCAGAGGCACTTATAAGGGTATCGACAATGTGTTTCTATGGAGAAATTGAGAAAATTATCCCAGATTCATCATCAAATATTTCTCCTTTAATAGCAAGTCCTCTGCACATCGACAGGTAGTAAAATGTTTAAGTTTTAAGAGCAAACCGTGCGCCAATATTTTGAGTAAATACAGTACATAGAAAATGCCCTTTCTTTCTTTTTCAAGGGAGGGCAAAATAATGATCATCAATTTTATTTGGGATGCATCCAGGGACAAGAATAAATGTACCATAGCTCTAGACAAGGCACTTTTTTCAACTGAAAAGTACTGATATCGTAAAAATTCCAACTATCGCTCGGGCATTTATCAGAATCATTGTCTTTCGTAAAATGGGAGGTGGGTATTTATCAGAGGCTATAGTGTTGAGAACTATAGGAAAAAACTTTGAAATATTCAAGTTTTCCTCCAAATGACTGCCATTTTGATATCAAAACAAGTATAGACTAGCGTTACAATGGACGCGTTAAGTATAGACTAGCAATATAAAAGACATGTTAGCCTCTATAGGAGAATCTTAATAGCTGGCTAAGGACTGGAAATCCCATGTTCGTATCTTTCATTTGCACCAAGTAGAAAAAAAGGAACTTCTTTGTTTGATTATTAAACAGGTGATTCGGAAATTAACTGCATGAGGTAGTGGCAATATTTTTTTTGTAAACTGACTGATGGGTGTATATTAGAGGCTGGTATTTCTGAGAAAAATGCAAAAAAAAAAACAAAAAAAAAAAAACAAATATCACAGAGGACTTAACCCTTGTCCTGCTGAACCCGGATATACCCTGCTTTTGCAAACAGTGTAGATCCAGATCAGTTGGCTTCTGAAGAAGCCAACTGATCTGAATCTGCACTGTTTGCCATTAAGCATGTGAATCTATAGCAAAAACCTTCATCAAGTAATCTGATTGGCTGAAAATTAGAAGTGGGTGTGGCTTCTTAATTTATTCAGCAGGATAAGGGTTAATAAGGAGTATTTGGTGATAATTATGGAATAATTCTTTTTATTTCTCCATGAAAACATATGTTGTGGGTACTCATTAAAAGTGCCTCAGAATTATTCCAAAATTATTGTCCTCTGTCATCAAATTTCAGGGTTCTACCGTATGTACCACAAATATTCTGACAGACAGGCCTCAGCAAACAGTGTAAACCCAGATGAGATGCCGCAGAACAATTGGCGTCTCATCAGGGTCTACACTGTTAGCCACACATCCAGCAATTTTTAGACACAACATCAGGTTGTTCATTTTTTAGAACAAGTATGGTAAGGAATTGAGGTGTCCGAATATTTAGGGTAAATAAGGTCCAACAAAGTGATTATATTTTTCATATATATTTTTTTTTTTTCTTTTTTTTTTCCCAGGAAAAAAGGGAAAAATATTTCAAAACATTGTCTGCTGAAATTTTTACCCATCATGCTTTATGTTAATGGGGTAATGTCCACTATCTTATCACCAGAAAGTTCTGTGGAACATCAAACAAAACCCAGCTGGATTTTTACTTTCTTTTTTATCTAAGTACCCCCTGTATAACCTTTGTTTATTTTTCTGTTTGTGCCGAAAACTCAGAAAACATACCTTCCAACATTTGCATCCATTGAAGATTCAGATCAGCCTGCACATTTTGGATGCAAAGGATGAAAAGTTTCTTCATGCTGACAGGACTCTCACTAGACTGGGAGGATGCACAGGCTGA
This sequence comes from Anodontia alba, assembly GCA_964016985.1. Classification (NCBI taxonomy): domain Eukaryota; kingdom Metazoa; phylum Mollusca; class Bivalvia; order Lucinida; family Lucinidae; genus Anodontia; species Anodontia alba. The sequence continues at coordinate 18,785,716 of OZ024838.1, read as the reverse complement.
TTTGAGTCTTCTTTGGGCAAACATGTCAGATGGTATGTTTTCTCGGCTCGATTTCTTCCACAGTATCTAAACAGGGTGTCATATTTTCAAAACAAGAAACAAATATCTTATGCCCTAGATCTGAATGTTGAGTTACCCAGATAAATGTTCTTTATTTCTCCACAAAAAAAACAAAAAAACATGCAGGGTACCGTAAAAAGTATTGGGACAGATAGGCCTTTGCAAACAGTGTAGACCCAGATCAGACGCCGCAGAATGCGGCGTCTGATCAGGGCCTACACTGTTTGCCATACATACAGCAATATTTTAGAGACATCAAGAGATAGTAGAATGGACTATTTCAAAGCGAAGGACAAATATGGTAAGTAGATAAGGTGTCTCAATACTTAGGGTAAATACGGTATGCATTAAAAATGTCTTTTGGAGGCACCTCCATTGAGAACCCACAACGTACATTTTATGTGGTAAAAATGTTGACATTGCTGGTTGAACAAAAGGACTTTTCTAAAAGTTATGCCAGTTGGAAAACTTCACATGTCAGGAGTTTAAGGAGCAAACTAGGTACACTGGTGGCCCCGATTCAGTACAATGAAATACCATACATTCATGAGCAAAGTTCTGCTTCCAAGCGAATTCAAACATCGATCACTTGGCCATGTAGATGCTCTGATGCATAATGGTGCATTATATTGAAGATATACAGTAAATGTACTAAAATTTCCAACACTTTATTCCATACAATTTTGGCCTAAATTTTGCTTTTTATGCAGTTGTGTCTTAGAATACTTAGTGGAATGGAGACAGTGTAGACCGTGATCAGACTGCTCCTTCAAGAGCAGTCTGATCTAGGTCTGCACAGTTTGCTTATGCCATTTTGTCAGCAACTTTGGTGTACCCAATTTTAAGAAAGAAAATCTAGATGAAATCCATACACTAGTGATGGAGGAGATTGTATAACAGAAGGATATACAGTAACAAAGATGAACAGACTGGAGCAATGACATGTCATACAGCACAGTACAACATTAACCCATTGTAATCAGTAGACCCCTAAAAGGGTAATTGGCAAACAGTGCTGACCCAGATCAGATGCCGCAGAATGCGGCATCTGATCAGGGTCTCCACTATTTGCAAATAATTCAGCCATTTTTCTCTAGGAATATCTAAATCTCATATCTGGACATACCTAAAATTGAAATTGGACTCTTCCAGTATATAGTGTGGGGGATTCTATTCAGTCTACAATGGGTTAACTGGCTTCCAATAAACTGGATAGAAACCACAGAAATGTTCTGTTAAGGGAACTGAATAAAAATGAATAACAATGTTCTGTCATTGTGTTCAAGGGAAATAACTTCTGTGATTTCCAGTTTGCTCTCCAGAACACCAAGTCCCTTCTTAAAAGGGATCTACTTTAAAACAGACCTACTCCATAAAGGGATCTGCTGTAAAAGGAAAGCAAGGGGAGCAAAATTCGCTTTAAAATAGACATATTTCAGACGGGAGCATTTTGTTTGTGTTGATGTTTTACGGCCCAGTCAACCCAATGGTGTTAGGTAGAGCGTTGTCACTTTACCTAATTTTTACTGGACAGGCTTAGTTTCTAAGTGGTTAACCAGTATTGTACTCATTCTTCAGCTAGAAATTGACAACTGCCTTTCTTGTATCAGTGGAGGAAAGAGAATGACCTTAGAAAATATTGACTGACTGTGTTGGGGTTTAATGACACATTAACCCTTGTAGGTCATTTTGTGTCTTTTCCCAGAGAAAGGGAGAAAAGAGATAGTAGATAAGATGAAAGAGAGGTACAGGAAAGAAAGAGGAACAGGAATGAAAGTGAAGAAACAGAAGAAATAAAAACAGTCCCCTCTACCTTTACCTGCTACAAGGATAGCAGGCCTTGCCTAACTGTAAGTTTGTTTGTGTTGAGGTTTTACGGCCCAGTCAACCCAATGGGGTCATGTTGAGCACGGTCAGTTTACCTAACCACATGTTTACTGGGCAGACTTAGTCCTCTAAGCGGTTAACCAGTATTGTGCACATTCTTTCGCCAGAAACTGACAACTGCCCTTCTTGAATCAGCGGAAGGGAGAGAATGACCGTAGAAAATATTTCATGATCAATCTCCACGAAAGAATGTTGCCGACCTCGGCAGGGGGGTTGAACCCGGGACCTCCTGGTCTCCAGTTGGACGGCACATCCAAATGAGCCACCGAGGCCAGCACCTAACTGTAAGCCAATATCAGTTGGACGCCCTGGTAAAAAATATTTCATGATCAATCTCTGAGAAAGAATGTTGCCCATCAAGCGGGAGTCAAACCTGCAACCTCCTGATCACCAGTCGGCTACACATCCAAATGAGCCACCAAGGCCAGCTCAGAAGGGAGCATACAAATGGAGCAAATTCTTTCCTTTTAGGGTAGACCCCTTTTCAAAAGGTTACGCAAATTATTTCCTTTAAGAAAGATACCTTCTCAGATGGGAGACAACCACTTTTGGAAGATCTGCCCCCACCCCCTTGAAAGTTTATTTGTTTCCCTTAATTAATTTTAACTAATTATAATGGAACAGCTGATATTCCATATCAGTGTCAATCATTTTGACAGGTCAGAAATGTACAGCTCAGACTTTACCACTTTCTTCACTTTCTTGGCTTATTCAACAGATGACAAATTGGTGATATTTTCTGATTTTTCTTCAAAAATAGGATCTGACATTTCATGCAAATTGTCTCCATTGGAGACAATTAGCATGAAATGTCAGATCCTGTTTTCTGGGAAAAATAAGAAAACTATTTCCCTATGTCGTCTGCTGAAAATTTTACCCAGAGTGCTAAGCACTAAACACTCATACATTTTTGACATTTAAATTGAATGTCCAGCATTTTTCTGCTGGCTCTGGCATTTCAATTTAATGCCAATCACATTTCAATTATAACAGATTTTGGCACAATGTAACGCTTAGCACTCTGGGTAAAATTTTCAGCAGATGCCATTTTGAAATATTTTTCTTATTTTTCCCAGAAAACTTGATATTTCATGCAAATCGTCTTCATTTGAGACAGTTTGTATGAAATGTCAAAGCCTGTTTCCTGGGAAAAATAAGAAAAATATCACCAATTTGTCGTCTGCTGAATTAGCCCAGAGAGTGGTAGAGGTTAATGGGTCAGACAGAACAGGTCATTATTCTTATACATGTACTTTAGCATTGGGAAGATAAAATTAAGAGAGAACAAATGACAACAAATTCAGTCACTGTAAAATTAAATTTGTGCTGGTAAATATTTTGCATTTACCATATGCAACCTAATAAACACACTGTGCTTACTGGTAAGTTTTTCAATACTTAATGAAAAAAAAATTGTACTAAAATATCCACCTGTCAAGGACACTCTTTAACCCATTGTAGTCTGGAGACCCCTAAAAGGGTAATTGGCAAACAATGCCACAGAATGCAGCGTCTGATCAGGATCTCCACTGTTAGCAAATAGTTTAGCCATTTTTCTCTAGGTATATCGAAATCTCATAGCCAGACGTACCTAAAACTGTAATTGGACTCTTCCAATATAATATAGTGTGGGGTAGTCCATTCAGTCTAAAATGGGTTAAAGGAATATCAGAAGAGGACATCTTGAGGAGTATATGTAACGATGCTTACAGAATTTTTTTCCTGATTTTCTTAATAAAAGCATATGCTGTTGGTACTCATCAAAATTGCCTCGGTGATGATTACCCACAACATACTTTTCTTATGGAGTATTAACCCTTGTCCTGCTGAATAAATTAAGATGCCAAATCCACTTCTAATTTTCAGCCAATCAGATTACTTGACCTGATTGTTGCTACAAATTCCCATACTTAATGGCAAACAGTGCAGATCCAGATCAATTGGCTTCTTCAGAAGCCAACTGATCTGGATTTACACTATTTGCAAAGTCAGGATATATCCCGGTTCAGCCGGACAAGGGTTAAATAAATTTCCCCAGAACTGTCATCAAATACTCCTCTGCATAAACATTTACAAACAGTGTATACCCATATCAGACATCGTGCAGTAAATGATTTGTGTACTTACCCTATAAAATATGCGTAAAAAAGCAAGCACAAATACACTCCTAGTCTGTCTCCAGATGCTACGTTTTCTATCATTTTCTCTTTGCTTTTCAGAGGTATACAATCTAGTACAGCTTATAATGATTTGATAATTTATGTCCCTTAGTGGAAAAGAAAGTTGTAAAACAGTTAAATGGGATTAAAGAGACAAATACAGCTATAATAGGAAATTATAAAGTCTACGACAAAAAAAAAAAAAGAAAACAATTACAGAAACGACTGGAACCAGTCTAATACACATTATAAGATGGATATAACTGAAATGTTATTGGAAGGGACAAAAACTCCCAAAACTTCACCACTGCCAAACTGACCACAAATTTGACATGCAAACTGTCAAGTTTATTTAGGTTTAGTTGTTTTACTCATTTATCTTAATCCTAGTCCTGCTAAACCCGGATATACCCTGCCTTTGCAAACAGTGTAGATCCAGATCAGTTGGCTTCTGAAGAAGCCAAGTGATCTGGATCTACACTGTTTGGCATCAGGTATGTGAATTCATATCAACAACTCGGCTCAAGTAATCTGATCGGCTGAAAATTAGAAGTGGGTGTGGCATCTTTATTTAGCATGGCAAGGGTTAATTACCACATTTACACTAAGAAATGGGACAGAAAGTCCCGAGCAGGAGTCTAGACCCAGATCAGATGCTGCATTCTGTGGCATCTGATCAGGATCTACACTCTTTGCCATTCAACTAGCATTTTTAGACACATCAACAGGCAGTAAAATGGACTTAACCCTTGTCATACTGAATAAATCAAGATGCCATGCCCTCTTCTAATTTTCAGCCAATCAGATTGCTTGAGCTAGACTGTTGCTATAAATTCACATACTGAATGACAAACAGTGCAGATCCAGATCAGAAGCCAACCGATCTGGATCTACACTGTTTGCTAAGACAGGGCATATCTGGGTTCAGCAGGTCAAGGGTTAAGAGACATAATAAAACGGTGTCTCCAATTTCTACTCCATCATGTGTTCTTTGTTTCCAAAGGCAACCTTTCATAACTTTATTGTTCATTTTAAGACAAGTATGGTAAGGAGAAATGATGTCCAAATATTTAAGATGGCATTTTCCTTATGATAACCCATTATTATGGCAGTCTGTAGATAATATTACATACACTAGTCAATTAAAATTCTCTCTTATTGGTATTATCAAGACTAAGAATCCTGGTCTATGCATTGAATTATCAACTAATAATAGCAAATTACTGAAATGATTTCTTAATTTACTCAAGATAAAGTTATTACCTTAACTCTTTCCACACTAGCGGTGACTTTTTCGTCTGCTGATAACCTTTGCAAACAGTTTGGACCCACATCAGGCCCTACAAAACATTCAGCCTGATTTGGATCCAAACTGTTTGACACTCTGATGGTATTCCTCAAAAAATTTTTTTGAAAAAGTTAATTTAAAAAAAAAAATCATCAGACAACAAACAAAAATGCAAAATTACCCGGCATGAAAAGAGTTCACCCTAGTCCTGCTGATCCCAGATATACCCTGCCTTGGCAAACAGTATAAATCCAGATCAGTTGGCTTCTGAAGAAGCCAACTGATCTGGATCTGCAATGTTTGCCATCAAGTATATGAATTTATATCAACAATCTGGATCAAGCAATTTGATTGGCTGAATATTAGAAGGGGACGTGGCACTGTTTGCCATTCATTATTTGAATTTGTATCAACAACCTGGATCAAGTAAACTGATTGGCTGAAAATTTGAAGTGGGCATGCCATCTTAATTTAAACTGACTACAGTATGGTCACAGACAAAATGAGCGGTAATGTCAGAAAACAAACCTTCGGACATGTGCATCCAGTGAAGATTCTGACCAGCCTGCGTTCATTCGTGCAGTCTGATCTGAATCTTCACTCAGTTCATTTGGAGAGCCAAAGCTGCTAAGTTTCTTCATACAGACAACGAAGACTGGTCAGACTGGTCAGACTGGTCAGACTGCGCAGAATGATTTGTCCTTGTTGGGTTCATGTCAGAAGGTACATTTTCTCACGGGGAAGATCAAATATATTTGTGGCTCCATTGTTAACGGGTCTTTTTTTTTTTGGTTTTGTTCTACATTTTCTAGTATTCTATAATTGTTAACCCTTAAAACACCAAGAAAACCTGCATCTGAAAATGTCGTCTGTTTATGTCGTCTGCTGAATATTCTTGCAAACTTTTCAAACCTATTTTTGCATACAGGCAAACAGTGTGGACCCAGATCAGACTGCTCCTAGGAGCAGTCTGATCTGGGTCCACACTGTTTGCAGAAATGGCCTTTAAAGGAACCAGCAGAAGACAAAGCAGACGACAATAGTTGTGACTGGCGCATTAAGGGTTAACAAAAGCACATCCGGGATAGTAGCCTGTATGAAACATTATTTCATTGGTCAAACAACGGTCATCCTAGAGCTTTCAGAGAGGGAGAAGTTTTTCGACATATTCAGGATTTCAGGGAGAAGTTTTGGTCCAAATTTTGGTTTCCCTATACGTTCTTCACATTTTCACTTCTCCTTCAGCTCAAGATAGGAAGAAGTCAGCCAGCTCTGGGACACTTTTTCTCCAAAATCGCCCTCTAGGATGACCCCTGGTCAAATAGTATGTCATATCAAACTCTATATTAGTACATGTAATCTGAACAAACTGTCCTACATTTCTGTCATATGCAAGAGTTTACACCAGTTCTTATGACAGAATGGTACAATCTGGGTTTACTCAGTACAGGATCAAACTTGACAATAAACAAGTTTATTAGGGCATATGCAGACAGGGTAAAAATCTTTCCACAATGCCTAATGTATTTAATAAACTGTAAAAATAAATCACACTAATTATATCTTAACTTTCCAATCATTCAAATTTTGACATTTCTGAACACATGGCACTATACTGATAGTGTGTTGAGTCATCGGTAACAAAGTATAACAATATAAATAAAGTCATACAGACATAGTTAATTTCTGCGATACATTGGTCATTTCCACGATAGGATTACCTCTCTATGAAACATATGAAGGTCAACTATATACATATAACATGAAGATCTGTGTAACATATTTCAAAACACCCTTCCATTTAATCTGTGCTGATTAGCTTTTTTTTTTTTTTTTTAAGATATTTCTTGTATTTTTTCACAGAACTTGCAAGTCCAACAAAGAACTACACAAGAAGTCTGAGTATATTTCTAGAGTCCAATTTTTGGACATCTCTATATATATATTTTTTTTTTTTTTCTTTGTATAAACAACTCTGCCTCAGTTCAAAGACAAAAGTTTATTCTATGGGAAAAGAAAATGTTTACAGACAAAAGGATGAAGGTCAAAAACTGTTTCTTCTTCGAAGTCCATAACAGTCTGCACATCAAAGATTCCACATGTATGTAGTACTTCTTATATATATAAACAAGGGCACAGAGACAAAATGTTTTAGCTCGACAATATGAAATAAATGACAATATAACATCTTGAAAACTTTCACGCAAAAACTTTGATGCTAGGGAAGGACAAACAAACAAAACAAACATGTATATGTACACACAAAGGGATAAATGGAAAAACAAACACTATATACCTGCTCTGCCCCCCCCGAACCTACCCTCCCCTCCCCTCACCCCCCCCCCCCTACCCCTACAAATATGCTGGGGGTATAATTAGCAGCAATGCAAAACGAAGAAATTCCTACATTTTGCATCGTCACAATGCTCTCCTGGACTTTGTCCAGCTGAGCTTATGAAAAATGTTCCTCCCTCTGGAAATGACAAATGTAAGCTTTACGCTCAATGTCAAATCCTGACACTAATTATTAGATACCAGTAGACTTGTTTGTTCACAAGTATGTTGATGTAATAATTAAATACTGTTTAACTCATTGTAGTCGGGTAAATGGCAAATAGTGCAGACCCAGATCAGATGCCGCAGAATGTCCCCACTGTTTGCAAATAATTTAGCTTTTTTTCTATAGGAATATCTAAATCTCATAGCCAGACGTACCTAAAAATGAAATTGGACTCTTCCAATATATAGTGTGGGAGATTCTATTCAGTATACAATGGGTTAAACCAAATTAATGCACCAGTCATTTGTACCGCCCCATCACCCATGGGGAATAGTGGGGACAACGACTTATACCCCCTCCATCACAGCCCTGATAATATATACACTACAGGGACAGGATGGTAAAAGCCAAACCCAGCCCTTCCCCCCACCCCAATTGGGTAAATATGAAATCTTATGAAATAGCTTATCAGGATTTTTACTCTTGGTCCACTCATATTGCACAGCATTTAACAGGTGTAGTTTGAATGGCATGTGCTTTTTGTAAAGCCACAGAAAAATCTGCTGTAGTCCCCGCTATTTTTGCCCAGAATCACGACCCGAGTTCTTTCGCAGTACTGCGGGGGCATTCAAAAGGTCACAGCCCTGGACTTAAGCATCCCCCACTCTTCAACATGAGTGGGGGCCTCAGAGGCGTGGGTGGAGTGGGACAGTGAATACAAATGATTTGCACAGCACTTAAAATATACAAACCAACTTTCTGTTGTTTAATTAGGTTAATGATATTGAGATAATCAAAATATGTCTGAGACCATTATTATCATATATACTCTAACACCTCACCGTACCTGTCCTAAAATCTGAACGACTCCAGTGGCAAACAGTGCAGATCCTGAACAGACTGCTCTCTGTGGCATCTGATCTGGGCCTACAATGTTTGCTCAAACTGTCTGCCCCAGAACCCAGGTATTAAATTATTTATTTATTTATTGATTCAGTCACAATATCAGAAAACATACATTCAGACAAGTACATTCAGCGAAGATTTCGCCTCACATTCATGCAGTCTGATCCGAATCTTCATGGATGCAAAGTTTCTTCATGCAGACAACAATGACAGACTGTCATAGCTACAGATAAGAGGGGGTATCCACATATTTTTCTTATTTCTCGCCAAGGCGCTTCTAATGAGTACCCACAACTAATGAATACCCACAACATATGTTTTTATTGAGAAATAAGAAAGATATCAGCATTTTTCAGATGAAAAAAGCGCCTTATCTGTTGCTATGTGAGTGCCCGGATGTGCAGACTGATTTTAGTCTTAACTGGGCACATATTTAAGAAGGTACATTTTCTCAAGTTGTGGTTAAATTGTTGCTTTTAAATGAGTTATCAAGCTGAGCTTTAGAAATCTGCCCATATTAATACAAAGATCACAGCAGGTTTAAATCTCAAGAGGCAAGAACACTTCACACAGGCATCAAGAAAACATGTATTCATGTCGAGACTTCTGACAGATGTATCTTCTCAAGTCATACTTTATGCGGAAAACATTTGTACTGCATCATCCGTATCTCCAGATAAGGCTTTTTTTTTTTTTTTTCCCAACCGAAAGGTATTGATAATTTTCTTATTTCTGCATAAAAACATATGATGTGGGTACTCATTAGAAGCGCCTCAGCAAAGCGCTTCTGATGAGTATCCACAACATATGTTTTCGTGGACAAATAAGAAAAATATTTTATGGATACCCCTTCTCATCTGGAGCTATGATCATAAGCAAGGGACATAACTCTAGATAAGAGTGGGTATCAGGTAATTATTTTTATATAACTCTAGATAAGAGTGGGTATCAGGTAATTATTTTTCTTATTTCTCCACGAAAACATATGTTGTAGGTACTCATTAGAAGAACCTAAGCAAGGCGCTTCTAATGAATACCCACAACATATGTTTTTGTGGAGAAATAAGAAAAATATCAATATGTTAATATCAATATGTTGAAAAAAGTACCTTATCTGGAGCTACGTTAGAGGTCTTGCATATATGGACAGGAAAGGCTGGATAAGAATACATAGATTCAAACCTTCACTGTCAGACTGTTTACTCATCAGTTACTGTTTAATACAGGTTTTCTCCTTCCCAGATGTATTATCACCAGGTTTTTGGTAAGTTATTATTTTGGAGAAAAAATAATTGATCTCCATGAAACAGGGCTCGAGAAAATGTCGGTTTTTCGGTTCTGAACCGATTTTCGTATTTCTGAACCGATTTTGACTAACAGAGGATGATCAAAAATCGGTCCAGTTTTTAACGATATTTTGAAAAAAATCGGTTCGAAAATTTTCGCCAAGTCGCTAAATTGTGTAAACAAACTGACCTTTTCCCACAGATAATCCAAGCGTGTATTCATAAAATACCTCGAGGGCCAGTTATTGGACCGGCTCATTATTGAAATAGGTGAATCAGATTTGTCCACACAGGCGGTTCTATTATCTTATCGCAGCGAAATTTGATCCGCTTATAAAAATTATGTAATCAAGTGAAGCGTAAGGCGACAGCATATCGGTGTTTTTGATATGTAAAGGTAATTTGCAATATGATTGAAGTGTGAAAAGCAAGTGTCACATAATTCAGTTGGATGTGTACACCTGCTTAATCACGCATTCAAGTATGTTTTATTCTGTTGCTAATTGGTCTATCTTTAATTGCCAATTATCCGAGATCCAACGATTTCATTAAAGGCAGTTAAGGTAAAGTTTGTTTTAATTGTCTGATACAAAGAAAGGTGTTAAAATCGGTTTTGCTCATAATAGAGTACTTGTTATAGTCGAAAGTATTTAATGCTAGTTAAATCGTTTAAGGTCGCCTTTTCTAGTTTAGAAATGGCACAGCGTAGCATTTTGTCTATGTTGCAAAAGACAAACCATGATAAAAACCGGACTGGCAACCCGGTTCAGTCAGATGGCGGACTGACTAAAAGTGTAGAACAAACGTGGCCAACGCAGCACAACGCGAATATAGCTTTTGATCGCCGATTGTTTCCCTTTAGTACTCTTCAGTAACTGAGTGACCCGGATATTGGGAAAATGAAAGTAGATGAAATATGGCGTGTCTGAACGGTGGGAGCAAAATTGCTGTTTATAATCGAGATACCGATGTTAATATTAATTGAACAAGTGTTGAAGCAATATTGGTATGTCAGTCGTTGTGCTAATAACGAACTAGCACCCTGTATTTTGAAACTGAAAAATAATACCGAATGGAAACAAACGACCGTTACGGAAATTACCGAAAATCGGTTCGGCAATTTCCGTTTTTGGGGCGAAAATATGCTGGACCGATTTGGATTCTTCAGTTTCTCGAGCCCTGCCATGAAAACATATCTTGTACATCTTAATAGACTCTGACATAGCTACAGCCTACAGGTGAAGTGGTAACTCATTTAGGCCAAATATAAAAGTTATTAGATTCTCAAGACACTTTTTTTTTTTAAAAAAATAGATGTGTGTGAGCGTTTTTTTATTTTTAATTTTATTTTCCAGTTCGGTATATTCTTGGACATTTGGGTTTGTTTGACTAAACAAAATGGCGGTGGTTTTGCCGGAAGTATCTAAAATGGAAGTTTAAAGTCTCAAACAACATAAACAAATTGTAATTTACCAATTTTCTTTGTAAGTAAGTAAGAATGTCATATGTTTGTGGTCTAGATTGCAATTTGGTTAGAAATGATTCTCCGACAAGCGAGTAAAATCCAGAGTCATGTATTTTCGTGGGTCGGAAAAAACTTACTACTGAAAAAAATCAAATATGCAGGACCTTTTGGACAGATGCGGCAGTGCCTGAGAATCTAATATTTTTTTTTTTTTTTTTGGCCTTATCCAAAATTTTCATAACTCTAGCTAAACCGCTTTTGTTTTTCAACCAAAAAGTACTGATATCGTTCTATTTCTCCACCAAAAGGTATGTTGTGGGTACTCATTAGAAGTGCCTCTGTGAGGCACTTCTAATAAGTACCCAAAACATAATCTTTTCACAGAGAAACAAGAAAAATATTATGTGGATACCCACTCATATCTGAAGCTATGAATTATCCTGAATTATCATCTCAGTTATCAACTTATCTGGACCTATGTACCATAAAGTTTTATTTTAGAAATTATCAACAACAGGTTACTTTCAAACACACCCAATTATCACTCAATTATCAGTTACAGAACAACAGTGGCGGATTTAGAGGGGTTCTGGTGGTTCAGTCTAACCCCATTGGAGAAGAAATTATATCATTTTCATGTTGAATTTTGAGAAAATGCTAGCAAAATGGTCAAACTGAACCCCTCCCGACCCCCTTAGCAAATTTGAGCACCCTGTTTAAAAATCCTGGATCCACCCCAGAAAGCAATTAATTCATTCATTTATTCATACCATCTGTGAACAAAAGTCCATGTGTATTAACCCATTGTAGTCTGGAGACCCCTAAAAGGGTAACTGGCAAACAGTGCAGATCCAGATCAGAGGCTGCAGAATGCAGCATCTGATCAGGGTCTCCACTGTTTGCAAATAGTTCAACCATTTTTCTCTAGGAATATCTAAATCACATAGCCTGACATACCTAAAATCAAAATTAGAACCTTCCAATACATAGCATGGGGGAGTTCATTCAGTCTACAATGGGTTGAGAGAATATTTATCCCTTAAGGTATAATACGTACAGAACTGCAACAGAGGAAATACCCATTTTTTATTTATTTTTTATTCATTTATTACTTTTTTTAATTTTGTTTTTATATTTTTAAAAAAAAAATAAGGCTTCATACTTCATGTGACTAGCAGATGATTCACACAAAATGTCAAGCCTGATTTTCTTCTCTTTTTTTTCTTTTTTTTTTTTCAAAATATAATGTGCACACACACTGCTGAAGGCTTGACATTTCATGTGAATCATCTTCCAAGCAAATAATTCACGTAAAATGTCTTACTAAAATAAAATCTCATCACACTCTGATGGTATTTGCTGCAACTGTGATTGGTGCTTTAAGGAGGGTTGTTAATAAATTTGTCAAAATGGAACACAGCTCATGAATAATTTTACTTCTTTTTCAACATAAAAATTACACTCTTCTATTTACCTTGTTCATAGTTAAGTGATTCTTATTTCTCTATATAAAATATACATATATTTTTTCTTCTGTCCACAGAGTTTACCAAGATCATTTTAGAACAAACACAAAACATTACAACTTCAGGTCAATACAAGGGACATCACTCAAACCAACATGCAAGACTTCAACAGTCACTTCCCTTACCTTTAATCTTTTCATCCTCTCACGACCCTTTGAAATTCATATATAAAACTGTAAATAACTGTATATGCTCTAAGTATTTGAACAAACCTGCAGACCAAGATCAGATGCCACAGAGGCGATTCTAACGAGTCCCCACAACATATGGTTTTTCTAAGAAATGTGGAAACTTATCCCTAAATTATCCCTTTTACACATGTTTATCAAGAGCTATGCTGTTAGTCACTTGTCACGATTTTTAGACAAATCAACTGGTAGTAAAACAGACTATCCTGTAAACTTCCAGGCTTATGTTTTGTTCAATTTTTGGACAAAAACATTAAGATGTCCAAATAGTTAGGGAAAAAGTTATTACCAATTACCATATTTTGTGACAATCATTAGACGATGATGATGATATGGTCTCATTTTTTAAGTGATATCGAGAAAATGAAGGGATGATAATGGACGCTTCTTTGCATCCAACCATGAGCTGAATTCTGCCAGATTCAACCTGGCGTATATTAGAACTATTCTTCATGTCTTCCAAGACATATAAGAAAAATATCTAACTGGATACCCTTTCTTACCTTGATACGTCTTTTCACACAAGTATATGATGATCTAAAGAAAAGAAAAAAGTCATACCAATGCCAACATGCAGTGTATATACAGCAGTGTTCCATAGTGCCAGTTATATAAGACAGAAGTGATCTTACAAAAAAAACAACAACAAAAAAAAAAAAACAGAAAAACAAATCATAGCTCCACATAAGGCATCTTTTTTTTTCAACTTTGTTTTGAGGTTTTACAGCCCAATTAACCCTTTGGGGTCATATCGAGCATGGTCAGTTTACCTAACCACATGTTTACTGGGAAGGCTTAGTCCTTAGCAGTTAACCAGTATTGTGCATATATTTTTCGCCAGAAACTGACAACTTGCCTTCTTGAATCAGAAGAAGGAGGAGAATGACCGTAGAATATATTTTATGATCAATCTCCATGAAAGAATGTTACCAACCTGACGGTGGGGTCAAACCCACAATCTCCTGATCACCAGTCAGACGGGCATCCAACTGAGCCACCAAAGTCGACTTTTCAACTTAAAAGTACTGATATTTTTTTATTTCTCCATGAAAACACATGTTGTGTTGAGAGGCACTTCTAATGAGTACCCACAGCATGTTTTTGTGGAAAAATAAGAAAAATATTTGAATATTCTTCTTATGTAGAGCTATGACTATTGGTTCTGAAAGCAAGCAATAAAGACCCTGATCAAACTACTCTAGTGAGCAGTTTGAGCTGGATATTCATTACCTGCAAGTGAAATAAGGGCTTTTTCGCATGCTGGGCATCATATGATCATAATCCAAGACCTGTGTGTGTGTGTGTGTGTGTGTGTGTGTGTGTGTGTGTGTGTGTGTGTGTGTGTGTGTGTGTGTGTGTGTGTGTGTGTGTGTGTGTGTGTGTGTTTGTGTGTGTGTGTGTGTCTGTCTGTGTGTGTCTGTGTCTGTGTTTTTTTTAGCCAGGTGGCCTAATTCCTATATGTGACTCCCTTTACCATATTAGCTGCATCATGATAAAATGTTCCTCACAATGGAGGGCCAAATCATCTGCCTACCATAAATATACGAACCCTATAACACCTTACTAATTATAAAAAGTACAGGTGTAAAATCATAAAAAGTACATGTGTAAAAAGTACAGGTGTACACTCGGCACTCGAAAAGCAGAAATAATATCATAGGTCTAAATAAGAGTGGGTATCAGGTAAATAGTTTTCTTATTTCTCGAAAAAAAAATTGGTTGTGGGTACCCATTAGAAGCGCCTCGAGGCGCTTCTAATGAGTACCCACAACATATGTTTTGTTGAGATATTAGAAAAATATTGATACTTTTTGGTTGAACCAACCAACCATAATTCTAACAGAACTACCAGGGTAAGTCTGATTTTAAATACCGTATTCGACCTAATTAGCGCCTTGTGTGCTCAGAATTTTCAAAATTAATGGAAAAAGTTGTAGTATAATATCCATCTGATAAGGACTATAAAGAAAGATAAGATGACTTCATAGGTTCATGAGATAATTATTTAATGATATTTATGTGTTTTTTTTGTGTGTTTTTTTCTGATTTTCTTTATAAAAGCATATGCTGTTGGTAATCTTCGAGGCAATTCAAATGAGTACCAATTACATATGCTTTTATAAAGAAGCAGATAAAAGTACATGAGGTGTAATTTGAATACTACGAAAATGCTTGACTGTGCACTTATAAGGGTATGTGCGGTAATTAGGTCGAATACGGTAGACTTTGCATCTTATAATGGTTCAGAGACTTTTTGGGGTGCAGAAACTAGATACATGACATTCATGCCGAGAGGGAAATGGTAGTTTGTAGTTGACAGCGCTTTAAAGATAGAAGAAATTGTCGGACTGATTGTAGAAATTTCATGATGCATTTGCATTTTTGTATGGGCAAGTAAAAACTTTGTTCAGATACATGTAAGTTGGGCTTTCTACTAACTAGTGGCTTTTGAAGGAATTTTATATCTGTGAACACATGGTATAAATGGCAGATAAGCATACTGGCCTTGGCCTATAGTTATGCAGCATTTTTTCATGATGCAGACTGTGTACAATATGGGATTGTGTTTCATTTTTTCAATAAAAGAAGAGATCTTTATCCAGGGAGATAATTTTAGCTAACATGCAAGGTACTTTAGAGTTATTCCTCTTACCTGTATCTTTCTAATTCTCTTACGACCCTTGTGAAAATGCAAAGGAAACAATTTTCAAAAGCTGTACAGATAATGGGCAACTGATTGGCCATATGAATATAGCATCATGTGACCATTCTCATGATGTCTGACACTCCCTTTATATAAAGTGCTGAAATGTAGGGTTTGCCTAAATCTGAGTAAGTGAAGCCCTATGTTTGTGTTTAAAACCTCAGTAATAGTTTAGGAGTCCTGAATATTTATTAACCCTAGTCCTGCTGAACCCAGATAAGTCCTGCCTTTGCAAACAATGTAGATCCAGATCAGTTGTCTTCTGCACTGTTTGTCAATAAGTGTGTGAATTTGTATCGACAACCTGGGTCAAGTCATCTGATTGGCTGAAAATTAGGAATGGGCATGGCATCTTAATTTATTCAGAATGACAAGGGTGAACCCACCCACTGAAAAGGTAAAATCTACCTAACTTTGTGCAGGCACAGAGTTTTAACCCACTGATAATAAATAAAAGCAGATATTAATAAAAAAAAAAAATACTTTTATTATTTTTTACAGATAATAAGACTGATATTTCATTCAAATTATCAAGTCTTATTTTCTGTGAAAATATCACTTACTTTCATCTAACAATTTAGCTACCCAGTTGTTCAAAACTAACAATGTCATTAATTAACCTATTGTTAAAACTTTGATCAATGAATATGGCATCTATGCTAATATTTTGCTAAAAAAAAATGTGAGTAGTTTTTGCATTTGCAAAAGCTGCTCACACTTTTTTCAGCAAAAATACTCTATGAATTAGATATTGTACTTACTAGAACATTTTTTACCTCTAACGAGCTCGTTAGGGTAACAATTCTTTGAACAACTGGACCCTAAAGCTTAAAAAGTAATGGCAAGCTTGACCATATCTCAAAATATTCAAATTACTCATTTATGTGTGTCTCAAATGCTGAAACACAACTATTGAAGTCTTAAAATACTCAAACAACACCTTTTATGTTTCAAAAAAAAAACATGCACTCAATAACAAGTTGAAGACTGTTCATGTCTCAAAATTCACATCAACAAGATTGTTCTTGTATCAAAGTACCCAGACTGTCCCTCTCTCAAAATACTCAAACAACATAATTATTCTTGTCTTAATGCAATCAAATAACAACATTGTTTAAGTCTCAAAATACTCAAACAACATGATTACTCTTGTCTTAATGCACTCAAATAACAACATTGTTCAAATCTCAAAATACTCAAACAAGATTGTTTTTGTTTCAAGGTACTCAAATAACAGCATTGTTCATCTCAAAATTACGCAAACAGCAAGAGTACATATGTCTCATACTTTACCATATGTATTTGGACAGATAGGCCAAAGCAAATAGTGTAGACCCAGATGAGCAGAATGCTGTATCTCATCAAAGTCTACACTGTTTGCTAATCATCCAGCAATTTTTAGACACAGCATCAGGTATTAAATTGTACTTGTCCAAATTTTAGAACAAATATAGTAAGGAGGTGAGGTGTCCGAACATTTAGGGTAAATATGGTATATTCAAACAGCAATACTACTGGGCTAAACACTGCCCTGCCAAAGGGTTTATAATACAGTCGAACCTCATTATCTCCAACTCGCTTATTTTGAATTACCGCTTATCTCGAAGTGAAAATCTGGCCCCTGTTTAAACATGAAACTATGACAACAGGTAACAAAATAATGTGGAAAAGAGGAGAAATTGAGCAATTTCTCCTCTTTTCCACATTATTTTATATATATATTTCTAATTTCAGGAGTCAAATTACATATTCATTTGTTAAATGTGGTTGTTCAATATATTGTTTTCCTCACTCTCTCAACTCTGATATGTCGAGGTACGGATATCTCGATGTGTTTCAGTGAGTCCCTTGGAATTTGAGATAACGAGAGTCGACTATACTACTTTTCACAATAAGAGAATATCAAGACATGTACTTAGGGGTTTTAAATCATCTCTTACCCAGACCTATAATCAGAGCGGTACATCTCAACACCTTGTGTACAGGCTTATGCAGCAATAATATTACTAAGAAAGTAACTCACCTCTTCAATTTCTGTTTCTAAATCACTGTCTACAGCTTTTAACTTCTCTCTCGTCTTTCTTGATGGGGAAGTTGATCTTTTCTCCAACTGAGGTCTGAAAGAGATTATGAACATTTTAGAAAACTGAGCATCATATCTTGACCATGATTTTATGATAAATGCGACATACCTTTGGCACTTCTTTCAGCCCAAAATGTATTGATGTTTTTCTTATTTCTTGAAGAAAATATATGTTGTGGGTACGCCTTGTATGTTTTCATTGAGAAATACAAACTATCTATCTGGATACTTTTCTTAACTATCATAGTCCACAGTTCTTGATAAGATGCTTTCTTAATACAAAAGGATTGACACTTTTCTTATTTCTCCACAAAAATGAGACACTTCTAAGGAGTACCCACAACATATGTTTTTGTGGAGAAATTAGAAAAATATTTTCCTTATATGCACTCTTATCTAGACCTATGATAGCCTATTAGGGTAAATATGGAAATATATTTAGGGGATAACCGTATTGAAATTTTTCATTTGGGGAGGTACAATGTATATTGTTGGTTTTACAAAATTTACTACCGTAAAACCAACAATATACCTCCCCAAATGAAAATTTTCATTACAGCTATCCCAATTCTAATGCACTTCATCTGCTTTAACACCCCTGAGGAACCTCTAAAAATTGTTGTAATGTATGTAATCATTTGTTTTGTTAAAAAAACGCACTCTTTGCACAAAGCGGCAAGCGCTGAGAGCTGCATAAAACCAAATAGCAGTTAATGAAAAGCGACAGTATGTGATGGCATCAGGTTTCTGACAGTATATCGCAGAATATACCATCGCAAATTTTTTATGTTATCCAATCAGATGATGCATTACATATGCGAATGCAATAGAATTAGGGTTAAATGCGCTGAGAGCAACATGACAAAAATACCTACGTGTTTCGTTTACTGGCCAGGTTTTCCAGACTGGCTAATGCTTTATCCCTCTCTGTCTTAAACTGTTCTGCTCGTAGAATTGCCTGGTCTCTCTCTTCTAAAGCTTTAACATTTTCTCTCAGGACGGCATCTCGTTCTTTGAGTGCAAGTTCAAATCCCAGCTGCAGAGCCTGGGTAGGTTTCTTCTCATCTTTTATAGTTTCTGAAATACAAAAATTCAAGTAAGTAATGAACCATATTTACCATAAATACTGGCTACCTCTTGAAATTAACTAATTTAGGTGAAGGTGTCTTTTAACTCGTTTTAACCCTTAAAGCGCCAATCATAACAATTGTCGTCTGCTTTGTCTTCTGCCGGTTACTTTAAAAGTCATTGTTGCAAACAGTGTGGGCCCAGATCAGACTGTTCCTTTAAGAGCAGTCTGATCTGGGCCCACACTGTTTGCCTATGTATATGCAAAATGTAAGTTTGAAAAGTTTGCAAGAAGATGCAGCAGATGACATTAGCAGACAACATTTTCAGATGCAGATTTTCTTGGTGCTTTAAGGGTTAAGAATTATTTAGGCAAGGGCATGAAAATCAAGTTTTGGGAATTTCTACTTCAAAGAAATTACAACTGGAAGTTGGGCCATTTTTGTCCCCTAATACATCCAGAAAAGCCCAATGGATTTTAAGCAAAAAAAACATAAAAACATCATATTTACCATATGGTAAATGTCCTAAAATTTCATACACTTTTTGGCTTAAATTTTGCTTTTTTTTAAAAAAATACTTAGTGGAACAGATCAGGGTCTACAGAGACTGCTCCTTCAGGAGCAGTCTGATTTGGGTCTGCACTGTTGGCATATGCCATTTTGTCCACAACTTTGCTGTATGAAATTTTAGGACATTTACCGTACTTAGTATAATAGTACTGTGACAGCCAGATATGAGCAATGGTGATGATTTGGTGTATTACATCACTCAATATCATTTAAGTCATTTCGAGATTATGAGGAGCAACAATGGAAGGCTCTGTGCAATGTAGCACTATACAACATTCATGGGGTGAATCTGCTTCCAGCTGGATTTGAACCCCGAACCTCATGATCTGACATCAGGATATCTAACCCCTTGGCCTGATGGATGCTTCCTGAGCAAATAATACAGACCCAGACACAGAATGTGGCATCTGAACAGGGTCTAGCCAATCTATACAGTTGTTTTCTATCCATGCAGCAGTTTCTAGACATATCTACTGGTCGTTCACAGTTCAGCCAATCAGGACAAGTATATAAAGAGTTAAATAAAGAATTAGTGTCCCAATATTTAGATGAAATATTCCAGGGGCGAATCCAGGATGATTTCTGAGTGGGGTTGGTGGGGGGTTGGGGGGTGGGGGATGGGGGCTGAGCAAACAGTATCTATAGCCCAGATCAGACGTTACAGAATGCAGTGTCTAATCATGGTCGACAAAGTTTGCCACTCATCCAGCAATTTTATAACTTTCATAGAAAGTAAAATTGTTGAAGGGAAGTGTATGGTAAAAAGTAAGGGATGTGAATATTTTTGAAAATGAAATTTTGAGTCAAAGAAGGTTCGAATGATCCCCAACAAACCCAGGTCCATAGCTACAGATAAGATATAATATTTTTCTTATTTCTCGACGAATACATATGTTGTGGGTACTTATTTAAAGAGCCTCACTGAGGCTGAGGCGCTTCTAATGAGTACCCACAAAATATGTTTTTATTGAGAAATAAGACAGATATCAGCATTTTTTGGATGAAAAAAGCGCCTTATCTGATGCTATGCAGATCTGTATCCACCTCAGAGTAATGTAATTTGGAGTAAGAAAACCAGATTCAGTAAGTTTGTTTGTGTTGAGGTTTTACGGCCCAGTCAACCCAATGGGGTCATGTCGAGCGCAGTCAGTTTATCTAACCACACGTTTACTGGGCAGGCTTAGTCCTCTAAGCAGTTAACCAGTATTGTGCACAGTCGTTCGCCAGAAACTGACAACTGCCCTTCTTGAATCAGCGGAAGGGAGAGAATGACCGTAGAAAATATTTCATGATCAATCTCCACGAAAGAATGTTGCCGGCCTCGGAGGGGGTTGAACCCGTGACCTCGTGGTCTCCAGTCGGATGGCGCATCCAACTGAGCCACCGAGGCCCAGATTCAGTAAGATTTGCTTCTTTAAGATTTGCTTCTTTGTGATATATAATTGGAGAAACTAATCATATTTACCTGAAATGGGACAGTACCAGGGGTGCATTCAGAGGGGGTTCAAGGGGTTCAATCAACTGCCCACCTTCCCCCTTTGACTCAAAATTTCATTTTTATAAGAAATTTTGGATAAATTTGATAAATTTGGAATACTGTATTTACCCTGAATATTCACACCCTTGCTCTTTACATTTCTCTTCTCTTCAACAAGTCTGTGGAATGAGTGACAAACAGTGCAGACCCTAATCAAACGCTGCATTCAATGACGTCTGATCTGGGTCTACACTGTTTGCTAAGGTCTGTCTGTCCGTAAGAATTATCAAATGGAACCCCCCTCAGAAATCATCCTGGATCCGCCTCTGAGTACACCTTAACCTCTTACCATACTTGTTCTAAAAGTTGAACAAGTCCATTTCACAACCACATGAGTGGCACACAGTGTAGAGCCTGATCAGATGCCACATTATGTGGCATCTGATCTGGGTCTACACTGTTTGCCTAGGCTTGTATGTAATAAATACTAGGATGAACACAGTAACAGTAGTAGGAGTTCATGTTTTATAGACTAAATCTTGCATAAATTTAAAATATTCACTTACAAGCTTGCAGAACTGGTTGTTTGCAATTAATAAAACATGTTTTCCCACTACTTAACATACAAGTTAAAAAACATAATACCAGATGGTGATTTTCTACAGTGCTCTAGCTGGCCCTATATAGAGGGTGGGACCTCTCCTGGCACCCCTCAGCCCTTCTTAAGCTGCCCTCTACCTTATTTCATTTCCAGACATAAAACACTACATTTTGGTGAAAATTTCATGAAAATCTCACTAAATTGAAAAAAGTTATCAATGTTTAAAGGTCAGTTTTATGTGTATGCTAGTTTGAGGCATTTATTGTGGAATGAGATTATACTTTGTAACATGTCTAAATATTGTACTTAGCACATCCCATGGCACAGGTGCCTTCATTCTTGTATGACCATGCAAAAAGTGCCCTACTTAGCACTCCTCTGCCCTCAAATCCAAGCTGGAGCACTGTTCTAAAACATGAATACTTCATATAGTACCATATTCATAATTCATGATACATTAGGTTGGAGATGGAGTCTTATGGCCTAGTCAGCACAGTTGAGATCATGTCAAGCCGGTCAGTTAACCTACAGGTCCTAAGACTTTTCCTGGGCAGATTTAGTCTTCTAAGCAGTTAACCACAACAAGTGCACACAATTTCATCCATAACTGACAACCGCCCTTCTTAATAAGGGGAAAGGGGAGAATGACTAGAAATTATTTCATGATCAATCTTCATGAAAGTTATATGGCTGAGCTGGGATTTGAACTTCTGTACCCTGAATCTGCAGTAAGACATGCTACCAACTGCACTATGGAGCAAGGCAGCTACAGATAAGAACAGTATCACTATCCATATAATGTTTTTCTTATTTCTAAATGAAAACATGTTGTGTTCTCACTGACTGCTTGAGTTGAGGTTTTACGGCCCAGTCAAACTATTAGGGTCATGTCGAGTCAGTGACTTGACATGACCCTAACGGGTTGACTGGGCCGTAAAAGCTCAACTCAATCATCAGTCAGTCAGTTTACCTAACCACACTTTTACTAGACAGGCTAAGTCCTCTAAGAGGTAAATCAGTACTTGTACACATTCTGTCGCCACCAGAAACTCACAACTGCCCTTCATGAATCAGCAGAAGGGAGAGAATGACCACAGAAAATATTTCATTATCAATCTCTATGAAAGAACCCACAACTCCTGATCACCAGTGAGACGTGTATCCGAATGAGCCACCGAGGCCGGCTGCGAGTACCTTGGTGAGGCAGTTCTAATGATAACTGCTACATATACATGCTTTCATGGAGAAATAAGAAAAAAATAATAATACTTTTTTGCAGAAAACTGGGCTTCCTGCCACATTTGCCGCTAGTCTCTTGAAGTTTTTTTTATGTGAAACAAACACTGTGACTCACTACCATGTGATAATATGCAGTTATTTGTTTGTGGAATAGCTAAAACTACTGCCTGAGGTGCTGTGGACAGCATGCACTACTGCCCGAGGTCGGACACCAAGGGCAATAGTACATCAAGCTGTCCACGGTACCAAGGGCAGTAGTTTTGACTATTCCACCAAAACAGCTATGAAAAAAACTGTTTTATTACCCAACTAATGCTAAAACACAATTGATTTAGCAAATGAGCGCTGTTTTAATTGACATGCGATGTTGGCATGTCAACGTCATTCCCATAAAAGTTGACATCACCAACCATGAAATAGTCAAAACTAGTGCCCAGCGTTTTTGCATTGGGTTTAAATGGGTGACGTCATCAACTGTGGTATAGCCAAAACTATTGCACAGCTGGTGACGTCAACATTGCATGATTTTGTTGACATAGCTCTGGCATGCGCCAATTAAGTAAATAAACAGTCTGAATAGACAAGACTATTTCACCGAGTTGTATATAATAGGTTGGGTAATAATCATGAATGTTATCCTAATAGTAACTCAGTACATCAAGTGTATTAAATTGATGAAAAATGAAGAAAATAAAACATGCTCAGGTAAGGCATCCTTTCTGAAGACCTAGATCAGAAACTTTCATTGCAGGCTAAGGGCTAATAACTGCCCTTCTTGAATCAATTTCTGGCAAAAGAATGTGCACAATACTGATTAACTGCTTAGAGGATTAACCTTGCCCAGTAAATGTGTGATTAGGTATTAAACTGACAACACTCAACAAGACTCCATTGGGTTGATTGGGCCATAAAACCTCACCACAAACAATTCTCTGAAAAACAGGAGTCCCAGTCACCAAAATAGGAGTCTAGAAGCTGTTAGTAAGAAAGTTTATGATCTGGGTCTTTGGAAAGGATACCCTAGTCATTGACATACTTGCATTATGGGACTCCTGCTTTTTGATGAAAAGTAGATTAGGGACTTCTATTCTCAAAATCCTAGCGCAAACCCTGATTAAATCAGTTAATTTTATGATAGGTATAAACAAGAATTCTAGGATGTCAGCTATTACTGTATTAAGACCACTGATTACCTTCATTATCTGTAACTTAGCAGACGCATATTACATGTAAGTGAGGAACCAAGCATATTGGGATATCCTCAGCTATACCAAATTTGGCTACAACTGGCATGTGCACAAAAATTACACAGAAGCCCTAGGAGATACTAAGACACTTTGCAGCTGCAAAGATTGCTGAACTTCATCATTCTGCCTTTTAAATATATATTGTAGCCTAAGCCAGGTGTTCCATGAAGTCAACCATTGTAGTCACCCATCCAGGTACTAATCGCAGTGGACATTGCTTAACTTCATTAAAAAGCCAATCGTACTATTCGTGTTGACTCACCATAAAAGCCAGCTTCCACAGCAAGACTGTAGAAGTATGTAGAACATATAATGCCATTACATTCTCCACTCCTCTCTTGACTTCACCCAAGGTCACCAACACTGACCACCTTGATGACTTTGGCTGGTGCAATTAATTGAAATAATGTTCATTGGTTGATAAACAATAGAAAAACGATTATTGATTGGCATACTTAACAATTGATTACCTTATACAAATGTTCTGTTGTTTTATTCATTCAAAAGAAACATTTTCTTTGCATTTTCTGACTCATTCCTGCAGTTACACTTTTAAAAGTGAACTGTGCCAAAGAGTCAGGTATAAACTGTTGTAATGAATTCAATCTATTTTTATGAAGTTGCCCAGAGAGTCACAATTACAAACAACAAAGTAGTCTTTCTGTAATTTCAACACATGTTGATGGTCTAATGATCGTCTCTGTGCATCATGTTTGTCAATTATTTTCCTTCCAGTAAATACTGGAAAATAAGAGTCTCTTGCTGTTTTGACAATTTACTATATTTCTCGCTTCAATACATACCTGATCATGTCCTGTATTTTTTGCATCCTCATTTGTGACATTCAAAACCAAAATGTCCAAACTTACCCTTAATTGTCAATTAGTGCCAATTAGCAAACCCATTATTTATAGTTAGAGTTGCTGCAAATATGTTTTGAGCATAAGTAAGTGATTAAACAACAGATATCGTCTATAAAATGTTAATTAACGCGTGACCATGTGTTTTATTGCAAGAGAAAATCAAAGTCTGTCAGTAAGCAGAACATTCACACAACTCCTTACAATTTTGAGCGATCACTAATTGATACATAAATGTGAAAGGATGATACACAATTGGCATTTTGTCTTTGATTAGAGAGTCACAGTGATGTGAAAGGACAGATAGTCAACTAGCATTTTGGCTTCAGTTAGCCAGTCCTACTGACTACCTGAGGAAGGAGACTATGTATGTAGTGCTTGCTGCCAGTGCCTGGGACACCATCCCTACTAAATAGTGTGGAGACAATGTGGTGTCACCTCCCACCCCACTGCCATCAAATGTAGCTTCCAGCTTGGTCTTCCACAGAGAAGCACTGAGGTCACAGGTACTAACTGCCATGTATGTTACTTAACTATCAAAAAGCCAATCACATTCACATATACTTCAATGCACCAATTAAGGCAGCTGAAGAGATTATCTATCTCATTTTTAGGTTACACAAATTACTGAAGACTAATTTATTGTATTGTCAACATTATCTGGCTTTTAAAAGGCTAAAACAGACGTCAAAATTCTTTAATGAGAGTGACTTCCCTTGACCACCTGTCAAAAGGCGGGTGGGATAACAAATTAAGTTGGTAACCAACTTTAAATTGTTAAAACTGCAGGACGCAGCTAGGACTGAACATACCTGGGCTAGCATCTAAGAGAAACCTTGTTAATAAATGGGGCGCACATTCTTCTAATGTCCCACAAAACTCGTGAAAGACGTTAGGATTTTTATCCGAGAGAATGTCAACAAACAACTCGGCTCGCGTTTTAGAATCACCACATTCGTACAGGACTTGTTCTTCTTTTTTACTTATAACACCTTTTCTGGCTAATTTATTGGCTACCCTGGTAATATCCACGTCTTTTATGAAAGCTGCCTTGTGTTTTGTCAAAAGTCTGGCGATTCCACTACTTTTCGCCGCCATTTTGGCATTTTCCAATCGAAAGGGTTGACAGGTGAGAATTCAGATCCGGAAATCGTATAGACTTTATTAAATTGGTTGCTTTTCAATAACTTCTTCTTAGTCCATGAGCCGACGCTTAAAGTTTTTACATATACACAGCATGTAAAAATATGGGCATTTTTTTTTACACATTTCAATTGCCAATCTCGGTTACATTGTCATGTCCGACATCCATGTGATTGATGTTTTGTGTTCAAAGACGCCGCCGTCAGTGACACCTGTGAAACCTAACTTTTGAGTTTGAAAAGTTAGAAACGCGCCATATTTTTCTCCACCTCTTGTGAATGGTCTTATTATTTTATTTTTTTTTTACCGACACTCCCCTCAATTTCTTATATATGCAGTTGCAAAATCGCTTTGTGATATCATGGGTCTATATTATTCTTATAAATACTTCGGACCTATTAATATATATTGGGTCCAAGTAAATACATATTTGATTTTTTTTTTTTTTTTTTTTTTTTTTAATCAGTCAAATGTAGATAATTGAAAGCAAATATTTCTAAGCAGATCTACTGTTTCTTTATTATGTTCATCACTGGTGAGAAAACTTCTATAAAAATCGTTGAAGTGCTTTGTTAAAATCTGTCAAATTCAAGATTTAAATGAATTTAAATTTCAAAGCCGTCCGATTTGTTTTCGTTAAAACTGACTTTTTATCTGACAAGTTACCGATGGTCAATAACAAAACAGAACAGAAAATTTATAAATTCCTTTTTTAAATATTTTTTTGTAAAATTTTAAAATGTTCATTTTATATTTAAAAATTGAATTTATTTACATTTCATTATATTACAAACTGCTTTTTTGTCAGTCTGATCCATGATAGCACAAAACTGCACTAATAATGCTGCTAACAAAGATATAAACGTTAACAATATTATGCAGCTTTCGGCCTTAAATTAACTGCACAAAAAATCTCTGATCGTGTAGTATCTCTGATATGAAAACATACTGAAAATTAAGTTAAGGATAATTTCTGTGTAATAATAATAACAAGACAAAATATTTAGACGTAAACGTCTAAGTACAGACACAAATTTTGTTCATGTTTACTTAGAAATATGGGACACGGGTATGCTAAAGTTTAATAAATTTTCAGTGCAATAGGTAAAAAAAGAACAACAATGTGACTCTTTAATGTATGTTTTTATTAAGCTTTATGAATTTTCTTGATGAAGCAATATGTGAATGCTAGTCATATTGGGATCTCCACGAGATTTAGTTTGTACATTGTTATTTAAAGAAAGAAAGAAAAAAAAGCATGCCAGAACTTAAATAAGTTACCAGATATTATCTAAAAGCTTATTTCAGCATGTGTCAGATCTGAATATGTTTGAACTTTTTAAGTATGGACCACAGGTTAAAGTCAATCTTACCAAAGATGGACTGCAGGTCATATTCAAACTTACCAAACTGCGCTCTGCGCTAATCGAACACTTCTCTATACACAAAAATCCAAAGCTATATTAAGAGACCGGCGCGATTCGCGCGCCGGCCAATAATAATAATAATAATAATAATAATAATGAAAGCGAAAAGATGTAAATATTTTGCACATCTGTGCGCTTCCGTTTAAATATATTACAGTACGCAACACTAAAGTGAACGCATCGGTTTTCTTGGAAATAACAAACTGATTTCAGTAATGTTTACATCAAATTTCCGCTGATTCAAGAAGGGCAGTTGTCAGTTTCTGGCGAAAGAATGTGCACAATACTGGTTAACCGCTTAGAGGACTAAGCCTGCCCAGTAAACATGTGGTTAGGTAAACTGACCGCGCTCGACACGACCCCATTGGGTTGACTGGGCCGTAAAACCTCAACACAAACAAACATCAAATTAAAGCTATTCATGTGTTAAAAGGCTCCATATTCCTCAAAAATAGGCATTTTTTTTTTCCAAGAAAGGTTTAATAAATTGATATATAACGATTATTATCTCGGAATTAAAGTTGGCAACATTAATTCAGAGATACGATTAAAAAAAAAAAAAAAAAAAAAAAAAAAAAAAATCATTTTTGATCCAGTCCAAAAACGAGAGACGAACGGAATTTTTACAGGTTGTCAGGTGCCACATTTTATGATTGTACTGATATTTTTTAAACTTTCTCTGATAGTAAAAATGATTGTACTGATATTTTCGAAACTTTCTCTGATAGTAAAATGTCCACTTTCGAGGGAATATGGAGCCTTTAAGGCCATTACAAAATTTGATCTGTAGTCTTTCTCAAACATACACAAAGGCGTAAAAAGCTAGCCGTGTTTCATATTACTCGACCGACCCTGTTTCAAACACTCGACTCTGCTATTTTTTATCAGTAAAAATGCAAAAAATAAAAATGTAAAGCACCGACCCTCTACAAAATACCTGTATTTTCATACAATTACACACCCGACCCTGTTCTTTTCTGGAGAAAAAATAGAAAAAAAAAGTTTCTCCTACCTACCGACCAATTTTTTTTTTCAGCATGTTAGTGGAAACACAAATATATATATATATATATATATATATATATATATATATATATATATATATATTTTTTTTTTTTTTTTTTTTTTTTTTTTTTTTTTTTTTACGCCAAATAGTCATACAAACAGAACTGGGGGCTACAAATTCTTGCGAAGTCAACAGCGAGTGTGACCATCATTATGGTCATTAATAGCGCGGAAGCGTCGTCTTGTTTGTTCGGGTTAAGGTTTTACAGCCCAGTCAACCCAATAGGGTCGTGTCGAGCGCGGTCAGTTTAGGTGACCACAGTTTTACTGGACAGGCTTAGTCCTCTAAGCGGTTAACCAGTACTGTGCACATTCTGTCGCCAGAAACTGACAACCGCCCTTCTTGAATCAGCGGAAGGGAGAGCATGACCGTAGAAAATACTTCGTGGTCAATCTCGACGAAAGAATGTTGCCGACCCTACGTGGGGTCGAACCCGCAACCTCCCAGTCGGATCACCAGTCAGACGCGCATCCAACTGAGCCACCGAGGCCGGCGAAGGCGTCATATGAAGGCGTCGTCTTATGGACCCGGTTCAACGCTTCACATCCCATCTCGGAATATGCTGCCATTCTTCCCTTAGAATTTGACCAAACTTCTGCATGTTCTGAGGAGAATTTTGGCGTACCTGCCGGCCAAGTTGATCCCACATTTGCTCGACTGGGTTGAGATCGGGCAATACGCTGGTCAGTCCATAACACTGACACCAAGCTGTCCAGAAAGTTTTGCATGAGTCTGGCAGATAGCGGGCGGGCGTTATCATGATGAAAAGCCAAGTTCTGATTCTGACGTTGACGTCGAACATGTCGAAGGAGTGCCAAAAGCACAGGATGAAGAATATCGTCAATGTAACGACATGCAGTTAGTGTTTCATTAAAAATCACCAGGTCAGAGCGAAATCCTGAATTTGTAGCGCCCCACTACTATTACGCTTTCGCTACTGAATTTGTTACGCTCAAGAACGCAGTTGTCCGCGTACCGTTTGACACAGGTATACGCCTCTACCATCAGCAGAGCTAAACAAAAGCGAGACTCACCAGAGAAAATAACCCTGTCTAATTCAGACGTTTAACGTTAAGTTTATCATTGAGCCAGTTCGTCATTTGTTACGTCGGGTCTGTATTTGCCCTTTATAAAGCATATGGAAAAAAAAAAAGAAAAAAAGAATGCCACGTTCTTTAGACAACCTCGGTAGCTGCTGAAGCTATCCTGACGTCGCGTAGTCACGCGTGGCTGGCCTGACCCAGGACGGTCTTTAGTTCACTAGAACCTATTAAGTCGAGAAACAGTGGAAACATTAACACAACTTCACGTTGACTTAATCCAATAATTTGATTTCTGGAATCAGAATTTAGTTGCGGCATAGTAAGAAAGCTTCCTTACTGGTATGGAATTTGGCAAAACAATAGACTGGCCAGCGCTAACGCTATACATGTATTGTTCAAGTGACATAAAGGAAGTATTAGTTTTACAACGCAAAACATTTAAAAAAATAACGTATGGCACGTGCAATCGATGACTAAAACTATCGACCATTGCAAGATAAGCACACTCCGTTATAATGATGTAAAACACATTTGACTCAAGAATCTATAGTTTCCATATTTTTGCTGAATAAAAAAAAACCCGTGGATGTTGCGTTTTTAACCCTTTAATGCCTAGAGTCCCATAAAAGGGATATTGGCAAACAGTGAAGACCAAGATCAGACACCGCGTTCTGCGGCGTCTGATCAGGGTCTACACCGTTTGCAATAAGTTCAGAAATTTCCACAAAATATGGTAATAATAAAAACTAACTAGACATCCCGTATATTGGAAATGAACCGGTCTGAAAAGTGTTGGTAGAAGATTCCATTTGGCTTAAATGGGTAAAAGTCCATCAGTATAAATTTTGTATACGAGTAATGTAAATAAAATTGTATGGGAAGAAGACAAACAAGCAAGAAGGAAAACAGTGCAAAACTGATATATATTTTTAGTTGATAGAACAATTGAAAAGCGTCTACGTCAACAACAACAACAACAACAAAAACAAAAACAACAACAAAATCTGAATTTTGAAGGACTGTAAAAACGAACTAAAAAATAGAAAAAAAAATGTGAAAAGGGATGACTGTATAATTCACTTTTAAAATTGATATTGTGATATATAGTTAATTCCTCCACAACAAGAACATTTAAAATATGAAACGTTGCAAGTTCAAAGCTTTAGACGTACTACTACTACTACTACTACTACTACTACTACTACTACTACTACTACTAATAATAATAATAATAAACAAAGAAAACCTCAAAACTTTATTTTGATGGAACTATATAGCAATGTATATGAGATCAAGACGGCGTGTTGCGTACAAAATGATTGCTCTCCCTTTCTTAGTTTCTGAGTTACTGCCCTTTGAGTAGGTTTTTTTTTTCATATTATCCTTGTGCATACCATAACTCGGTAACCGTATGGAATATCTGGATGAAACTTCATTACAAAGTGTAAAACGAATCCACAGCTGAGAAAGCGCTGCATAAATAACAAGAGCACCGCAAAGCAATATACGCCCGTTTAACCATTTTACAAGAGTACCCCATCTATATAGCTG
The DNA here is from genome assembly GCA_964016985.1 of Anodontia alba. NCBI lineage: Eukaryota > Metazoa > Mollusca > Bivalvia > Lucinida > Lucinidae > Anodontia > Anodontia alba. The sequence goes on along the minus strand of OZ024838.1, from coordinate 18,754,370 downwards.
GACAAAGGCGTAAAATAAGTGGACTTTTACGCTCGTTATGTTGCCATATGCCCAGTAAGCATTCTACATAAATCTATAGTGGGCCGTTATCGGCCCGTCAGGGTAGCTGACGAGCCGATAACGGCCCGCTGTAGATTTATGTAGAATGCTAGCTGGGTGGTAACCTAGTTATGGCGTGAAGAAGGCTAGTCGGAAAACAATAACTCAGAAACTGAGGAAAGGCGAACAGTCTTGTTTTTAGACAACACTGTCTTAACCTAATACACATTGCTATAAAGTTTCATCAATATATTCCATATGGCTACCTAGTTATGGTACGCATAAGAATAGTGTGAAAAAAATAATCAGAGGAAAATAACCCAGAAACTGAGAAAAAAAGAGCAATATTTTTTTTGTACGCGACACACCGTCTTGACCCCATACACATTGCTATAAAGTTTTATCAAGATATTCCATATGGCTATCTTGTTATGATATGCATAAGGATAGTGTGAAAAAGGAACCAATCAAAAGGAAATAACTCTGAAACCAAGAAAGGGAGAGTAATGTCCTTGTACCTGACAATCAGTCTAAACCTTATACATATTGCTATAAAGTTTCATTAAGATAGTCCATACTATGTACACACGAACTTGAGCGGATGATCCTTCCATGCGACGTTCAATGCTGTCTTGAAACTGTTGATGGAAGTACTTTCCACACATGAAGAAGGAAGGCTATTCTATGGATTAATCACACGCTGAGAAAATGTACATGCCCTGTGCCTGATTCTGTTATGCCCTTTCACAAGTTTGAATTTATGCCCACGTGTTCTAGAATCTACAATGTCAATATACCAGTGGTCGTCACTGGTATAAGTTGATAGCCCAGATAGCATGACAACGTTTGCCCAACGTTGAAATATGGTCGGACAGTTGGCTAACCGTTGGCATCATATGTACAACATTGCGCCAACGTTGGGCCAACGTCATACAAATTTGAAAAATTCCAGAGAAAAATAATTCTTATGCACTAACATTGGGCCACCGTTGGCCCAACATATGTATTTAGATGCATATTTCCCCATGTTTTTTGTTTATGTGATAACGTTGGATCTGCGTTGGCCCAACGTTGATATGTGATGCACACTTTTTAAAAGATACACAAGCCGCGGATTCATTTAATAATGAAAATACATCATGATTAAATTTTCGAATGGATAAATAAATGAAAATGTTACAATATTTGTAGTTTTTACCTTAATTTTCAAAAGGAAGAAAAATAGAGCCATCTTGTCTTATTGGGAATCCTACATTCTGACTACAAAAAATACACAGTTTTTATATTGATAAAACATTATTTCTTTTCCTTGCAATGTAAAAATAATGAAAGTTGAGGTTTTCCTCTTTTATTAGTTTAATTCCGCATACAAAATATGATAAGAAATGCTTCATCAATAAATCTTATTATGCTACTGTCTTTGACTATTCACCACCTGCAGGTTATAACACCAATTATAATGAAACATATTACCCCAGAGAGTTATGTTTGTGTTAGCCATTATCAATGTATAATTAATACCAGGAAGATAAACACCAGAATCTGCTTTTTGGTGCCTTTATAGCTGGCTGTTAGACAACATCTTGTTTATGTTGCTAAGCTTTATGTGTAAGTTGAACAATGATATTTTATAAAAGTGAATGAAAATTACTTTTTTTGTAAAATGAAAAAAATGATAAAAAATGAAAAAAATGATAAAAAAACAAACAAACAAACAAACAAACAAAAAACAAAACAACAACAAAAAACAACAACAAAAAAACATTCAACTCATTTATTCATAAAGATAATTATATAAACTGACAAATAATAAACAAATAATACTGGAGGAGAATATTACTTTTAATTTCTTTTTTATTTTCAGATTGGCTCAACGACAAAAGATATTTAGCTACTCTAAGATATTTCTTCGAAACAGATGTTGATCGATATATCGCTTGACAACTTGGCTGTAGGATTCTTTTCGTATACAGTATTATTCAACTTCGACCGATAAAGAAACAGTAACCTCTTTATACCACAGTGCATTATTACACAAATTCAGATAAAACACGGTTCAAAAATGTATAGATTATATAGAAAAATTACATTTATAATACAAATTTGGATATAACACGGTTCAAAAATGTATAGATTATATAGAAAAATGACATGTCATTTTTTTTCTAATAAACAACCTGTACATTTTTGACTGAATATAGCACATATGTTTAACTAACACAGTTTTTGTTTAAAACTCAAACAGCCCTTTATAAAGAGATTGTTTTGTAATTAACTTTTTCTTGACTTAAAATTTTATGGCTTTTATTGGTCAAAGTTGAAAAAATGCGTTACAGTGTTTGATGCGGACAAAATTTCCATGTTTGATATGGATAAACATTATTTTGCGCTCAAGTTGACAACTGATATGTCAGTATACGCTGGGCCAATGTACGTTGGCATAACGTTGTTTCAATGTTACCCGTCAAATATGTCCTACGTTGGCCCAACGTTGTGCCAACACGTTGGCCCTAAGGAGGCCCAACGAGCAAGTTAACGTTGGGCCAACGTTATTTTACAACGGTGGCCCAACGGAGTGACTAACCAAAATACTACGTTGGCCCAATGTTGTCATGCTATCTGGGAGTCTATTAAAATATGTTTTAACTTAAAAATTACATCTTATATTCAAGTTTATGCATGTAAAATAAGTATAGATATTCTCACATATTCTATGCATAACATAAACAGACCCTCCTGCTTTCATTTATTATTGTCCATCTAAAACACATATTTTATGGTAAATATACATATATTTTGATGCCATGGGGTGCCAAAAAAATTACGAGAGTTTTAGACATAATATTTTAAATTAAACACAAGTCATCAATATAAATTCTCTGTTTATTAAGATGAAGACAAGTATTACAAAACTATTCTCGTCTATCTAAAACACATATTTTATGGTACATATGCATATATTTTGATGCAATGGGGTGCTGTGGGGTGTCATGGGGTGATTAGTAGGAGATAAGCGCTTGAAGTAAGGTTAATGTAAGACATTAACCTTACTTCAAGCGCTTATCTCCTAACTATCACAAAAACAAATTCTGATACATAAAACTAATGCTACCTGGTGTAATTCCAGCATTTAATTAATAAATACAATGAAATAATTAGTGCCATTGGGGGCCGTGGGGGTGCCATGGGGTGATTAGTAGGACCCATTCAAAACCTACATGTTTTGTGGGTTGCACCGTTTTCGGCCGATGCGTCTCTTTGCATATCTTGGGGCTCATTTGCATTCGGTCTTGTTCATAGCCTGGTTCACGAGCTTTTTTTCTATATAGAGACATTTGAGAACCAGTCTATCTTGTTCATATATTGTTAACTGGTTTCCTGTGTTCTATAGAATAGACGAAGTATTGAGCTATAGGGTGAGGGAACCAGTCAAATCTTATTGTTGGTTTATCAGTTTTTTTGTTTTATTTCTCACAAAACGCAATATCGAAAGCAAAATAACCCGAATTAAATCACAATGACTTGATTTTACTAGTTCAGATGATTCTATGCAATTATTCGCTTGTAAGTATTTTCCTCGTGCTACAGTTTTGATTGTAGGAAAAAAATATTTAATGTCATTAGTTTTCGTGAGAGAGGAAGTCACAGCCACATAATGCTTGGGGTCAGGTGAGCTTTCAGGCCCAAACTGGTCTCTTGCATGAAGATTTTTTTTTTTGCATAATTTTTTTAAAGATAGTGACAGACACTAGTCTTTTTCACTATCGGCTAAAATAATACAGCCGTGTAGCCGACTGTGCTTTCGACATCTTTCAGAAAGTCGTTTTTTGCTCGGCGCTTTAAACTGAAGAAGTAAATTTGTAAACTTTTGTCATGATTTAATGCAAAACCATTTGTCATAACTACATATGCGCAAAAAGTTTTATTCTAGTCAGTGGTTTTTAAAAAATCCAATATTTTCACTTTTTCCCATAGTAAAAATGAATGAAAATTATGCAGAAATTTGTGGGGTAGGTAACTTGGAGGCAGATTTTCAACAAGTTTCACTTGTTCAATTTTTCTGATTTTTTTCACACTATTGTTCTGAAACGTCAATATTTCAAATTCAGCAAAGAAAAGTAAAAATTAATTACTTAGACAAAAATTCCAAAAAATCACTTTAATATAGAAATTGCATAGGTCAGACCAATTTTTGGCGATAAATTTAATTTTAGGGTACATATTTAAGAACAAAACACAGAAACAGAAAAGACAAATTTTTATGGTTTCTGATAAAATATAGTCAGTCAGAACAAAATATTTTCATTTAAGATAAAACGCCAAGCAAAAATCTCTTTCCGAAAGATGTCGAAAAGACAGTAATGTGACACATCTGCCAATGCTGCTAACTCAAATATTTTCTCCCAAAAAATCCCAAAGTATCATTTTGTGGGCATAGGTGATGAAACATATCAAAAGATACATAGCCATTACAATTTGCATGGGGAATCAGGAGTTTATTTCAAAATAATGAGGAAAATATTGTTTTCACTAAAACCAAAGGACCCTTTTCCCTGAATGTGAAATTTAAAAGATGGTTTTGTCAGTGTGAACAATGAAAATGGCAAAAAATATATTCTGAATTGACTAATGATCATAGAAATGCATCTTTAATCTAAAAACATTCTTTATGCCCAAGGCAACTGGCCAAAGTCTAATAGGTGCGCGACATTGGCAGACATTTTTTATGACACACAAACAAGGGGGTGATGAAGTTGAGGGATTATTATCTGCTAAATTTGAAGAAATTAAATGAAAATAAACTTGTTTTATTTATAATAAATTATTCTTCGTTCTAGTACATTTAAAAATTAAAACTGGTCTAGCGAACATTTTTTAAATTCAGCTCAAATCCTTAGGTGCGCTGAATAGGCTGACAGCATTGTACAACATTAATAAACTTTCAAAACAAAAGTAGGGTGTCCATGCAGAAACAATGAAGCATGCACAAAAATAACAAACACAACTTCAGCTTACCGTCCTCGATCAATCGGGTAAACATCTGTCTTCACAATGCAGGTAACACTACTCCCAGATATTGTAATACAGACGAAAAAGTTATTGAAACCAAGAGCATTCAAAACATTTAGGATGAATTCATTCTGTTAGATCTATAAATAAATGGAATACTTTACCAGATGATATTGTCAACTCTAAAACAGTCCTGCAGTTTAAAACATATGATAGACATATGGGGTGCAGTAAATTCATCACAGAAGCCGTTTACTAATCAGTTCATTATAATAACAATAAACATGTACTGGAATTCGACCATCATTCTACAGTAAATTAATTTGACACTTATTAATATTGGAAATTGGAACTTTATTAATTAGTCATGAAAAAGAAGAGATGTATTGTGAATAGTATATGTTTATAGACATGTACATCAGCTAATGTTGTCCAATTATGGGATTTTTTATAATCGATCATCGAAAATGATCGGACAGGAGGTTTTGATTGATTATCGATTATAATCGAAAGCTATCAAATGAAAGGCAAACACAGGTCCCATCACCCAGAAAGATAAAATGGTATCCTTTTACTGCTTAAAACTTAATAAAAACTTGTTAACTTGTCATTTGCATGCATTATTTTATGTGCAGTCCCTTACCACAAAAGTAAAAGGTCCTCACAGCACATTCATAGGCTTTGACATTTAAGATGTGTACTGAAGGCTTTCCATTTGTTGCAGAAATACTACTTTTTTCTTATTTCCTAACATACTTTCAAGCTGAAGAGTTTAGAATTGCATCTTTCTTGCATTAAAGTTGCAATTTGAGAATAATAACTTACAAAATAGTCAGGTGTGAATCTTTTCGAGTATAATTGATTATTAGCAAACACAATCGATAGTAGAATCAAAAAGAATATTTGATTGATTATCGATTATAATCGATCATCATTACAACACTAATATCTGCACACCTTGATTTAGATGTGTACTATCCTCATGCTTGAAGACACCTTTAAAGGTTGATACTGGAGCTAATTTTGATATAACTTTACTTTATTTATCTGCATCACGAAAACACGCCTATATAATTTTGACCCCCTTAAACCCCACTTTTATATAATAAAACTGGGGTTTACAGGGGTATACATTATTTTTCTTATTTCTGCTCAAAAACATAGACTGTGGGTATTCGTTAGAACCGCCTCGCTGAGGAGGTTCTAACGAGTACCCACAATCTATGTTTTGAGCAGAAATGTAAAAAAAAATATCACAATTTTTATCTGAAAACTTTCAGTTTTTGGTGGTGGAATTTTCAATATATTTGAATAGGTGTGTTTTCGTAATGAAAATATTATTTCCAAATGAAATTAAGCTGCCCATAGTTTGCTGTTACATGTAAATGCTTCTGAGGCTGTACAGTAAAGTATTATAGGAGAAAATATTGGCTAAGTATGAGTTTTCTAACTAGGTTGCGTAGCCAATTGAAGTTAGGTCAAGGGAGGTAAAAATGCTGTCAATTAAATAGTGATTATAATCTAATCTACTTACTTTAACAGGTTTTTGGTGTATTTGTATTTTTATGATAAGCATGTATATTTCTTTCACAATGAGTGTGCAGACTCTTCAGAACCTCAGTGAGAGCATAAATTATTTTCGTGAAATTTAGAGTATCAGCACACTTCTTCTAACTAATTTTATGGACAATATACATGTAATTTTTCAAAACAACCGTCTGGAAAAATCAGTTCAAAACGAAAGTATAGCTCTTGTGATTTTTGTTACATCTAAAGCAGCTCTGGTATCAGCCTTTAATGACTTCTCTGAAACTGAAAAACTGATTGCATGCCATGGAGCCTCCATTTTGATCTGGGTCAATATTATTTACTAAGACAAGTCTATCTGAATATTTACTGTAAAGAGAAGTGTCTGGCAGGCTTAGTGGTTAGTGCTCCCAACTTCGGATCATCCCTGGTTCAAATCCTGCTGGAGATGGAATTCTGGTCATGCGTTTATGGCTTCATTGCACATGGCCTTTCATTATCACACTTCCATCTTCTCTGTATCTGAGGGTCCTGCAAAAAGTTCTGTCACTAATAGGCTTCTTTAGTTTAATCCCAGGTATATTTTAAAATGCTTCACTTTACTTGAATGGTGTGTTGAATAGCTAATGATACCCATTTTTTTCGTCCAAATTGCTTTTCAACTGACCGTGTAATTTCAAATTGAAATAGATGCAGTCATATACACTGACCAATTTACTTGTTACAATAAGAAACGAACAAGCAAAGGATGGTCAGGAGTCCACATTTAACATGACAATGCCTCCTCTCATAAGTGTGAGGTTGTTAAGTCTTTTTTGGCTTCTGAAAAGGTGAAAGTTTTAAACCATCCACCTTATTCACCTGACCTGAGTCCCTGTGACTTCTTTTTATTTCCAAGGCTTAAGAAAATGCTTTCTAGAAATAAGTATATGTCTAAAAGTTCTCTAGGCAGCGCTATTTATCAATGTTTCCAACAGATACCAAAAGAAGACTATTTATCTGCTTTTCGCGACTGAGTAAAAAGGTTACAAAAATGTGTTTCAGTAAAGGGGGAATACTTTGAAGGATTGTAATAAAAATATGTTTGATAAAACGTAGCACTGAAGTAATCTGAACCCAGTGACAAAACTTTCTGCAGGACCCTCGTAGTTTAAACAATGTTGAAAGGGATGTAAAACACCTAATTATCATTTAAATATGGCATGAAGTAAGGTATCTTTTGTCATAGCTCAGTTATTTCAGAATGTTAACCCTGGTCCTGCTGAACCCGGATATGCCCTGCCTTTGCAAACAGTGTAGATCCAGATCAGTTGGCTTCTAAAGAAGCCAACTGATCTGGATTACACTGTTTGCAATTTAGTATGTGAATTTATATCAGCAACCTAGATCAAGCAATCTGATTGGCTGACAATTAGAAGTGGGTGTGGCATCTTAATTCATTTAGGCTCAGCATGACAAGGATTAATGGTTAATGATACTCCTGAAAATTTTGTTGTTACTTTTTAAAGGGAGACAACTTTTGCGGACTGGAATTTGCTTTCCTAGTATTTAAATCCTTTCAAAACTGGGTCTTCTCTAATACAAACAGAAAGGGCACTCTTTCCTTTAAGACTACAGTAAATGTCCTAAGATTTCAACATTTTATTCCATGCTTTTTTGGCTTAAATTTTGTGCTTTTTTTTTACTCAGCTGTCTCTCGAAATGCTTAGTGGAATGGCAAACAGTGTAACAGGCATTAATAGTTTCCATGTCAGAGTATTTCTTTTGAAGATATATCCATTCCTTTTAAATCACATTTTTTTTTTAAATTCAGGCTTAGAGCCCTTACATACTACCAGAATGGATAAAGAGTTGTTGCGGCAACGGGAAGCTTTCAAGAAAAGAGCATTAGCTCAGCCGACAGTTGAGAAGAGAAAATTGAAGACGAGGGATGATGATGAAGTTTCTACTAAGAAACACAAATCTTCATCCAAACCCAAAGGTACTGAATTAGTCCATTTAACTACTTGAGTATGTGTCTAAATCATGCTGGCCTCAAAGCAAATAGTGTACATCCTCAGGAGTTGTCAAGGTAAAGTATGATAAATGTCCTGAAATTTCAAACATTTTTATTCCAGACTTTTTTGGCTTTAATTTTGCTTTTTATGCAGTTTTTTTCTTAAACTATTTGGTTGAATGGCAAACAGTGTAGATCCTGATCAGACTGCTTCTTCAGTAGCAGTCTGATCTGGGTCTATATTGTTTGCATATGCAATTTTGACAGAACTTTTGGTGTACAAAATTTTAGGTGGAGATTGATCATGAAATATTTTCTATGGTCATTCTCTCCCTTCCGCTGATTCAACAAGGGCAGTTGTCAGTTTCTGGCGAAAGAATGTGCACAATACTGGTTAACCACTTAGAAGACTAAGCCTGCCCAGTAAACATGTGGTTAGGTAAACTGACGGCGCTCGACATGACCCCATTGGATTAACTGGGCCGTAAAACCTCAAAACAAACAAACAAAATTTTAGGGCATTTACTTTGCTTTTAGATCTGAGAAATCCATTACCCAGGTCTTTTTTTTTTTTTTTTTTTTTTGAGTCAAAATTTCTGTAGGGCAAGTAAAATTGATATTATTTCCACAAAAATTGTAGAATATTTAGGAAAACTCCAATTTAAAAATATGTTAAAGGGCTTTCTATGAACTTGGCGAGTGGATGTAATTTTGATTTGTTGGGCCTTGAGTATTTGATGATAAGTCGGGGAATTAGAACAGGTACAAATGTACACAGATGAAGGAAAGTTTCTTGTCTGTTAAGAAATGGTAATGGAAATAATGAAAATATCTGTCTTATATTTTCAGAGCCAAGGTCAAGTGCCTCTTCAACATTTGATTATAAAACCAGTTCTGGAAGCTCACAGTACAAGTTTGGGATCTTAGCAAATATTGTCAAGTTTATGAAGGTATGTCCAATTTATCCATAAGATTCAAACATATCAGAGCAAACAGTATAAACTCCAGTCAAACTGCTCCTTCAAACATATAGTGAAACAGACATTCAAATTTAGGATAATAGGTATGTAGTTAAGATGGCTGAATATTAGTGTTGTAAAGATGATCGATTATAATCGATAATCAATCAAAAATTCTTTTTGATTCTACTATCGATTGTCTTTGCTAATAATCAATTATAATAGAAAAGATTCAACCCTGACTATTTTGTAAGTTATTCTCAAATTGCAACTTTAATGCAAGAAAGATGCAATTCTAAACTCTTCAGCTTGAAAGTATGTTGGGAAATAAGAAACAAAGTAGTGTTTCTGCAACAAATGGAAAGTCTTCAGTACACATCTTAAATGTCAAAGCCTATGAGTGTGCTGTGAGGACCATTTACTTTTGTGGTAAGGTACTGCACATAAAATTATGCATGCAAATGACAAATTAAAAAGTTTCTATTAAGTTTTAAGCAGTAAAAGGATACCATTTTATCTTTCTGGGTGATGGGACCTGTGCCTTTCATTTGATAGCTTTCGATTATAATCGATAATCAATCAAAACCTCCTGTCCGATTATTTTCGATGATCGATTATAAAGTCCCATAATCAGACAACACTACTGAATATCTAACTCTTTCCTCGCTAGTGACAGCTTTTGTCATCTGCTGATAATCTTTGCAAACAGTTTGGACCCAGATCAGGCCTGACAAAATGTCGGGCCTGATCTGAATCCAAACTGTTTGACACTCTGATGGTATTCCTGAAAGATTTTTTTTGAAAAAGTTAATTTAAAAAAAAAATCCACAGACCACAAAAAAGCATGCAAAATTACCCAGCATGCAAAGAATTAAAAAAAGGGCAACTGAATACTCTTAGTAGATTTTAAGGGAATGTGTGTGTGAAGGGGGTAGGGGGAGAAAAAGGAAGGAGAGATTGGATGCATTTTGCAATTTTTCATCCTTTTTTAAGTAGATGTTACTTATGTGACTTTCTTTTTACTCTCCTGCATACAAAGCCCCTTTTGAAAAGGGGTCTACTCTTAAAGGGACTCATACTTGGAATGGTAGCTCAGCATTACCATAAGCTGGTATAAGTCTGATCAAAGAAATTGCTGTTCTTCAGTATTTTCTACAGTAAGTACTCAGTATACATACGAGGGCTGTGCAAAAAGTTCTATCACTAATAGGCTTCCTTCGTTTTATCCCAGGTATATTTTAAAATGCTTCACTGCACTTAAATGGTGTGTTGAATAGCTAACAATACCTGTTTATTTCGTGCAAATTGCTTTCCAACTGACCGAGTTATTTCAAATTGAAATAGATGTAGATGCAGTCATATACATTGACCAATTTACTTATTACATTGGAACTTGGATCAGAAAACTGAGATTTGCAGCTATATTAAATGCCGCATTAGGCTTAATATAGATTCAAAGCAGATATTTAATGAATTGTGTGGTATATATGGACCTCAGACCATTTCAATGCGCACAGTTTTTAGGTGGGTTAAAGCTTTTAAAGCTGAGAAATTTTCTGTTGAAGATGATACCGGTCCTGGAAGGCCTAAACCTCTGTTACCAATGCTAACATCACTGCTGTAAAGGTTGTGGTCGAACAGGATGGCTGATTGTCTGTCAAAGATATAGCTAGTTGTACTGGCATATCAGAAGGGAGTGTGCAAACAATCCTGAAAAAACGTTTGGACCTGAGAAAGGTTTGCACTAGGTGGGTGCCTCATTTGCTCACTGAGAAGCAAAAGACACAACGCCTTAAATGTGCCCGAGAACTTTTGAAAACATACAAAGGCTGTAATAGTCGGATTATTTCTAACTTGCTAACAGGTGATGAAACCTGGGTGCACATGTTTGAGCCACAAAGAAGGGCTGATAATAAGCAATGGAAGCGAAAAGATCAAAAATGCCCATGTATTGCCAAGAGAACCATAAGTTCGAAAAAGATGTACGCAATTTTCTTTATAATTCAAGTGGGCCAGTCGTTCAAGTGCCTTGTCCATCTGGTCATACAGTCACTGGCCGATTCTACAAGAATTCTGTACTGAAGAAAGTGAAAGAGTTATACAATAAGAAACGACCAAGTAAAGGATGTTCAGGAGTCCACCTTTTACATGACAACGCCTCCTCTCATAAGTGTGAGGTTGTTAAGTCTTTTTTGGCTTCTGAAAAGGTGAAAGTTTTAAACTATCCACCTTATTCACCTGACCTGAGTCCCTGTGACTTCTTTTTATTTCCAAGGCTTAAGAAAATGCTTTCTGGAAATAAGTATACGTCTAGAAGTTCTCTTGGCAGCGCTGTTTATCAGTGTTTCCAACAGATACCAAAAGAAGACTATTTATCTACTTTTCGCGACTGGGTAAACAGTTGCACTGTTTATTCAGCTTTGGACAGCCCGGCTATCGATGGTAAATATGATCAGCGAATGCTCTTATCAGAATGTGCAGGCGCGTACTGACCCGAGTCTTCGCTCGTCGCACAAGACGTTTTATTACACCCAGTGATCATAGGAGGTACTTATGATTAGCGAAGGCTCTGATCAGACTACTGAGCTCTACTGATGTGCAGTCTCAGAGTGTGCAGGCTGATCCGTCTCTTCGTACAAGTTTTATTGTAGGTTTTGCCATGCACAGACTCATGCGCGAGTTGTTTGTGCAAACCTTAACGCTAAGCACCCTGGGTACAATTTTCAGTAGACGACATTTTGAAATATTTTTCTCATTCTTCCAAGAAAACAGGATTTGCACTTCATGCAAATCATCTCCACTGCATGAAATGTCAAATCCTGTTTTCTTGGTAATGAAAAGAAAAAAAAACAAAAAACGAATTCAATCTGTCGTCTGCTGAATTAGCCCAGAGAGCCCATTTTGAAGACGCTTTCCCGGCAATGCGCTAGGTTTATACAAAAAAAGGTAAGAGAAAAGTCCAGGGAGTGCCACAATCACAAACCGCAGCCCATCCCAGACCCCAAGAGGAATCCAAACAAGCACAAACCGAACTAACATACGAAAAGCACTAAGAATAGATCTCTCTTCCCCAAGCGAGGTAATCGCAATACTAAAAGGACTGAAAAGCACAAGAACAAAATGACACACAGAAAGACATACAACAAATCGCCTCGTAGAAATGCGTCTCTTTTACTCGTTAAATAAATTACGGTCTTGGGTTTTGCATATCGCATATTGAAGCCACAAAAACAGAACACTTTACATGGAAACAAAAGTTCTGAAGATTGCTGTATAAACTAATAAAAATAATGTTATTAATGTATTATACTGTAAGAGAATAACGTAACATAGTATTCATTTGTACCCTGATAAATGCGGGGTAAGGTACTCACACTGCAGGTTTTACTGTTTTAAGGGAGCTAACTGTAACTGACTTAAAAGGGCGTTAACTGCAATTGCTTTACGAGTCTGATCTGAAATGAAATGGGGAAGAGCATTTTTTATGAATTGAGCCAAACAGGGGGCGGGGGGTGGTGGGGGGGGGGTGAGGGCATGCTTATACAATAAGTGGTTAACCAGTACACTGAACACCCTTCCGCCAGAAACTTGTAACTGTCAATCTTGACCCGGCCTCAGTGGCTCAGTTGGATGCGCCGTCCGACTGGAGACCAGGGGGTCGCGGGTTCAACCCCCGCCGAGGTCGGCAACATTCTTTCGTGGAGATTGATCATGAAATATTTTCTACGGTCATTCTCTCCCTTCGGCTGATTCAAGAAGGGCAGTTGTCAGTTTCTGGCGAAAGAATGTGCACAATACTGATTAACCGCTTAGAGGACTAAGCCTGCCCAGTAAACGTGTGGTTAGGTAAACTGACCGCGCTCGACATGACCCCATGGGTTGACTGGGCCGTAAAACCTCAACACAAACAAACTGTCAATCTTGAAGCAGTGGAAGGAGCGAATGACCTTAGCAAATACATGTGTTTCATGATAAATCGCTCAATCTGTGAGGATCGAATGCACGATCCTGACCATCGGAGATTAATGTGTCCGCCTATGAGGCATTATTCATGTTGGTTTTTTTTTTTTTTTTTTTTTTTTTGTTGTTTTTTTGTTTTTTTATTTTTTCGGGACGATGCTCGTTGATCTCCAAATAAAAGCCTCTAAGATAGCAGAAGCGCCCTTTAAGTACCCAGGTACAAGGTAAGAAATAAACAAAACAGAAATACATTATTTTTTATTACTTGTTTTATTCATTAATTCTTTTTTTTTTCTTTTTTCTTTTTTTTTTGTTTTTAATCCGTCTCAGAGGGAATTGGAGTGGGGTATCAGGAAGATCCTCGGTGGGCTAAAAAATCAACCCCACCGGTTTGGGGGAGGTGGGGGTGGGGATTTTGAAAAACCACCTGAGCTGTACTGTAAAGTATTAATACAATCACAAAATGTGGCATCTGACAGCCTGTAAAATTTCAGTCAGTCTCTTGTTTTTGAACTGGATAAAAAATGAAATGATTTTTTATCAAATCTCTGAATTAATGTTGGCAACATTAATTCAGAGATACAATAAAAAATCATTTCATTTCAAGAACCAGAGACTAAAAAATTATTTCATATCAAGAACGAGAGACTAACTGAAATTTTACAGGTTGCCAGGTGCCACATTTTATGATTGTATTAATACCAGATATCTATTTATTAAACGCTTTTAGCTCACCGGAACAAAAAGTTTCGGCAAGCTATTCTACTACCCACGGCGTCGGCGTCCACAAATGTTAAATGTTTTTGCATTTTGCATTAAAGTTTTTTAGTAGCTCATTACTTTTTTATGTGTACATGGATTGAGTTCATATTTGGTATGATGATAGATACTGGGCTAAAGTTTTTATCTGCAGTATCAGCACCCATGACCGTGACCTTCAGGTCAAGGTCACAGGCTTAGAATTTTGATGTTAAAGATTTTATGTTAAAGTTTTTAGGAGCTCATTACTTCTTTACCTTTGGATGGATTTAGTTTATACTTGATATGGTAATAGATACTGGTTTCAAATTTTTAGCAGCAGCATCAGCTCTCATGATCATAACCTTGGGGTCAAGGTGACAGACTTTGAATTTTTAAGTTTAAGTTTTTGTGTTAAAGTTTTTAGGAGCTCATTACTTCTTTACATTTTGATAGATTCAGTTCATACTTGGTATGGTGATAGATATTAGTCAAAAGTTTTTATCAGCAGCGTCATCATACATGGCCGTGACTTTGGGGTCAAGGTCACAGACTAAGAACTTTTATGTTAGTTTTTGCAATGAAGATTTTAGATCATTACTTGGTTGCCTTCAGATAAATTTACTGGAGACTTGGTATGGTGAAAGATACTGCTTGAAAGTTTTTATCAGCATTATCAGCACCTATAACCATAACTTGGGATCAAGGTCACAGACGTAGAATTTTGATGTTAAAGATTTTGTGTTAAAGTTTTTAGGAGCTCATTACTTCTTTACCTGTGGATGGATTTAGTTTATACTCGGTATGATAATAGATACTGGTCTCAAGTTTTTAGCAGCATCAGCTCTCATGGCCATAACCTTGGGTCAAGGTCACAGACTTTGAATTCTTATGTTTTGTTTTTAATTTTTTAGAGCTCATTACTTCTTTACCTTTGGATGGATTTAGTTTATACGTGGTCTGGTAATAGATACTGGTTTCAAAGTTTCAGCAGCAGCATCAGCTCTCATGACCATAACCTTGGGGTCAAGGTCACAGACTTAGAACTTTTATGTTAGTTTTTACACGAAAGATTTTAGATAATTACTTGGTTGCCTTTAGATGAATTTGGTATGGTGATAGATATTGCTTTAAGTTTTTATCAGCAACATCAGCACCTATAACAGACTAAGAATTTTAATGTTAAAGATTTTACGTTAAAGTTTTTAGGAGCTCATTTCTTCTTTACCGTAAGTTTGATGGATTCAGTTCATACTTGCTGAGGTCAGAGATACTTGTCTAAAAATTTTATCAGCAGCATCAGTTCCCGTGACCGTGACTTTATTTCTGTTATGGGTCTGAAAATTTGCCTTTGCGCAACTAAGTCAAAGCGCGACTTCCGGTGAGCTATCCTGTCAGGCGACAGGTCTTGTTTGGATAATAAAATGTCTATTTTTGAGGACTAGGGAGCCTTTAATTCTCATGAAAACATTACAATTAGGTTAAAAAAAAATGCCTTATCTAGCACCGAGAACTGTATGAATATTTCAATTCGCATGAAAACATTACAATTAGGTTGAAAAATGCCTTATCTAGCATTGAGAATTTTATGAATATTTTTTTTTTAATTTGCATGAAAACATAACAGTTAGGTTGAAAAAATGCCTTGTCTAGCACTGAGAATTGTATGAATATTTATTTTAATTCACATGAAAACAGTACAATTAGTTGAAAAAATGCCTTATCTGGCACTGAGATTAATATTGATATAATTATTTTAATTCTCATGAAAACATTACAATTACCATAGGTTAAAATAAAAAATGCCTTATCTGGCACTGTGAATAACTCTGTAAGCAAACAGTGAATGTCCTGAGCAGAATGTGTGAACATGTAGGCTGATTTGGGTCGTCAATGCCCACATGTGGTTCAAGATCCCTTTTTTGCATGACATTGTTTCATTACAGAGCAGACATCAAAATGGGGACATGTATCCATTGGCACTGGATGAAATTCTCGATGAAACAAATCAGCTAGATATAGGCAACAAGAACAAACATTGGTTAGCAACTGAGGTACGTATTTATTACCATACCTACTTTAACCCTTGTCAGGATGAATAAATTAAGGTGCCATGCCCACTTCTAATTATCAGCCAATCAGATTACTTGATCCAAGTTGTTGATACAAATCAGCATACTTAATGACAAACAGTGCAGATCCAGATCAGTTGGCTTCATCACTGATCTGGATCTACACTGTTTGCAAAGGCAGGGTATATCGGTGATAAGGAGGACTAGTGTTAAGTCACACACCTAAACCCTTTATAATTCTCTCCCTAAAATGCCGCATTCTGTTTGCTTAAGCCTTGCTATCTGAATACTTAGGATAAATACAGGCTGAGCAGCACAATGCATCTGGTAGCACGTCTGACTACAGATTTAGAAGTCGCAAGTTTGAATCCCAGCCACCTAACATTCATGGAGATTGATAATGAAATAATGACTATGGTCATTCTACCTCCTTAGGCTGATTTAAGAAAAGCACTTGTCAGTTACTGGCACAAGTATGGGTGCAAAGGACTGAGGTCTGTGTCTGCCTAGGAAAAGTGTGAGTAGGTTAAATGATTGACTCAACATGATGTGAACAGTGTTGACTAGGTCATTAAACCCTAACTCAATCAAAAAAGCAAATACATGTTCTGTACACTACGTATTGGGACAGACAGGCCTGAGCAAACAATGAAGACCCAGATCAGATGCCACAAAATGTAGTTTGGTCCAATTTTAGGGCAAGTTTGGTAAGTAGTTGAACACTTGTCATGCTGAATAAATAAAAATGCCACACACATTTCTAATTTCCAGCCAATCAGATTACTTAATCCAGGTTTTTGATAGAAATTCACATATTTAATGACAAACAGTGCAGATCCAGATCAGTTGGCTTCTGCAGAAGCCAACTGATCTGGATCTGCTCTGTTTGCTAAGATGGAATATCGTGTTCAGCAAGAGAAGGTTTAAAAGTGTCTCAATATTTGTCAGAGTTATGTACCAGTCTAACTAAATGGCATTTTGTTTGAACAAGCATATAGATGGGGACATAGTGTTTTACAAACAAATTTCTAGTTCTTATTTCTCCACAAAGACATACATTGTGGGTACTCGTTAGAACTGCCTCAGCATATGTTCTCTTGGAGAAATACATGTATATTACACTAAAACCTCAGTGACTCAAAACATTGATGATTCGTTTACCACGGCTTATTCGAACTCATTTTTGAGTCCGTTTGAGATTCTTCTGATAGCTCATGAAAACAAATATTTAGGGCTATATTAGAGAAAATTCCTTGTTTTTTATCATAAAAATATATGTTGTGTGTACTCATTAGAATTGTCTCATCTAGATGATTCTAATGAGTACACTCCACATTACCATTATTTTATAGAAGATGCCTCCTGACCTGCCACTATGATTAACCCTCAGTGACTCGAACTACCCCTATCTTGAACAACTTTTCTTGATCTCAAAGGTGTTTGAGTCATTGAATTTTTACTGTATTACTTTTTTGTTGAAAAAAGCACCTCCTCTGGAGCTTTGCTTTTATTTTTAACGATACTAGTTACAGTATCTCTTTCCGTAACTCCACATATAAAGTTTTTTTTTTTATTGTTTTTTTTTCAACCAAGAAGTGTTGATATTTTTCTTATTTCTGCATGAACTCTTATGTTGTGGGTACACCACAACCTCTTTATAACACTATTGTTGGGGTCCATAGCATAAACCGTGTTAGTTAAACAACTGTGATATATCCAAACAAAAATGTGTAGATTATATTGAAAAATGACCATTTATGGTCATTTTTCAATATAATCTATGCATTTTTGGGATCTATCTTTGAACCGTGTTATATCCAAAACCGTGTTATAACGAACCGTGTTATAAAGAGGTTGAAGTGTATCTCTTTCCGTAACTCCACATATGAAGGTGTTTTTTTTGTTTGTTTGTTTTTTTTAATCAAAAATTGTTGATATTTTTCTTATTTCTGCATGAACTCTTATGTTGTGGGTACACCACAACCTCTTATAACACTATTGTTGGGGTCCATAGCATAAACCGTGTTAGTTAAACAACCGTGTTATACCCAAACAAAAATGTATAGATTATATTGAAAAATGACCATTTATGGTCATTTTTCAATATAATCTATTCATTTTTGGGATCCATCTTTGAACCGTGATATCCAAAACAGTGTTATAACGAACCGTGTTATAAAGAGGTTGTGGTGTACTATTAGAAGCACCTCCCATAGCATATGTTTTCATGGAGAAAAAAGACAATATTTTCCACATACCCTTTCTAATCTGGAGCAATGTCTGTCTGACTTTCATTTTCAGGCATTACAAAGTAACCCCAAGATCAAAGTGGTGATGGAAGATGGAGTTGAAAAATTTCTGTTTAAACCAAAATATGAAATAAACAATCGAAAAGCTCTGTTGAATCTCTTGAAAAGACATGATCTCCATGGTGATGGAGGGATTTTATTAGAAGATGTTGAAGAGTCCTGTCCAAATGCACAGAAAGCTTTAAAGGTATAGAATCAGAAGTAATCAAGCTATATATGATTCCTGGTAATAATATTTTTACCAAAGAAAGAATACTGATTTTTTGTGTACCAAAAGGTATCAATATTTTTCTTATTTCTCCAAGAAAATATGTTGTGGGTACCCATCAGAAAATCCTTGATGAGATGCTTCGGAGTACCCACAACATGTTTGATGAGAACTGAGAAAAAATATTTGGATATTACTCATATCTAGAGCACTGTTGTATAAGATCTGGAGGTCCTTTTTTTGTCAAAAAACATTTCTTTTAAATTGTATATAGCAGGTAAAAGATTAATATCCAAATAATTGCATAGCCCCAGATAAGAGGGGCATTCAGAATTTCTTTTCTTTTCTTTTTTTTTTTTTTTTTTTTTTTTTTTTTTTGTTTCCTGCAAAAACATATATTGTGCTATTCATCGTTAGAAACTAATGGTTTCGGGGTGAATAAGAAAAGTGTTCAGTCGAAAAAAGTAATTTACTATGATTATTGTAAGAGCACAGTAGCTTCTCCACCCATCAATGTCTTCTTCTTATTATATGAACTACATAGCCACAGATGAGGCACTTTTTTCATCCGAAAAATGCTGATAACTTTCTTACTTTTCAACGAAAACATATGTTGTGGGTACTCATTAGAAGCGCCTCGGTGAGGCGCTTCTAATGAGTACCCACAACACATGTTTTCGTTGAGAAATAAGAAAAATATTATGTGGATACCCCATCTTATCTGTAGCTATGTGAACAGCAATGTAAGAGTGTCATTGGGGCATGCAATTAAAATCGAGATCAACCAGCAAAGATAAACGGTCCAAGGACTAGCACATTTATATACAAGCATGTTCTCCAGTAGCCAATGATTTCGGTTGTGTACATCAAAACCCCTGATCAGACTGCAGAAGGCACATTGTTATATGGCACAGTACATTTTTATTTCTTTGTTTTTGCTTTGTTTTTCAGATATTGGGGGACAATGTATTATACATCACTAGGCCAAATGACAAGAAACAGATTTTATTTTACAATGACAAGTACTGCCAGTTCAGCATAGATGAAGGTAAGAATTAACCTTTACAGCACTGAGTGAAGCAACATGTGTATCACGTCTTCAACCCATCCAAGCAACCATTAAAGCACTTGGTATAAATTTAAAGTTGTGTGTTAATGAACAGTAATCTAACATGTCATGCTGTTTATGCCTCTTAACCTGTGATTGAGTGATATTCATTTTACAAATAAAATAATAACTACACAAAAGAAGTTCCGGGGGATATTTTATCTGCTTTATTGCACTTAACCCTGAAAGCGCCAGTCACAACATTTGTCGTCTGCTTTGTCGTCTGCTTGTGATTTTAAAAGTCATTTTTGCAAACAGTGTGGACCCAGATCAGACTGCTCCTACAGGGTCCATACTGTTTGCTTGTATGCAAAAATATTTTTTAAAAAGTCTGCAAGAATATTCAGCAGACGACATAAACAGACGACATTTTCAGATGCAGTTTTTCTTGGCGCTTTAAGGGTTAAGAGCTGGTCTGAAATGAAGGATCGCTTAGAAGCAGGAAACACTTCAAATAAATGAAAATATAAGCTTCAGTTTTATTGAGCCTGATTTCAACACCAACCAGTCGTAGCTCCAGGTAAGATATTTTCAGCTAAAATGTTTGAATGTTTTCTTAGTAACCCTTAAAATGTTGTTGGTAGGCATTCCAAGCGCCTCAATGGGGCATTCCCTGTAACATTATTTTTGTGGAGAAGTAAGAAAAATGTTTATTTGGTACCCCCTTTTATCTGGAGCTATGACCTGTAAACTATGCTTCCAGTGCTTTTATTGGTATACAGCAACATAAGAGATGTTTATTAGCTTGTTGATATTATTTGGAGCTATTCAATTGTACAATGTTTACCCTAAGTTCTTGGACACCTAATTTCTACTTATACTAAAATTTGAACATGTATATTTTGCTACTTTTTGAAGTTTCTAACAGACTGCTGGATGAGTGGCTAACAGTGTAGACCTGATCAGGTGCCACATATTGTGGCATCTCGTCTTAGTCTGCACTGTTTGTACAGGCCTGTCTGTCCAAATACTGAGAGAAATTACATTATTTTTTACATGCACATTATCTTGTTTTATTTTTTTAAACAGAATTTCAGAAGTTGTGGCGAGCTGTATCTGTAGAAGGCCAGGATGAGAGAAAGATCGAGGAGTATCTAGACAAACAAGGCATCACATCCATGCAAGATGTTGGCATTAAAAAAGTGGTAAGTAGCAAAGTGACCAAAGTCTTATAAAACATATAAAAGAAGTAAAAAAAAAATGCCCGGGAATAATCACAGAACATATACCCTACCTATGACACCAAGAGGAAGAGTGAACAGCCTACCGATGACACAAAGAGGAAGAGTGAACAGCCTATGACACCAAGAGGAAGAGTGAAGAGCCTAGGTGTCATAGGTACCTGTGACACCAAGAGGAAGAGTGCACAGCCAACCCATGACACTAAGAGAAGAGTGCGCAGCCTACCTATGAGACCAAGAGGAAGAGTGTGCAGCCTACCTATGACACCAAGAGGAAGAGTGAAGAGCCTACCTATGACACAAAGAGGAAGAGTGAACAGCCTGCCTATGACACTAAGAGGAAGAGTGAACAGCCTACCTATGACACCAAGAGGAAGAGTGAACAGCCTACCTATAACACCAAGAGGAAGAGTGAACAGCCTGCCTATGACACCAAGAGGAAGAATGAACAGCCTACCTATGACACAAAGAGGAAGAGTGAACAGCCTACATATGACACAAAGAGGAAGAGTGAGCAGCCCATCTATGACACCAAGAGTAAGAGTGAACAGGAAGAGTGAACAGCCTACCTATGACACAAAGAGAAAGAGTGAACAGCCTACCTAGGACACAAAAAGGAAGAGTGCACAAACTGTGATGGACAACACACATCACAAACGAATGAAAGCAAAGCAAAGCAAACAACTCCCTATTCCCTGACAAGGTGATCATAATGCTATGCAGGATCCACAAAACACAAGAAGACATTAAACAGGATTGTCAACAGCATGCTAAAGCTTAAAAGACGTCCACATTTGAACCTGCTTTAAAGCAATGAAAGGTAAAGCCTTGTTTTCCAGAATATGAAATTTATACTTCAGGGTCCAATTGTTCAAAGCATCGTTAGCTTAACAAGCTTATTAGTGGTCAAAATGTTAACTGTTCTAGTAAGTACAATATCTAATTCACAGGTATTTTTGCTGAAAAAAATGCGAATAGCTTTTGCAAATGCAAAAGCTACTCACATTTTTCCAGCAAAAATATTAACGTATATGTCATATTTAATGATCAAAGTTTTAACGATACATTAACTAACAACATCGTTAGTTTTGAACAACTGGGCCCAGAATATGAAATTTATAATTCTGTTATTTTAAGATGTTTGGATACTCCTGAAAGAGAATGCATTCTCCTATTTCCAAGGGAGAAGAGAATTTGCTTTACAGTATATGGATCCATTCTCAAAGGAGGTTAGTCTTAAAGGAAAGAATTTGCTCCCCAGAGGGAGCCAATTTTTTCCTTTAAGAGGAGCCCCTTTGAGCAAGGGGACATACTTTCAGATCAGAGTGATTTCCCTTGGAGTATATATTCACCTTAACCCTTAAATTGCCAATCACAACAATTGTCGTCTGCTTGTGATTTTAAGTCATTTTTGCAAACAGTGTGGACCCAGATCAGACTGCTTCTCTAGGAGCAGTCTGATCAGGGTCCACACTGTTTGTCTGTATGCAAAAATAGGTTTGAGTAGTTTGCAAGAAAATTCAGCTGATGACATTTTCACAAGTAGGTTTTCTTGGCATTTTAAGGGTTAAAATGCAGTCAGCTTTTATCTGCAACAGTTCGATGGTTATTTTCATTTCAGGTTCCTGTCCAGAAGAGAAGAAAAGGTGGTGGGAAAAGAAACTTCAAGAAACTTAATGAACATTTGGATGGTGTATTAGAAGACTATTCTGAATTAACTGCAAAGAAAACTTGACGGTTGACATACACCAAGACCATCGCTACCCAAAGTGTTCAGATACACAGTTTTCGCAATCAAAGCTCTAGATAAATATTTTTCTTATTTCTCCATGAAAATAAATGTTGTGGGGCCTCCATGAGGTGTTTCTACTGCATACCAACATATTTTCATGGTTGAAACATGCACCTAATTTAGAGCTATAATTTAGAGCTATAATAGATGTACCTAAGAAGGACTTTTTGACCAGAAAATGTTGATATGGATATATTTTATAGGTATTCAGAATTGCTTAACTAAGGATTACTCACATCATAAGTTTTCATGGAGAAATAGAAGAAAACTTCTAGGATGCTGGTTTTACCATGCTATGGTTTTTATCGCACCTGCTTGTAGCAGGGTGCGATATAGGCGTCCGATTTTCTGTCCATCAGTCCGTCCGTCCGTCTGTCAACATTTATGTCGACGTTCGACATTTATGTCAAAGTTAGTATTCTAATCAACTACAAGACTAAACAACCATCAAACTTTGCATGAAACATCTCTGACCTCCTGACTTTGCGACATAGGCGTCTGCTTTTCCGTATGTCTGTCCATTCGTCTGTCCGTCTGTCAACATTTATGTCGATGTTCGACATTTATGTCAAAGTTAGTATTCTAATCAACTACAAGACTAAACAACCATCAAACCTTGCATGAAACATCTCCCTGACCTCCCGACTTTGTGACGTAGGTGCCCACTTTTCCATTCGTCTGTCTGTTCGTCCGTCCGTCTGTCTGTTAACAGTTCTGTTATGTCGAAGTTCGACATTTATGTCAAAGTTAGTATTCTAATCAACTACAAGACTAAACAACCATCAAACCTTGTATGAAACATCTCCCTGACCTCCTGACTTTGCGACATAGGTGCCCGCTTTTCCATTCGTCTGTCTGTTCGTCTGTCCGCCTGTCTGTTAACAGTTCTATTATGTCGAAGTTTGACATTTACGTCAAAGTTAGTATTCTTATCAACTACAATTCTACAACAACCATGATATCTTGCATGACACATCTCCCTGACCTCCTGACTTGGCAGGTATGTTGACCCAGTGACCTTGACCTATATTTTGCACTCCATTGGCTTTGACACAATTTACGTTGACCTTCCAGACCTTCTCAACTATAAGGTGTACAACTACCAAACCTTGCATAGTGCTTCTCCTAGATGTACTGACTTGGCAGGTACCTTGACCTATATTTTGCGCTCTAGTGACTTTGACATATTTAGTGTTGACGTTCGATATCTCCTCAACTATAAGGCCTACAACCATCAAACCTTGCAAAGTGCTTCATCTCAATGTACTGACTTGGCAGATACCTTGACCTGGTGACCTTGACCTATATTTTGGCTGCAGTGACTTTGACATAATTTACGTCAATGTTCTAGATCTCCTCAAGTGTAAGACCTCTAGCCACCAAACCTTGCATAGTGCTTCTCCTAGATGTACTGACTCGGCAGGTATCTTGACCCGGTGACCTTGACCTATATTTTGCACTCCAGTGCCTTTTGCACATTTTATGTCAACGTTCAATATCTCCTCAACTGTAAGGCCTACAACCATCAAACCTTGCATATTGCTTCTCCTCAATGTACGAACTCTGCAGGTACCTTGACTGGGTGGCCTTGACCTATATTTCGCGCTCCATTGACTTTTACATCTTTTACGTCACCCTTCCTTATGTCCTCAACTGTAAGGCCTTCAACCACCAAACCTTATATAGCACTTCTTCTCGATGTACTGACTCGGCAGGTACCTTGACCTGGTGACCTTGACTTATATTGTGCACTCCAGTGACTTTGACACATTTTATGTTGATGTTCGGTATCTCCTCAAATATAAGACCTACAACCACTAAACCTTGCATAGTGCTTCACCTCATTGCACTGGCTTGGCAGGTACATTGACCCGGTGACCTTGATTTATATTTGACACAATTTATGTTGATGTTTGATAACTCCTCAACTATAAGGCCTACAACCACTATACCTTGCGTTGCCTTCTCCTTGATGTACTGAATTAGCAGGTATCTTGACCCGTGACCTTGACCTATATTTCATGCTCCAGTGACTTTTACACATTTTACGTCAACGCTTCATTATCATTGGGCGGTATGATTTGAAAAGTCAGTGCTGAAGATACAGCCATTAGAGGGAATGGGACTGGCCTGGAATATATGTGCCCCACTAGGCACTTTGTCTACATTTTTTTCAACCAAGTTTTCCAAGTAAGCACTGCTAAGAATGAAATAAACTTATTTAATAACCACGTTCTGATTGTGGCTCCTGTGACTTTTGCCCCAGCAGGTGCGATGACGCCTTCCGCGGAATTCTTGTCTAATTTATTCTTAGAAATGCTTTGGGATCACATTAGGTTATCATCAGTGATGCAAGTTGATAATATTTCCACTATTTGGACCACTATTAAGACCAGCTTTTGCCAGTCCAGGGTTTTCCTTCAGAAATTGATTAAGGGGACATATGTCTCTATTGACCCATTATTTTAGGGGACATATGGGATAATTTTCAGGGGTTATTTGTTTGAATTTTACAGAAAATATTGCAAATTTTCAGGGACATCAATGTCTCTCTAAGATGTATCTTTTGGTTGAAAAAAAAAAAGCACCGTATCTGGAGCTATGGTCTGCATTTAATATGGAAGCCACTCTGCTAATAAGACCACTTTTAGGTAGTACCAAAGGTGGTCTTAATACATTTAACTGTATGTTAGAGGGCCCCCGTAGCCTAATGGAAGCAAGAATTGACTCTTAATCTATTAGGTTTCTCATTGCTGAGGTTTGAGCCGCGCTCGGGTCAGATGTGGGAAAGCCAAGTTCTGCTTATGGATGGTCAGGTGGTTTTTTCCCCGGGTTCTCCGGTTTTTGCCCACCTTTGATGAACGATTGGCTCGATATAAGTGAAATATTCTAGAAAGGGCCATAACACCCAAATAAAGGGTCATAACACCCAAATAAAAACAAAAACAAAAAAACACACCAAAAAAACAACTACATGTATATGTTAAGTGTCTCACCACAACATAAATATGTTTTCATGGCAAAATAATAAATATATCAGGGCCCAGTTGCTCAAAACGTCGTTAGCTTAACGAGCTCGTTACAGGTCATTTCGTTAACTGTTTTAGCGGATTCAATACACAATATTCTGACATTTTTTGCTGAAAAAATGTGAGTAGCTTTTGCACTGCAAAAGCTACTCACATTTTTTCAGCAAAAAATTTCAGAATATTTGCATATCACTCGATGTAAATTTTAACGAATCGTTAACTAACGACGTCGTTAGCTTTGAACAACTGGGCCCAGCACTGTTTGGGTGAGAAAAAATGGTTTAACTGGAGCTATGGGCCATCTTTTCATGGAGAAATGCAAGAAATATTTATATTTAATGCAAGAAATATTTATATGTTGTCTCCAAATGGATAGTTGATCAAGCGCCACACATACACAGTTATTGCAGAATTATTCCATGGTTTTCCCAGCTGAGGAAACTTGTGTTATCTCTGTGTGTGAAACACAGGAATGCCAGGTTATTCCAAAATATGGAGGAGAAAATTGCAGCACTCAGTAAAAATGTGTGTTTTTACCAAAATATGAACACGGAGAGAAAAGAAATGGACTGTTTGTTCAGGAGTAAAGAAAACTTCTTGGGATGAATACAGAAGCTGTAGTTTTTCAGAAAGGGGATTACAAAGTCCAAATAGACTATTGACAATATGTTCCCCTACCAGCTGTTAAGGTGTGCACCTTGATACATATATTTGGCCATTTTTACAAGGGAGACAATTTTTGAGACATTGTTTGCTCATTTGACAGGGGTCTACTCTAAAAGAAAAGAATCTGCTCCAGTGAGGGAGCAAATTCTTTCCTTTTAGACTAGATTCCTTCTCAAAAGGGAGGCAAAAAACAATTTAACAAGAGTTGTGTCCCTTGAAAATGTACCATTCACCTTACCAGTAAATTGGTTATTAAAAGTGAAAGAAAATCTTTGTTTTGTTTAGTTATTTCATCATATTATAAATGATGAGTTTAACTATTTTTTGAGAAAAGGGAGGCATATACCATCAGTGTATAGATCAGGGTCTGCCAGAAAAGCTGCCCAATCTGAGTTTTTGCAACATGTCATATTCTACACCATTGATGACTGTGTAAAGCAGGGATGGAAACTTCAGGATTAATCCTGATTTCAGACTGAAATTTCACTTTTACACTTGTTCACAAGACCATCCATTTGTGTCAAAAGTAGTTTGGGTTAAAATATGCCTGAAATAACTTTAAAAATAATTATTAAAGTAATTATTGGTTGTTCAGCTCCAGATAAGAGGGATTATGGACATAATAATTTTTGTATTAATAAAATCATGTTGTGCATACTCATTAGAAGTGCCTCCCTGAGGCACTTCTAATGAGTACCCACAACATACGTTTTTATTGAGAAATAAGAAAAATATAAGTAGTTTTTGGACTGTATTTTTGGATTTTAGGATTTATTACAGTGCTCCAGCTAGGATTTTAGGGCAGAGGGGTGCCGGGTAGGGCACTTTCTGCGTGGTCAAACAAGAATGAGGGCACAATGTGCTATGCTATATGTCATAAAATATAATCCCATTCTACAGTAAATGCCATAGACTAGAATACACATAAAACTGACCTTTACCCATTGGTAACTTTTTTAATTTTTGTCCAATTTTCATGTGCCTGTTGAAATAAGGCAGAGGGCAGCTTCAGAAGGGTAGCGGGGTGACAAGAGAAGGCAAGAAGGGCAGCCTCTCCCTCTATATAGGGCTAGCTGGAGTACTGGATTATTAGCAACTTTCTCCGCCCTAGTAAAGAGACAGCAAATGCCCTACTTAGAATGTAAAGGCTGATCTGAGTCTTTATGCTGTTCACAAAATATCCGAAAGGCACAATTTCTCATGAAACCGCTCATATACATTTAAAATTTTAATAAGTTTGGAATGTTGAATTGACACTTCTTTAGAGGTGGTATTTTGTGGAGACAAGGGAATTTTTATTTTTTGCTGCAAAATACGTCTTCTGGGTACTCTGCGGATATTCTGCAGCCCAGCAGTTCCACAGAATACCCACTAGATATATGTTGCTACAAAAATAACAGAAAGGAGAAATTGTGCTTTTAAAACACTATGCCCCCAAACATATGCTTTCCTCTACAGCTAATGCAAGCATACATGCCAAGTCTCACGCCGTGAGGAAAAACCTCACGTAATTCTGACGTTTCTCACGGGCTCACGCCGTGAGCGGTAAAACTCACCGAATCGAAAAACCCCATCGAAAAAAAATCTTAAGGCACCTTTTTTGTAGACAGTCACTGTAGTATTGGTTTCCGGATCAATAGAAGTGTATTCTGTTACGTTGAATCAAAAGCCGATAACAAGTGTCAAAATAAGTGCAAAGGTATCCGCATGACCTGTGATGGTGGACGGTGTTGATTCCGCAATAAACATGATAAACAATAGTAATTAAATGATTAAGAAGGTGTTAAATGACAGATTGGTCAATCGGACACGCTTTCTGGGTCAACTAAAGATGATCAGTTACGCTAGTGGACGAGATAATGGCATGCGCCAATGATCTGGCTTGAAGAAAAATGGGGTTGGCGTATTGTGTCTGGTCTTAGGGTAAGTATTTGTGATAATTAGCGGCCCCTTTTATGTTGTATATTTTTTTGTTTTGTTTGCAATAATTGTCACATAAAGAATAGAATTAGGGTTGCTCAAGCAGATGTTGATATCTTTATATAAAATGCAGATAACTTTAGTCATAAATCATTCTTAAATTTTAAGTACTGCCAGTATCATGCCCAAGCGCCCTGCTTCTCCTGATGCAAAAGCATCTCCAGCATCCAAGAAAAAGGCCTATTCTGTCCATTTCAACCCTGCATGGTCTATTGTCCCCCTTTATAAGGGGGTGTCATATATCATGTTATTAAAGATATTTATTTTGATTTTAAAGACATGAATGCTGCAAGAGGGATAAAGTTTGTTGGCCCTCATTATTTAAACACTTTAAAGACTCCTGCAGAAGTCATGCCTTTCAAATAAATAAGCTTTAAATTTCGAAAATTACTTTGTATGACAAAATAAAGCGCCGAGAAAAAATCTCACAGAATTTTTTGAAATCTCACTTAAATTTTTCTCAGATCTCACAGATTGACCAACTGAGGTTATGGCATGTATGTGCAAGGCTAAAATGGCTAAACTTACAAAAAGCCACAACCAATGAAGTATTTTCAGAATTTGTTCAAAAGTTAATCAGGTCAGCTTTTCATCACTACCAATGTATTCATCATGTTATGAAGCTTCAGCTCCAACAGTTTTTATATGCCCATTTGAAAAATGGTAGTATTATGCTATGCCCCTTGACATCCATCTCTAAACTTTTCGTTTTTGGACAACTCTTACAGTTTACATCCAATCAAGCTGAGACTTGATATATGATATATAGTTAGACGTGGGTGTACAGCAGCGCATAATGTTTCAGGGTTACAGTCCACCAAATATTAACAGTTAGGCCCCTTTAAAAATTTTTAACATTTTGTTTCCAGCTATCTCCCCCTTCAGTTTACATCCGATCAAGCTAAAACTTGATACATAGACCATGATGTAGAGCAGTGCATATTGTTTCGAGGTTACAGTCCACCAAATATTAACAGAGATATGCTCCTTTGGAAATTTTGTAAACATTTCGTTTCCGGCTAACTCCTACGGTTTATATCCAATCAAGCTAAAACTTAATATATTGTTAGACCATGATGTGGAGCAAGGCATATAATATCAAGGTTACAGTCGACGAAATATTAAGTTATGCCCCTTTTGAAAATTTTTGTAAACTTTTCATTTCTGGCTAACTCCTTATAGATTACATCCGATCAAGCTGAAACTAGATATTAAGTTAGACCATGATGTTGAGTAGTGCATATTATTTCTAGGTTACAGTCTACCAAATATTAACAGAGTTAAGCTCGTTTAAATTTTTTTGTAAACATTTTGTTTCTGGATAACTCCTATAGATTATATGCAATCAAGGTGAAAATTAATAGAGTTATGCACCTTTGAAAAGTTTTGTAAATGTTTTGTTTTCGGCTATTTCCTCCTATTGATTACATCAGATCAAGCTGAAACTTATATTTAGTTAATGATGTGGAGCAGTGCTTACTGTTTCGAAGTCGAGTCCACCAAATATTCTAGCTGTCCACCAAATATTCTAACTCCCCATACAGTTTACATTCCTTCAACTCCTCCTATAGAGTACATCCGGTCAAGCTGAAACTTGACTTATAGATTGACCATGATGTGGAGCAGCACATATATATTCAAAGTTGCAGTCCACCAAATATTAATAATAACAGAGTTCTGCCCTTTTTTAAATTTCTGTTAACTTTTTATTTTCCTGCTAACTCCTCCTGCAGTTTACATTTAATCAAGCTGGAACTTGATATATAGTTAGACCATGATAGTCAAGGTTACAATCTTTGTCCCTCCTTTTAACAGCGCTACTAAGGATTCCTACTGAAACTTCGTCCATAAGATTAAATGTAGAACAGGTGTATATTGCCCATGGACTACCACTTGCAGTACTCTTGTTGGGATATTTTGCTGACAAGGGCAAAATAGCCAAATATACAAAGGGCCATTACTCCGAATATTTTCAGAATTTATTCAAAAGTTGATCAGGTCATCTACTCATCATTACCAATCAATTCACCAAGTTTCAAGGCTCTAGCTCCAACACTTTTTGTGATATTTTGCTGACAAGATGAAAATGCCCAAAATTACAAAGGGTTACAACAGTATTTTTCACCAATTTATTCGAAAGTTAATCAGGTTGTCTACTCATCACTACAAATCTAGTCATCAAGTTTAAAGGCTCTAGCTTCAATAGTTTTTGAGATATTTTGCTCACAAGATTGCATCCATTTTATCAAAGGGCAACTCAGGAAGGGGGCACGAACCTGTTGAGTTAAAAAAAAGAAAAAATGTCACCTTTTTCCATGAGGAATCCATATAAGAAATTTCAAACAGAAGCATGCATGTTTCTTAAGGTATGCTTTGTATGAAGAAGCATGACAAACAGGCAGAAGGAAGCACAAACGCCCAGGAAGCAATATGCCCCTCTTCGAAGCTGGGGGCATAAATGTCTCTAGAATATGCCCTTTCTCTGGACCTTTGTCCTATAAGTTATCCATTTATTTTATATCTCCTAAAATGTGCTGATTAACAAATTTTGGCTTTGATTAGACCTCAAGCTTAATATCCCCTTATCTTCCATTTCGTTATCTGATGACTGCTTAACCCTTGTCATGCTGAATAAATTAAGATGCCATGTCTGCTTCATCAGATTACTTGATCCAGGTTATTGATAAGAATTCACAGCGAGCTGATCTCCAGTACTTGTGGACTCGATTTTGCAATGAATGTGACAGGCCTTGAGAAATTTCTGAGAATATGGACTGCCTTTACTGTTTACAGACCACCAATCTGGACCTTTGTTATTCATATACACTTCAACCTCTTTATAACACGGTTCGTTATAACATGGTTTTGGATATAACACGGTTCAAAGATGGATCCCAAAAATGCATAGATTATGTTGAAAAATGACCATAAATGGTCATTTTTCAATATAATCTATACATTTTTGTTTGGATATAACACGGTTGTTTAACTAACACGGTTTATGCTATGGACCCCAACAATAGTGTTATAAAGAGGTTGTGGTGTATTAGCCAAGTTGTATCAAACAAAAAGGAGACTAAGATATAATCATAACATACATATAGGTCTAGCAGGCTTTCAACTCTACCCTACCTTTCCTACTTTTTACCTACATTTTGCATCTCCCTATTGCTTCAAATCATGGATGCTCTCTTTTCATGAAGAAAAATAGATTTCTCAATATCCCTTTGGAGGTATCACCACCAAATTATATGCCAGTGTTACCAGTTCTAGCTCCTTATTAGTGACGCTAAAGGCCAAACAAAGCCGCAGTTTGTACCAACTTTAGACGAGCCCCATGGGCCATGGCTCTCTCACCCGAGTGAAATAGCCACTGCAGATGTTACGCATTATTTTCCCAATCCTGTAATTGCAACTAATAAAAGGATCATCACTTGAGCAGTTCTTGGTTTTAAAGAAGAATGTGTTTTTATTATTATCATTATTTTACCATATATGGGCATGCCAGTCAATGAAGTGTGACTATTTGAACAAACTCAATCCCGTTTCGATATGAAACTTGGTGGAAATTGGCCAACTGATTTCTGAAAAGAAAGTTGAACAATACTGTGATTTTAAACATGTATACAACATACGGGCAAAGGAAGATAACCCTCGGAGAATAAAATTTTGATTGTAACTTAAAAGCTTCTGCCACTTCCATCATATATTGCAAGTTTTAGACACTTCAGCTATTTTTGTCTTTGTGTGCATGTTCACATTCTTTTCATAATCTATTTATCTTGGCCAAAAGACAGGGATTTACCAAGCACTCATCTTCACTGACTAAGAAAGGAAATGATGGGAGATGAGGTATTTCAATTGCATGTTGCCACTCCCACCTATGCAACATGTCCTATGTAAAGCTCAACAGGTTCGGCTTTCCCAGCTGGTGGGCAACAGGGTATTCTTTTCCTGCTAGTTTGCAAGAGGATCTTCACATGGTATTATTTCCCTGCTGGTGATTTCACAAATTTCCTACTTTAAAATTTTACTATGACAACCTACCAAAACAAGCAGTTCGAGAGATGATGATGTTTAAATACAAGGTATAGGCTGTGGTGGCCCTCTTGGATTTCTGATCAGATCCGTCTTAGCTATCTTCGATCTAGAGGTCATCCTATTGCTACAGTTCATTTAAACTCAAATCACCCAATGGTTTGGGTGAAGACAAAAACTGATTTTTAAGATGATGGCCATGGGGGCCAGTTTGGGTTTCCAATCGGCATATTTTACCTATTTTTCATCTACACTTCTATCTGTTGCTACATGGTTAAGTTTCTACTTGATTCGGCTTGTGGTTTGCGAGATGTCCAGCATAGATTTTCAAGATGGCAGCTGTGGTGGCCACTTGGGATTTCCCATTGACACGATTTTAGCCCATTTTGATCCAAAGTTGTCCTGTTGCTACAGAGCAAGTTTAGGCACCAATCGACCAAAGGTTTGGGAAGGGACATAGAAAATTGATTTTCAAGCTGGCTGCTGTTGCGGCCATCTTGGATTTTCGATTGACTCAGTTTTATCTATTTTGTATCTACTAGGCGCCCTGATGCTCCTCATCAAGTTTCACCTCATAGGATCATAGTCTTTAGAGGCTATGTCCAAAGTATGAATTTTCAACATTTTTCCCATATAAATGTATAGGGCCCATACAAATGCAAATTTGACCTTGCCATAAAAAGGTCAAATGTCAACACAGGAACATCATTTTAACAATTTCACTAGACCTCTCATCCCTGATGATTTGTGCAAAGATTAGGCCCCAGGGCTTATTTGGTTCTGGAGATTTTTAAAGGTTTTTACCATATATGGGAATGGCGACCATCTTAGTCAACAGACCACAACCATTTTAGCAATCTTTCGTTCCCCCAACCTAAGGAAGCTTCATATGAAATTTGATCAAAAATTGGCTCAGCGGCTACAGAAAAAAAGTCCTTTGAAAATGTTAACCGACAGACGCACAGACTGACAACAGACAAAAGTGATCACTGTAGCTCATCCTGAGCAGAGCTCAGGTGAGCCTAAAGCTCATCCTGAGCATAGCTTAGGTGAGCTAAAAAGCTTTACGTCCAGGCTGGGATGTATTGTTTTGAGGTGCTTTTATGGCACAGTTAGCACTGTTAATGTCATTTCCAGCAGATCAGTTAACCTACTCTATCTTTTCCTGGGCAGACTTAGTCCTTTAAGAGTTAACCAGTACTTTGTGCACATACTTATGCCAGTAGCCTACAAAGTTCTTAGATTTCATGATCCATCCCCACTGAAGTTGTGTTGCCGAGTTTTGTTTGTGTTGCGGTTTTACGGTCCAGTTAATCCAATGAGGTCATGTAGAGTGCCGTCAGTTTACCTAACCTCACTTTTACTGGGCAGGCTTAGTTCTCTAAGCGGTTAACCTGTATTGTGCACATTCTTTTGACAGAAACTGACAACTATCAGACAGGCTGTGGAGCCTGGCCCCGAGGTTATAAAACTTTTTCATGCTGAACTCAGCTGAGCAGGAAATTTGTCCTGCTAATAAATCTAAAATTACAAAGAACTGCAAATTCTTTCTTGCTAAACATAGCCGAGCATGAAAATTTCTCTGCTAATAAATATGAAAATGCCAACTATCTACTGTTGGCATTTTCATATTTATTAGCAGAGAAAATTTCATGCTCAGCTGAGTTGAGCATGGAAAAAGTTTTATAACCTTGGGGCCTGGTTCAGTACAAACCACTCTGCTCATTCAACATCTCAGCTATACTTATCCTGACAGCTGAACTAATCCATTTTATTGTCAGACACCTCTGAAACGGTACATTGTACAGGGAGATAACTAAACTGCAAACACAAAACAATGACTGGTTTTATTTTACTATTTTTATTATTTTTTATCAAATATGACATGAAATCTGATGTGAACTTTGATCGAGTGAAACAATGGTAATGTAAATTTACTACAGTCTAAGATGAAACAATGGTACGGTAGATGTCCTAAATTTTCCAACACTTTATTCCATACTATTTTGGCCTAAATTTTGCTTTTTATGCACCTGTTGCTTAAAATACTAAGTGGAATGGCAAACAGTGTAGACCCTGATCAGACTGCTCCTTCAGGAGCAGTCTGATCTGGGTCTGCACTGTTTGCTTTTGTCTTTTTGTCAGACACTTTGGTGTTCAAAATTTTAGGACATTTACCGTAATGTAAATTTATTACATATACATTATACTGTCTAGGTTAACATGGTTACATTTGTGAGGATTTTAAATACTTTCTTGCCCTTCAGATGACGTTCTGGGCACTCGTAAAATACTTGCAGAAGCAATTCTACTAAGAAACCACCTTTTCAATCCTTGTCATGCTGAATAAATTAAGATGTCACACCCTCTTCTAATTTCCAGCCAATCAGATTACTTGATCTGGGTTTTTGATAGAAATTCACATATTTAATTAGAAATTCACATATTTAATGACAAACAGTGCAGAAAACTTGATGATAATTCTTTCAAATTATATCACTTGTGACAATATTATATGTATTGTTTTTTTTTTTTTTTGTTTTTTTTTGGTGGAAGGGAGGGCGGGACTGATAAACTATCCTTAATATATTGCTTATTGATTTAACGTAATGAATGTTAAAAGGTTCAACTGTTCCCAGAATATTTCTCATTATTTCATTCAAATTAATCCAAAAAAAAAGATTAATCCTTAAAGTGCCAAGCAAGATTTGACATTTTATATATTTTTTTTCATAGTAAATACGTCATCAATTCATGGGAATCATTTGCTTAGCAGACTGTTCA
This sequence comes from Anodontia alba, assembly GCA_964016985.1. Taxonomy (NCBI): domain Eukaryota; kingdom Metazoa; phylum Mollusca; class Bivalvia; order Lucinida; family Lucinidae; genus Anodontia; species Anodontia alba. The sequence goes on along the minus strand of OZ024838.1, from coordinate 18,718,974 downwards.
CATGAAATGTCAAGACTTATTATCATAAAAACAATATAAACTAGGAAAGTGTTTGTAAAATACAATGCCCGCAACTATATGCTTGTCAATACAAAATGCCAAAGTTGAAACGGGGCATAAATCTCACAATAGTAATCGAAGTTCACCAAATAGATTAACCCTTACAGTGCCAAGCAAGATCTGCAACAGATGACATTCTATTTTTTTTTTTTCCAGAGAAAATAAGTCTTAATTCATGTGAATCATCTGCTTAGCAAGCCTTATTATCATTAGGACAACATAATCTAGAAATGTGTATGTAAAACACAATGCCCCCAACTATATGCTTGTCGATACAAAATGCCAAAGGGGCATAACTCTCACAAAAAATTCAATGTCTGCTGCAGTTGTGGCTGGCGTTTTATGGATTTAAAAAAAATATAAACATGTATATGAAGTAAATGTACTAATCTATCACAACAGTACCGTATTCGACCTAACTACTGCACATACCCCTATAAGCGCAAAGTTAAGCAATTCCGTAGTCTTCAGATTACAGCCAGTGTACTTTTTGTCTACTTCTTTAAAAAGCCATATGTTGTGGGTACCCATTCGAAATGCATGCATCGACTTGTCAATGCAATTCAAATGAGTACCCACAACATATGCTTTTATAAAGAAAACCAGAAAAAAAATTACAAAGAAAACCAGAAAAAAAAAGTTGCATAAACATCATCAAATAAGTTCTTTACTGGTCTTTTTTTTTTTAAATGTACCCTTAGTAGATAGATACATGTTTTACCACAAGTTTTCCCAGTAATTTTCAGTACCCTTAGTAGGTAGATGCATATTTTACAAGATTTCCCAGTAATTTGAGAACCCTTAGTAGGTAGATGCATATTTTACCACAAGTTTTCCCAGTAATTTTGAAAAACCTAAGCTGACAGTGCAGATATTAGGTCGAATATGGTACTTGTCAATTCAATCTCAATGATCATGAAATGCTTGCCTTATGTACATGATGAAATGCAAAATGTTTGCCCCTTTTTACCCTAAATATTGGCACATCTTACCTCTCTAGCATGTTTGTCCTAAACTTGTTAACAAATCCATTTTAGTGCTGGACAAGTGGCAAACAATGTACACCCTGATCAGACTGCATTCTGTGGAATATTATCTGGTTCTACACTGTTTGCTCACAAACCTGTCTGCACTACTTAGGGCTAAAACATTAAATTCTAACACAATCACATTCCTACTAGTATCAGGGTTCAAATTAACTTTTTTGACACCTTGCTAAAATTAGCAAGTAGCATTATTTTTTACTTGCTAAACCTTTCAGCCACTTGCTTTTTTACACTTATAAATACGGTTAAATGTGGCCTTAAACCTTAGCACTCTGGGTAAAAATTTCAGCAGGCATTTTAAAATACTTGTCTTATTTTTTCCATAAAATAGGTTTTGACATTACATGCAAATTGTCTCCTATGGAGACAATTTGCATGTAATGTCAATACCTGTTTTCTGGGAAAAATAAAAAAAAAATATCATCATTGCTTTTGGAAAAGAAATTGCAAAACTTCAGCAACAATGCCTCAGGTTCCACAATTAAACAGAATCTTTCCAACTTGCTAGAATTAGCAAGTGATGGAAATTGCAGCTTGCTTTTTGAGGAAATTAACTAGCATTTAGCAAGTTAGCAAGTGCTAAAATTGATCCCTGAGTATTTCCAGTAGGCTTCAAATTTCTAAACTTCGTAAGTTAAAGGGCAGGGAAACCTGTATTTCATAAATGGGACTCACTGTAAGAGAAAGAATATATGAATCCCATCATATTCTGGCCACATATGGACTATGCCCATGCAGAACAATTAGAGCCCATAGGTCCAGATAAGAGGGAATCCTAGAAATATTTTATTTCTCCATGAAAATATATGTTGTGGGTACTCATTAGAAGCGCCTCGGCGAGGCGCTTCTAATGAGTACCCACAACATATTTTCAAGGAGAAATAAGAAAAATATCAACAATATTTGGTTTAAAAAGCGCCTTATCTGGAGCTATGGACCCTTCCCATCTACTCACAGAATCATTAGAACACCAACCTCTTCATAAAAGGAGTATTCAGATATATTTTCTTTTTTTTTCCCCATTAAAACATACTCTTAAGAAGTCTCCCGGCTGGGCCCAAGCATTCCTTTTAAATGGTTTCCGGCTCCAGATTTCATGCAATCTTTGTACACACGATAGTTTTTTAAGCAGAAAACTCTTTCAACAGAATCTTAACACACAAATACATTAACTGGACAATGAGATTAACAACACAATTACATGTACTTTAAGAAAAAAGACCAAACAAATTTAAAGAATACAACAAAAAACATTATAACCTCAGAAAAGAACACTACCAACTCCTGTTTTCCCTCACACTAAAAATTACTGTTATCTTTTACATTTTAAGCTTTTATTATTATTATTATTATTATTATTATTATTATTATTTTTTGGTTTTTTAATTCATTTCTTCTCACAGCTCATCATTTCAGTACTCAAAATTATGGACAAGTAATATGCTATGGTTACTCATATGTTTGTTTGTTTGTGTTGAGGTTTTATGGCCCAGTCAACCCAAACAGAGTCATGTCGAGCGCGGTCAGTTTACCTAACCACACATTTACTGGGCAGGCTTAGTCCTCTAAGCCGTTAACCAGTATTGTGCACATTATTTTGCCAGAAACAGATTACTCATATGATCAAACTGTCCTGTCAAAGTACGAGTACCCGAAACCTATATTTTGGATAAAAACAGCAAAAAAAAAAGAAAAAAAATCCTAAATTTGCACAATTATGGCCCTAGAGGGACTAGATACACTTAGCAGTTTTTGGCCACTTCATACAAGGAATATAACTTCTTTTTTTTTAACTTCAGAATACCATCTTGCATACTAGGATACTTTAGAAAAGAAGTCTACTTGAAAAGGAAAGAATTTGCTCCCCAAGAAGCAGTCTACTCTAAAAGGAAAGAATTTGCTCCCCAAGAAGGGGTCTACTCTAAAAGGAAAGAATTTGCTCCCCTCTTGGGAAGCAAATTCTTTCCTATTAGAGTAGACCCTTTTCAGAAGCAAGCAAAAAAACAATTTTAACAGAGTTTTTGTCTCCCCTGAAAGTGTATCAATGCCCCCTAACCAGCCTTCAGCATGCTACTTATTTACAGCTAAGCCTTTAATACAATCACATAGCACTCCCTGGACAAAGCCAGCAGACTGTACTCATGATTTATCTTCTTATGTTTCTCAAAAAGCCTTACCTCCACATAAGAGGGGATATTCACGTAACATTTTTCTTATTTTCTTATTTTTTATCCCATGAAAACATATGTCATGGGTACTTCTAAGAAGCGCCTTGCTGAGGCGCTTCTAATGAGTACCCACAACGTATGTTTTTGTGGAGAATTAAGAAAAATATCAACAATTTTCTGTTGGAAAAAGTGTTTTATCTGGAGCAAGGGAAACAGTTTGACAGTTCATGCAGTTTGTATCCTGGGAGATAATTTGCATCAAAACATAGTAACTTCATTTTCTGCTGGATTTGCCCAGACAATCCTTTAGATTAAGGGATCATGAGAAAGTCCAAAAAGCAATTTACAATATTACAAGGGGTGAATTGTCTCACCCAAACTCCAGATAAAAGTATTCATAATATTTGCTTTTTTTTTTTTTTTTTTTGCTATAAAATGTTTTCATGAAAAAGTAACAAAAATGCTCTTAAAACTTTTAAAGGGAAATCGATATACATGTACTTTCAAGAGACTGTTTTGGCCTCCCTTTGGAAAAGGGGTCACTCAAAAAGGAAACAATCTCTTCTCAGAGCGAGCAAAATTCTTTCCTTCTAGGATAAACCCCTTTTCAGAGGAACTTCCTATGCAGGAAAGCAAACAGGAGTTAAAAACTGTATCCAGTCCCTTTAAATGTTTGTTTGTGTTGAGGTTTTACAGCCCAGTCAACCCAATAGGGTCATGTCGAGCGTGGTCAGTTTACCTAACCACACATTTACTGGGCAGGCTTAGTCCTCTAAGCGGTTAACCAGTATTGTGCACATTCTTTCGCCAGAAACTGACAACTGCCCTTCTTGAATCAGCGGAAAGGAGAGAATGACCGCAGAAAAGTGGAATAAGGCAGTTACCGTATTCGACCTAATTACAGCACATACTCCTATAAGCGCACAGTCAAGCGATTTCGTAGTCTTAAGATTACAGGCAGTGTACTTTTTTGTCTACTTCTTTATAAAGGCATATGTTGTGGGTACTCATTTGAATTGCATCGACTTGTCGATGCAATTCAAATGAGTACCCACAACATATGCGTTTCTAAAGAAAATCAGAAAAATTGCATAATCAATATCAAATAAGTCCTTTTCTGATCTTTTTTTTTTTATAGTGTACCCTTAGCAGGTACATATTTTAACACGAATGAGTGTTCCCAGTAAAGTTTGAAAAACCTAAGCGCACAGTGCGGTAATTAGGTCGAATACGGTAGCGGTAGCTCCCGATAAAGCAATTCTTTTTCAGACCAAAAATAACAATATTTTTCTTATTTCTGCACAAAAAACATATGTAGTGATGCTCATTACAAGCGCCTCACTGAGGCGCTTGTAATGAGTACCAACTACATAAATTTTCATGCCAAAGTAAGAAAAATGTATCGATATCTGGATACCGACCTCCTTACCCTTATCTGGAGCTTTAACGTCTTCTCTTATTTCCCAGATCTCCTCCTCCTCCCATTTTTCTCTTCTGGTTCATAAGATTCATACCCCCACCCATTCTGTTGAAGCCTCCCCCATAACCCATGGCGCCACCCATTCCCATTCCACCACCCATTCCCATACCCATTCCACCCATGCCATAATTTCCCCCGCCCATTCCATAATTCCCTCCCATTCCACCACCCATACGATTCCCTCTGAAACCATAATCATCATAGCCCCCTTGGAATCCCATGTCCCCACCGCCCCACCCCATATTCCTATTCTGCATCATACCCATATTCATACCCATACCCATTCTTTGATTACCCCAGTTTCTGTTTCCCATATCACCCCCCATACGCATATTACCTCCTCTTCCCATCATACCGCCCCCTGACCTATTCCCCCTCTGGCCCCTTGTCCCTCCTCTACCTCCTCCCCCTCTGCCCTTGTCAGTTCCCTTTTCTCTATAACCCATGATTCCCATTCTTTTCTGGTTTTCCCTCCTCTTCTGTTTAACAACATTAGACTTTGACAAACCCACATCAATAGAGTATTTTCCCAACTCCGTTCCATTCAGGGCTTCTATAGCTGCCAAAGCATCATCACGTTTATCAAAATGGATAAATGCATAGTCACGCACTTTCTGAACATTGTGGATTTTCCCATGGGCCTCAAATGTCTTGCGTAAGAGATCTTCAGTTACTTCAGAGGACAAGTTTTTTACGTGCACAATTTTAACATCTGACATTTGGTCATCTGTTGGTTCTTCAAGTATTTCTGCCCACTCAACGACCACTCTGTTTGTAAAGAACTGAAAAAAACAAAAACAAGGCTTTAACCCATTGTAGTCCAGATACCAGTTAGTTTTTGTTGAGGTTTTACGGCCCAGTCAGCCCAATGGGGTCATGCCGAGCATGGTCAATTTACCTAACCACGTTTACTGGGCAGGCTTAGTCCTCTAAGCGGTTAACCAGTATTGTGCACGCATCCAACCGAGCCAGCGAGGCCCGCCCAGACACCAGTTTGTTTGTGTTGAGGTTTTACGGCCCAGTCAACCCAATAGGGTCATGTCCTAAAATGTTAATTTGCAAACAGCAGGCCTCCTAGTGGCCCACTTTGAAAATATAGGTTTTTATGTAGGTTCTTCTTACTCAAAATATAGGTTATTTACAGGTTTTTCAATAAAAAATATAGGTTAAAAAAAGGTTCTTCTAAACTCACATAGAGATTTAAAACTGAAGAAAAAATATTTGATGAATTTTTGCACCACAATTATTCAGATAAAGTTGATCTGAATTTTACATAGTCCGAGCGAGCGAAGCGAGCAAGGAAAAAAATACAATTTCTTGACAGTTTTCATCACTTTTTTGGGACTAAAAAGTAAAAATAGTAGGGCATTTTGAAGAAAAGTTAGGGTTGAGTCGCGAGAAGGTTCAAAAAGTGAAAAATATAGGTTTTTTCATGAAAATATAGGCTTTTTATAGGTTTTATGAACAAAATAAAGGTTTTATAGGTTTGACACAAAATTATAGGTTATTATAGGTTTTATAGGTTTCACTAGGAGGCCTGAAACAGTGGAGACCGTGATAAGATGCCGCAGAATGTGGCATCTGATCTGGGTCTCCACTGTTTGCAAAAGGTTTAGTCATTTTTCTCTAGGAATATCTAAATTTCATAGCCTGACATTCCTAAAATTGAAACTGGACTTCCAATATATAGTGTGTGAGAGTCTATTCAGTATAAAATGGGTTAAACCTTAAGCTGTCAATTACAACAATTGTAGTCTGCTTTGTCATCTGCTTGTGATTTTACAAGTCATTTTTGCAAACAGTGTTGGCCCAGATCAGTGCTCCTCTAGGAGCTATCTGATCAGAGTTCACACTGTTTGCCTGTTTGCAAAAACAGGTTTGAAACTTTTGCAAGAATATTCAGCAGACGAATAAACAGACGACATTTTCAGATGCAGGTTTTCTTGGGTTTGAAGGGTTAAATATAATAAAATTCCACTTTTAAGACCATATTTGGGACGTTTATTTGTGTTGAGGTTTTACGGCCCAGTCAACCCAATGGGGTCATGTCGAGCGCGGTCAGTTTACTTAACCACACATTTACTGGGCAGGCTTAGTCCTCTAAGCGGTTAACCAGTATTGTGCACATTCTTTCGACAGAAACTGACAACTGCCCTTCTTGAATCAGCGGAAGGGAGAAAATGACCGTAGAAAATATTTCATGATCAATCTCCACGAAAGAATGTTGCCGACCTCGGCGGGGGTTGAACCCGCGACTTCCTGGTCTCCAGTCGGACAGCGCATCCAACTGAGCCACCGAGGCCGGCATTTGGGACGTGTAAAAGTAGGGCCGTCTTAACCCTTGTCATGCTGAATAAATTAAAATGCCGCATCCACTTCAAATTTTTAGCCAGTCAGATTGCTTGATCCAGGTTTTGGATACAAAGGGCTTGGTTCACAAATGACCAAAATCTGCCCTATTCAATATATTGATCAAAACGCTTGTAAATATAAGTCAGCATGGGACATCTTCAAAAACAACAACAAGTTTGAAAACCAATCATTATGGTTGCTATGGTAACAACAACACACTACATGGTGTACTTTAAAACTGTTTGTTTTAATCAATTTCATAGCTGAAATTTAGGAGCAATGCCACTAAAAGCATTCCCATTTGTTAGTTTCATATTTGTCAAATACTGTAGCACAAAGTTATGAATAAAAATCACTATAACACAGAAATTTCTGTTACCATGACAACAAATATGTCAAATTTATAACAAAAAAGCACGCAGTTTTATTCAATTTATTCTGTTTACTATGCGATTCTATCTTTATCACTACATACAGTATAAAACTTTGATTATCAGTAATGGGAGACACATTAAAAAGAAAAGAAAAACACTAGACTAAAGTTTCTGTTGCCATGGAAACAAAACTGTAAAACCATTTACTTCAGCCAAACAATATGTGGTTTTGACTGATTTGAATCATGAAATGTAAAGTGTGTTTTATTTCATTGATTTAAATGTGTTCTAAAGTATTTGACTGTGCGTAAAAAGTGGCATTCGCATCACTTAACTTTCTGTTGCCATGGAAACAAAAGGATACATTTATCTTACAAGAATATGTTGTTTTTGCTTGACCATATTCAGTGATTGATGGTTTTTTTTTTTGTTTTTTTTTTTTTGCTGTATTGGTATCATTACTGCATATTTTTGTTTGTCACAGTTTGCAGCATACAGTTAAAATGTTAAGTATCATGTCACCAAAAGTTATGTATCCCCAACAACAAATTTATCACATAACATTTGGCATGAATGTCATTAATTGGCATGCTAGTACTGATAACAGCCGCGGCATACTGACTGCTACAAAATTACATGTGAGCCAGTGAAGACGCAGATCAGCCAGCTCATTATTGATCTATTTTATGGCAATGTCATATTTGATCCCATTGGAAGAAATGTATAAAATCACAGGTCAAAGAGACTTTTAAATTTGCACTATTTGGTCATAGTTACAAAATGTTTCATTTGACATTAAAACTCTGCCCCCGGTGGTGATCTGCTCCTGCTCCTTGTCTATGTACATGTATCAAATCATGGAAAATTTGTATATAAAATCACAAATCACAGTTCAAAATTATTTTTATGAAACTTGCACCAGCTGGCCATAGTGAGAAAAAATTTAATTTGACATAAAAATTCAATCCCCAGGGTTGATATGCCCCTGTGCTATGTACAGGTATGTAATCATGAAAAAAAAATATATACAAGATCACAGTTCACTGAGATTTTGTTTATAAACTTCCACCAGTTGGCCATCATGGCAAAAGCTTTCATTCGACATCAAAACTCTGTCCCCAAGGGCTTATCTGCCCGTGCTCCAGGGTTATGTACATGTAAAAAATCACAGTTCAATCAGATTTGTTTTCGAAACTTGCACCAGATGGCCACAGTGACAACAGGTTTCATCCGACATCAAAACCCTGTCCCAAAGAGGTGATCTGCCCCTGTCCTAAGGCTACCAACATGTATAAAAAATATGTATAAAATCACATTTCAAAGAGATTTCTTTCAAACTTGCATTAGTTGGCCATAGTGACAAAAGAATTCATTTGACATAAAAATTATGTTCCCTAGGGGTTATCTGCCGCTGCTTTGGGGCTATGTACATGTATAAAATCCTGAAAAAAAAATGTATAAAATCTCAGTTCAAAGGATTTATTTGAAACTTATATCAAGTGGTCGTAATGGCAAAAGGTTTCTATCGACACAAAGATCTGTCACCCATAGATTGTCTGTCCCCGCCCAGGACCGGAGGTCTCAGTTGAGCTACAGGACTGTTGGTCCTCTGGTTTCCATAGTTGACATGCAAAATATATTGCTATGTGTCGTGCAAGTATGCAAAAATAAACATCGAACATATCTAGACACTGAACAGACTGGGAAAAAAGCTCCGGATTCATTCTAAAGATACAGTTTAGTAGAGCACTATTAACCTGCTGGACATAATATAACAAACGTCATCTTTGTACATACAAGTGCAAATATGTATGCAAATAGAAATATCTTAAATATTAGGTTCAACACTGATAGCAGCCATTTAGTAGTGTTTAACTATCTGTCCTTACGAAACCAAGGCCAGCTGGTACACCCTATTGTGAACAAATATAAGTCCAGCAGGACATGACTACAATGTCGCAGTAAAGGTGATGCAATGTCATTCGTCATGTGCCCGCTAGGAACCTTAGCACAGGTATTCCTGAAAACTGACACATGTACGTAGCAAGGACTCAGATCAGCTTATGCATCTGCACAGCATATTCAGTCTTCGTTGTCTGTAGGAAGAAACTTTGGGTCTTTACTTCAGCATAGACTGCAATGCGAAAATTGTGATCAGACGCCATAGTATTTGCAAACTGGCCTGAGTATAAGCTCGATGAATTCCGCCTCCAATCGATTCGAAACCGAGACATTGTGTTCTAAAGTCGGGAGCACTAACCACTCCGCCACACGGCCGCTTCGCAAATTCTAATGTTTGTGATTACCATATACATGCATGGAACTGTCTTGCAAAGAAAAGCAAATTAAAATCCAAACTTGTGTACAAGCTCAGTAATCTCTCTCCTGTTGTAATATCAACTCTTTAAGCGCCATGAAAATTTGAAGCACACGACAATTTGATTTTTGTTTGGTGGGGGAGGGGGATAGTCTTGACATTTCATGTGAACTGTCTGCTTGGGACAGTTCATAGGAAATGTCAACTTATTTTCTCTTCAACATAAAAGAAAGATAACAATTTCATGTTTCTTTTAATTTTTATAAAAATGTCTTGACATTTCATGTGAATTGTCTGCAAATTGCATGAAATGTCAAGACATTTTATCTGAAAAATAAATGAAAAAGTACAAAAAAAAAAATGCCCTTTCCAGGTTTTGAACTCGAGACCCACAGACTACTAAACGAGCGTTTTACCCACTACACCACAGATGACGTAATGAAAATGGTCAAAATTACAATAATAATAGGTTGGATTTTTCAATGCACAAGCCGATTATAATAATTTTCCCGTAAAAAAATTCTTATTTTTGTGTACCATTTTGTTATATGTACATCACATTTCCTTTTATCGTTTACAGACAGCATTAGAAAACAAAACACAAAAAAAAAAAAAAAAAACGCCCGCAACGCATGAATGAGGTCGTTTTTATTTCCATTGAAACCTCGAATTTTTGACATTGGAATTATCATTCGAGAGAAAAAATATAGAAAACTCCAATGTAGAACAAACGAACGCAAAACACCGATTTTTTATTGTAAAACCACCGTTGTCAACAACGCAGAACTGTCATCCCTCAGCGGTTATTGGAGTGGCGTCCCTTGTAAAAACGCAAATTTCGCATGTAACGTAATTTCGGAAGCCGGGTCTCTTGCTGTCGAAAAACAATGGTTTCATTGGCTTTCTGGATGAAATGTCGTACTTATTGCTTACCTATGATTATTTCTTCTTTTTTCTGGACGAAATTCATTTTATTTGATTATCTTTCTTTCAAAAAGCAGAAAAACTTAGTAGCGCAAACAGAATACAATGAAGAGTCTTATCGAGATCTCTTCAATTATATTTTATTTTATTTGAACATGAAGCCACAATTTCGACACTTTGATTTTTTTACCAAATATTCTTCATTCGTTTATGAAACGTTGCACGAAAAATCACGGTGTCGAATACGGGGCTTCATATTTTTTCAGCTGCCTTTTACACAAAAAAATGTGAAAAAATGTCGCGTTTGGTGCTTTAGTGGGTCCGATTTGGTAGTGCTCTTAAAGATTCAAAGCGATTTTGCCAAATATTTCATACATAGTTGTAAAGACGAAATATTATATAATATAAAAACTTACAAACTGAAGCATATTTTACAGTTTGCTAAAATGAGAATTAACAGGGCAGTATACAAGAATTCGTGAATCTAGCCCTTTGCATACTTGTTGACAAAAATTGCAGATCCTGATTAGTTGGCTTCTTTTGGCTTCTTCAGAAGCCAACTGATCTGGATCTACAATATTTAATAAATTGTAAATTGCTTAATAAATTGTGGAATAGTACTGTAAAATATTAAATAGCTTCCCCCTACTCTATATACCTAATAAAAGCATAATACCAGGCCAGTTTGGTGAAAATCAATCAACATAAACTCAAGTTATTATTCGGAAACGAAAATAGGGGCATGTCTTGGGCAGGTAACTGTGTAAAAAAATTGACGAAATTTGCCTGTTAGCAATCCAGAACCAGGTCTCCACAATATCAATGCACATACCAAGTTTGGCAAAAATCCATTGATATTTTTACTCAAGTTATCATCCTGAAACTAAAATACAGATGGACCTACAACAGATGGAGGGACAACAAACATGAAACCATAATATCCCTCCACTATGTGCAGCATCATTACTGTCATAAAAACTTGTCTAAAATGAAATGTAATTTGCTCCTAAATTTGGGTAAAACTGTCCATCTTTGCTGTTAAAATGCATGGAAAAAGGAATAATTTTATACCTGCATGGAAAAATGCTGGCAGCCATCTTGGGAATCCGACCAGAACAATTTTAGCAATTTTGAATTTCTGTGACACTGTGATGCCTCCCATCAAGTTACAGCTCAATCGGACAGATGGATGGATGGATATTTTGTTTATAGACGCTCAACCCTAAAAGGGCATATAGCGTCTAATAAGTTTTATGTTATATGATGATTTTATTTAATGAGAAATTTAAAAATATCTAGGATTGATATGTTTATTTTAAAGAGATAAAGTATCAATGATTTTAAGTTATTAAAAAAATACTGATCATATTTTATTAAAAAGTCCGATCTCTTTAAGAAAGTCGAGTATTTTCTGAGATGGCATATCAAAAAGTTCCTTTATAGTTTTTATATTAAAATACTTTGTGCGAATGTGATTAAATTCAGCACAAGTGATAAGAAAATGTTTGACTGTGAAAGGTTCATTACAAGGAATGCAGAATGGAGCTTGTTCATTTTTTAATATGTAAGAATGAGTAATTCTAGTGTGTCCAATTCTACATCTGGTGATTTTTGTTTGTTCTTTTCTGCTGTAATTAGAGAATGTGCATTTGCTGTTAAAATTTGGTTTGATTTCATTTAATTTATTATAAGTTTGTGTTTCCCAAACAGAGTGACATTTGTTGTTGATGTATTGACAGACGTTTGATTTAAAGTCGGAGTGAGGAATTTTGAAATTGGTTATTACTAAGGATAATGCAGATTTGGCTTCTGAATCTGCTAATTCATTTCCACGAATATTAACGTGGCTGGGAAGCCAACAAAATACAATTTCTTTTGAAGCGGAAAGATAATAATATTTTTTAAGAATTTGCTGTATTAACGGGTTTCTATGGTGTAAATCTTTAAGAGATTTTAATACAGAAAGAGAATCTGAATAAATGATAAACTGTTTTTCAGACTGATCTCTGATATGGTAAAGTGCAATATCAATTGCCTTGGCTTCGGCGGTAAAAATGGAGCTATTATCAGGTAATCTGATACTGTCAGTAAAATTTGGACTAATAACAGAACAAGCAACTTTCTCATCTTGTTTCGAACCATCTGTATAAATTGACAGGTAATGTTTATAATTTGATTTGATTTCTAAAAATTCATTCTTAAAAATATGCGACTCGACTTCTGTTTTTTTATTTTTATGAAGGTCTAAAATAATCTTTGGAGGGTTTAACGTATATGGCTCTTTTGATGGAAAAGAAAAATGCTGAACATTTTTAATATTGATATTGGCCTCTTCAAGTAACGGTTGTATTCTCAGGCCAAGGGGTTTAATAGCTGTTGGTTTATTATTGTAAAATCTTTCATATTTAGGGTTAAAAACACAATCATGAGCTGAATTACGTGGATTGGCGGCTAATTTAGTAACATATTGAAGAGACAATTTCTCTCTTCTTATATACAATGATGGTTCATTTGATTCAGCGTATAAACTTTCGACGGGGGAAGTACGAAAAGCCCCTAGAGCCAGACGTAAACCTTGGTGATGAATAGTATCCAAAGATTTCAAATAAGATTTTCTAGCGGATCCATAAACTATGGATCCATAATCCAGTTTAGATCGAATTAAAGATCTATAAAGATTTAAAAGAACAGTACGATCTCCTCCCCAGTCGGAACTGGAGAGAACTTTAAGAATATCAAGTGCTTTAAGACATTTAGCTTTTTAAAGCTTTGATGTGTGGTATAAAAGATAATTTGTTATCGAACAAAAGACCCAGGAATTTTGCTTCACTGACGACTGGAATTGGACTACCGTATATGGTGAGATGAGGATCTAAATGTAGCTGACGTATCTGACAAAAATGAACGCATTGAGTTTTTGTTTTTGAAAATTTGAAACCATTTTCTGTTGCCCAATCTTCTATATTGTTTAAACATCGTTGTAGTTTGAATTCAATGGTTTCCATATTTTTCGATCTAATAAATATTCCAAAATCGTCAACAAAAAGTGAACAATCAAGGTCTTTCACACATTTAACAATATCGTTAATTTTAATGCCAAACAAGGTAGGTGATAAAATGCTTCCCTGTAATACACCTTGTTCTTGTTTAAATATGTCCGATAACGTATTACCTATTCGAACATTAAATGTTCGATCTGATAAAAAATTTTGAATAAAAAGTGGTAATCGGCCTTTAAGGCCTAATTTATGTAAATCTTTCATGATGCCATGTTTCCATGTAGTATCGTAAGCTTTTTCAAGATCAAAAAATACAGCTACGACATGTTCTTTTTTAATAAAGGCATCACGAATAAAGGATTCCAAACGAATCAAATGATCGTTTGTACAGTTATTTTTTCTGAATCCAGCTTGATATTTTGTTATAAGCTGGTTTGATTCCAAGAACCAAACCAGCCTATCATTAATCATTCTCTCCATTGTTTTACATAAACAACTTGTCAAAGCAATAGGTCTGTAATTAGTAGCTTCAGTATGATCTTTATTTGGTTTTGGTATAGGTATAATCGTTGCTTTACTCCAGTCTTTTGGAAATTTTCCAGTGATCCAAATATCATTTAAAATATTTAATAAAGTTTTTAAAGCGTTATCGGGTAAATGTTTAAGAATTTGATAATGAATGTCATCAGGACCAGCAGCTGTATCATGAGATTTATGAAGAGCATCTAATAATTCTGAAGCTGTGAATGGTACATTATATTTTTCATGATTTAGTGACGTAAAATTTAGATGCTCTTTCTCTCGTTCCTGTTTTATGTTTTGAAAGGTTTCGGAATAGTTTGCACTAGAAGAGTTTTTCTGAAAATTCTCTCCTAGTGCATTGGAAATATCTTTAGTCGTTGAGCATATATTTCCATTTGATTTAATATGGACATGCTTGTTATTTTTATTTTTGCCAGTAATTTTTCGAATCATGTCCCATATCTTCTTTGCTGGAGTTCTAGAATTAAGTTTGGAGACGTATTGCTGCCAAGATGTTCTTTTAGCCGTTTTTATTGTCTTGCGAGCATTTGTTTGGCATGGATAAGATTTTCTTTTGTTGGTTGCCTATTGAACTTTCGTAAGGCAGATTTTCTTTTATTTATTGAATTTTTAACATCTTTATTAAACCAAGGTCTATTTCTTTTTGAACGTGTCGAGGACTTTGGAATACATTTTTCGGCTACATGAATTAATGTATCAGTAAAAGCTTGTATATCATCTGCTGTTTTAAACATTTCAGGATTTAATTTTTCATTACATAGCTCCATAAAATTCTCCCAGTTTGCTTTATTCAAATTCCATCGGGAATGATGGTCTTCATTTGTCGATTCAATTTCTTCAATTTTAATTGGAAAATGATCGCTCCCATGAAGGTCATCTAAAACTGACCAATCAAAATCTAAGTAAATATTTGGAGAGCATATAGACAAATCTAAAGCAAAATAATTTCTTGTAGGAGAATGAAGATAAGTTGGTTGTTTATCGTTAAATAAACATAAATCATTTTCTGCAATAAAATTTTCTATTATTTCTCCTTTGTCATTTGTATCCAGACAACCCCATAGTTTGCTGTGACTATTAAAGTCACCTAATAATAAATAAGGACGAGGTAACTGGTTTATAAGATTTTCTAAATCGTGTTTAGAAAATTTACAGTGTGGAGGAAGATATAGAGAACAAATTGTTATGGATTTAGACAGAGTGACATTTACAGCAACAGCTTGTAAATTACTATTTATATCTATCTGTCTATGAGGAACATTTGATTTTACAAGGATAGATGAACCTCCTGAGGCTTTCTGATTTTCAGTTGCGATATGATTATATAAACTATAATTTTTAAAATTAATATTATCTGTATTTTTTAAAAAGGTTTCCTGGAGACAAAAGACAGTCGGAGAAAGTAGTGTTGTTAAAATTAAAATTTCGTTATAATTTGCTTTTAGTCCTCGACAGTTCCACTGAATAATTGATTTTTTATCCATGATAAATGGAGAGATGATTTCAAAATAAGGAACTTAATCCTTTTGTTTTCTCTGAGACTGCGAGAACATGGAGGAGTCAGTCTCTAACTCCATGTTCTCAAGGGAATCGAACCGATTGACCAACTTGATCGGATCGGCCGACGACCCTTTACTATATGGATTTGGTTCTTTATCTTTATCTTTTTCTTTTCCATTTTTTCCTTTCTGGTCAGCTGTCCTGGACCTGGATCTCTGTTGTGATCCACTTGTTTTAGTCGGCTGTGTTTGCGAACTGTTTTGAGATTTTGTTGGTGGTCTAGACTGATGAGTAGATGTGGGTTTAGGTTTAGGTTTTAGAGTAGGAGTAATAACTTTTGAATTTGCTTTGATGACAGAATCTTTTTCGTTAAACTGGGTAGAACTTTCTTTGGTTTCTGGTTTAGTGTTTAGGGATTGAACAACTTTTGCAAAGGTGATTTCAGGTTGATTTTCTTGTATTTTTTTGGCTTCTAAATAAGTAATTTTTTGTGTAACTTTAATTTTCATTATTTCTTTCTCTTTTTTCCAAATTTCACACTGATTTGATTTTGATTGATGGTTTTTGTGACAGTTCACACACTTGGCTTCATTTTTACAAGCATTTGTAGAGTGATCAAAGTCACCCATACCACATTTTTCACATACTGATCCAGGTAATTCAGGACAGCCGTTTTCATGATGTCCAAACCTCTGACAGTTGAAACACCGCAGAGGATTTGGAATGTAGACTTCAACCGGTATAATTCGGTAAAAGATTTTTAGTGATTTCGGTAAAGTTGTGGTGTTGAAAGTTAGTAAAAGTGTATTTGTTTCTATAAAATTTCCATCTTTTTTAATTTTAAAACGTTTGCAAGCTGTTACTCCTTGTGTGTTATGTGATATTTTCTTCAGTTTCATGTTTTAGCATCCTGTCACGGATAATACCTTTGCAACTATTGAGTGTTTTATGTTCCGTGACAGAGACATTAATGTTAAAGAATTTTGTAATTTTCAAGAGATTATCAGTTTGAGATTTTCTGTTAGTTTCGACCAAAAGAGTTCCATTTTTTAACTTTTTTACATTTTTTGGAGTGCCTATAATTGATTCTATTTGCTTTTCTATAATGAAAGGTGACAGTGAAGTAATAGGTTTGTCCTCTTTACTCGAAATCACTAAAAATTTAGCGAAGTTCTCATTTGCTTTGAAAGTAAAAGTAGTCGGTTGCGTGTCGTCCTCCGAAGAGTCGAACGCCAGAAATCGTTTTCGAGATGCCATGGTGATGAAATTTTTGATTCGATAGCTATGCGCCCCACCCTCCATGGAGCCCTACAAGGGGACGTTTAACAGAAATGGATCTCCTATTTCTAACGTCAAGGCTACATTGCTATTATACTCGGTGTCAAGATCAGAGTCTTCAGCTCGGCCTCATGCTTAGATGATTTCCCACCTATTCATCTAAATTTCCATAGAAAAATTTATGAACAGTTGAGTTCATCCCCCTATCCACAGCCTCCACTCACAGAGGTTTCCGCCAAAGCCCCAATACAAGCCCACCAATTGACCCTTCAGCCGCCGCCCATTGAAACTCACTTAAAGTTAGAGGAACGTGAGAAAAATAAGCCCGGTTTGTACCATCAAGATACGTATAAAAGAGAGAAAGAAGCTAAGAACAAGTTGTGCGCTTCTAGAGCTTGGCACGACTGAGCCGATTGATCCAGGCCGGATCTAACCCAGACCGCTCTTCTATCTGAAATAAGGGCCAAAATGATGTGTTGAAAAGCTGGAGATCCCTGGGCTTTCCTCAATCATCAGGTTCCCCTCTCCCAGCATACGAGACGCCACCCACGGCAAACAGGTGGTTCCTGTTTTAATAGGGGATTACACCCTATCCACTACAGAAGTTAAGTGATCTGTAGATTTTATTCCCTACAGACAAGGGAGGCCGAAAACGTCTGGGAAATTGAAAGGTTATTTTTGACATACATTAGGAGATCCATATTTAAAATAAACAGTTTATTAAAGAAAGATTTATTTTGGATTCATTTTTAGGATAGTCAAACAAACAAGCTGTGTTAGATGATATGTAGCTTTTAAATGATATGTAGCTTTCATACCTTGAAAAACGTTTAGTTTTTTTATCTAACAATATTAAATGCATCTTATTTTTTAATCTGGAGAATGCTAGAGTTCGGAAAAATGACACAAACACAAGACAAACACATATGTTAAATACAGATGAGGTTATAATCTTCGTCCCATGTGCGACCCACGGGCACAGAATGATACACAAACAAATGAAGCATGTTAGTAACATGAGATAGGAAAGGTTTAAAAGGATAGATCGCGAAATTTGTTTTTTTCCAATTTAAGATGCATTTCAATAAATGTAATTTTATAGTCTGGAATTATACCGGTTGAACGGACGGTTGCTCTGTTATGTTAGGGGTCTTACCCAACTGCCACAGAAGCGGAAGGCAGCCACCTATTTCGAGGGCCCGGGTGGTCACGGGCGGCCTCTTTTAGCCGGCTCGTACGTCACGCAGAGGGTACGTCTGGCCTATTCTAAGCCTGGGACCAGCACGGGACCAATCGGACAGGGTTTAGGAGGAGATGAAGAATTTCAAGATCTTGGATATCAGAACGGAACAATTTTAGCAATTTTGAATCTCTGTGTCACTAAGATGCTTCCCATCAAGTTTCAAGTCAATAGGACTTAGGGTTTAGGAGGAGAAGTCGTTTGAAGAATTTCAAGATGGCGGCCATCTTGGATATCTGAACGGAACGATTTTAGCAATTCTGATTCTCCATGTTGCCACAATGCCTCCTACTAAGTTTCAGCTCAATCCAACTTATGGTTCTGGAGACGTTGAAAATGTGAAAAGCTAACGACGGACAGACGGACGACCGACAACAGGCCACTGCATAAGCTGACCAGAAGCAAAGCTCCAGGTGAGCTAATAATGTTGCACTACATACATTTATTGAAATTTTAATACAAGCAGTTTTATTTTGTGGTTTTTGCCAAAATAAAGTGACCACCAAATAAAAGTCGTTTGCAGTGGTGACCCATAGGTCTAGATAAGAGTGGGCATCAGGTTAATAGTTTTCTTATTTCTCCACGAAAACATACTGTGTGTACTTATTAGAAGCACCTTGCAAGGTGCTTCTAATGATGCAAGGTGCTTCTAATGAGTACCCACAACAAATGTTATCATGGAGAAATAAGAAAAATATCAATACTTTTGGATTGAAAAACACGCCTTAACTAGAGCTATGAGTCTAAGTACTCACTGTGTCCTTGGTATTTTCTAACTTTTTCTTTGCAGTAGCTGCCGTTTTATGGTCACCAAATTCGAAAAAGGCATATCCCTTGTTCTTCAAACCTTGTGCAGCCATCTCGTCATTGACAGAGACTATAACTTCTTGTATTCCTTCAACTGATTTGCTAAATTCTTCTAAGATTTCATCCTGGTCTTTTGGCTTAGGAATATTACCAACAAAGAGCCTTGTATTAGATGCAGACAGGTTGGCCTTCAGAGTTTTTCCTTTCCTTACTTCATACCTAAATATGAGAGAAAACAATATACAGTCGACTCTCGTTATCTCGAACTCCAAGGGACTCTCAAAAATACTTCGAGATATCCGTACTTCGACATATCAGATTTGCAGACTTGAGGAAAAAATAAATCGAACAACCGCATTTAACAAATGTAGATGTAATTGGACTCTTGAAGTTAGACATATGTTGAAAATATTGTGGAAAAGAGGAGAAATTGCTCCTTTGGAGCAATTTCTCCTCTTTTCCACAATATTTTGTTACCTGTTATTAGATTTTCATTTTTAAGCAGGGACCAGATTTTCACTTCGAGATAAGCCATTATTCGAGATAAGCGAGGTCGAGATAACGAGAGTCTACTGTATTTTAAAACATTAACACTTGAGTGTTTGCTCCATTTCTTTGAGAAGGTTTTCCAAACAGATTTTTATATGTATTCAACAGTCACTTCTACAAGCTGAACAGTTGACTCTCGTTATCTCAATTCCAACGGACTCTATGAAACACTTTGAGATATCCGTACCTCAAAATATCAGAACTGCAGAAATGAGGAAAACAATAAATCAAACAACCACATTTAACAAATGAATATATGTAATCTGACTCCTGAAATTATAGATATATTGATTATATTGAGGAAAAGAGGGGAAATTACTCCAAAGGAACAATTTCTCCTCTTTTCCACAATGTTTTGTGACCTGTTCTTAGATTTACAGGTTAAAACAGGGACCAGAATTTCACTTCGAGATAAGTGGTTATTCGAGATAAGCACGTCGAGATAACGAGAGTCGACTGTATTTTTAACTCAAAATTCACTATTTTGCTGCAGTTTGTGGATTTAACTTGTTTCAGTTATTTGTGCCATTTACTGTTTCAGTAATTTGTCCCATTTTTTCCCCTTCTGACTCAGACTAACAGCAATTTTCATGGGTAAGTGGTTATTTTGTATGAAAGATCTTTTAAGTAACTTTATGATTACACAATAAACTTTTGTACCCTTTGTCTAGAAATGTGTACGAAGGGCCTTTGCAGTTAATTAACAAGAGCTCTGCCAAGCGGGGCATTATACGCCTGTGGCAAGTAAAAAGATGTAGCATAAAAACTGGCTCCTGTATAATTCAGTGCTCTGGATATAAACTGTAATTGGAATTACAAAAAAAAAAAAAAATTTCATTGGGGGCATATCTCTGCTGATATTTGGTGAACTGTAACCTAAGCGACCAAGCTGGCCCAGGAATTAAGGAAGAAGTGACTTCTCCCTCCTGGGAAAACAGGGAGAAGTTTGCTGCTTGTAGGGAGAAGTGCTTTTTGATGGAGGACACACCACAGAAGCATGACTATATTATAAGTTCATATGAGCCTTTGGCTGATTTGTTTTTCCTATACTTCAATATCGGACCAAACAATAACAAAACAAAAATGAACAACCAAAAAATTCAAGGGAGCCAAATCAGAAGAGTATTAAAAAAAAAAAAAAAAAAAAAATCGAAAAAGAATTATGTATTCATAAAGATTTAATAATGGCAACCTTTCCTTGCAAATTTAATAAAAGAAGAAGAAAAAAAAAAAAAAAAAAAAAGAAAATCAATATCTTGCCCGTATGACCAGAACTTTAGTTATTTGCAAAAAATATACCTATAATAAAATAAAATTTGCACACTATTACCTCTAAACAATATGCTGCGAAAAGTGTACAGAAACTTTCAAAGGGGCATAAATCTGCAAATATTTGGTGCACTGTAACCTCGAAATAATGTGCTGCTCCACATTATCGTGTAACTATTGATGAAGTTTCAGCTTGATCGGATGTAAACTATTGAAGGATTTAGCCGGAAACAAAAAATTAATAGAAATTAATAGAAATTTTCAACAGGGTTTAACTCTGCTAATATATGGTGGACTGTAACCTTGAAACAATATGCGCTACTCCACATCATGGTCTAACTACAAATAAAATTTCAGCCTGATAGGATGTAAACTGTAGGAGGATTTAGCCAGAAACGAAAAGTTTACTGAAATTTTCAAAGGGGCATAACTCTGCTAATATTTGGTGGACTGTAACCGCGAAATAATATGCGCTGCATCATATCATGGTCTAACTGTACATGAAGTTTCAGCTTGATTGGATGTAAACTGTAGGAGGATTTAGCCAGAAACGAAAAATTAATAGAAATCTTCAAAGGGGTGTAACTCTGCTAATATCTGGTGGACTGCAACCTTGAAACAATATGCGTTGCTCCACATCATGGTCTAACTACAAATCAAGTTTCAGCTTGATCGGATGTAAACTGTAGGAGTTAGCCGGAAACGAAAAGTCAACTGAAATTTTCAAAGGGGCATAACTCTGCTAATATTTGGTGGACTGTAATCTTGAAACAATATGCCCTGCTCCACATCATGGTCTAACTATATATGAAGTTTCAGCTTGATTGGATGTAAAATGTAGGAGGAGTTAACCGGAAATGAAAAGTTTACAGAAATTTTCTAAGGGGCATAACCCTGCAAACATATGGTGGACTGTAACCTCGAAACAATATGCGCTGCGCCACATCATGGTCTAACTATATACCAAGTTTCAGCTTGATCGGATGTAAACTGTAGGAGGAGTTAGCCGGAAACGGAAAAATTTTAGGACGGACGACATACCCCGTAACATAATACGTCCCATTTTTCAAACGGGCGTATAAAAAATACACTTTTTTAACTGAAAGCAGTTACTAGAAATAAACTAAATAAGTTGAAACCTTCAGCCAAAGGAAAGTTAACTCCTATACTTTGGAAGGGAGGTATCTTTATGGTTGATTTTTAACTTAACAAAGCTATAAATCTTCTCAAAATTTTAAGCAGTTATGCTTCCTGACTATTTGACTGTGTCGAGGTTTTATGGCCCAGTCAACCCAATGGGATCATGTCAAGTGTAGTCAATTTATCTAACCACACTTTGACTGAGCAGTCTTAGTCTTCTAAGTGGTTAACCAGTATTGTGCACATTCTTTTGCCAGAAAGCTCCTGCTTGTTTAACACTCAAAAAAGAAAAAAAAAGAAAATAAATAAATTTACTGAATAGATATAAGCATAGCTCCAGATAAGAGGGAGTATCCACAAATTATTTTTCTTGTTTCTCCACAGAAACATATGTTGTGGGTACTCATTAGAAGCACCAGGATGCTTCTTACCAATGCCTACAACATATGCTGTTGTGAAGATAAGAAAACTATCAGTTCTTCTCAGCTGAAAAATGAACCTTTTCTGGAACTATGTTTAATCTAAGAAACTGATTTAGAATTTGTCAGAGGTACACTACAACCTCTTTATAACATGGTTCGTTATAACAGGGTTTTGGATATAACACAGTTCAAAGATGGATCCCAAAAATGTATAGATTATATTGAACAAGAAATCCGTGGAAAGCGATGTCGCACATGCCGGGATTAAGTCATACAAGTTCCTACTTGTATTGAAAAAAATCTATTTTGCAGTATTCAAGAAATTGATGGGTTAGTTTGTAAGAACAAGAGGCCCACGGGCCACGGGTCGCTCACCTGAGTGACATAGCCACTGCAGATATGCAGATGTTATGCAACATTTTTCCAATCCTGTCATCACAACTAATGAAAAGATCATCATTTAAGCAGTTCTTTATTTTGAAGAAGAAGATATATGGCATGCAAGTCAATTCAGCGTGATCATTTGAACAAACTCTGAATGGCAGCCAGCTTCGATTTACAATCGGCACGATTTTAGCTGTTTTTGATCTATGAGTCACCCCAATACTTCCTACCAAGTTTCGAGTCAACTGGCCTTTCAGTTCAGGAGAAGAGGCGAAAAATAAATTTTCAAGATGGCTGCCATGGCGGCCATCTTGGATATCCGATTGGCATGATTTTAGCTATTTTTGATCTACAAGTCACCCCAATGTCTCCTACGAAGTTTGAAGTCAATTGGCCTTTCGGTGCAGGAGAAGAAGCTAAATATAGATTTTCAAGATGGCGGCCATGGTGGCCATCTGGGATTTCTGATCAGATCGATTTTAGCTATATTTGATCTACAAGTCACTCTGATGCTTCCTACTATTTTTCGAGTCAAGTGACTTTTGGGTTTAGGAGAAGAAGCGAAAAATATATTTTCAAGATAGCTGCCATGGCGGCCATCTTGGATTTACGATCGGCATGATTTTAGCTATTTTTGATCTACAAGTCACCCAAATGCTTCTTACCAAGTTTCGAGTCAACTGGCCTTTCGGTTCAGGAGAAGAAGCGAAAAATAGATTTTCAAGATGGCGGCCATGGCGCCCATCCTGGTTTTACGATCGGCATGATTTTATCTATTTTTGATCTACAAGTCACCCCGATGCTTCCTACCAAGTTTGGAGTCAATTGGCCTTTCGGTTCAGGAGAAGAAGTGAAAAATAGATTTTCAAGATGGCTGCCATGGCCGCCATCTTGGATTTCCGATAGGCACGATTTTAGCTATTTTTGATCTATAAGTCACCTCAATGCCTCCTACCAAATTTGGAGTCAATTGGCTTTTGGGTTTAGGAGTAGAAGCGAAAAATAGATTTTCAAGATGGCAGCCATGGCGGCCATCTTGGATTTCCGATCGGCACGACTTTACCTACTTTTGATTTACAAGTCACCCTGATGCTTCCTAGCAAATTTGGAGTCAATTGGCCTTTCGGTTCAGGAGAAGAAGCGAAAAATAGATTTTCAAGATGGCGGCCATCTTGGATTTCCGATCGGCACGATTTTAGCTACTTTTGATCTACAAGTCATCCTGATGCTTCCTAGCAAATTTGGGGTCAAGTGGCCTTTCGGTTCAGGAGAAGAAGCGAAAAATAGATTTTCAAGATGGCGGCCATGGCGGCCATCTTGGATTTCCAATCGGCACGATTTTAGCTATTTTTGATCTACAAGTCACCCTGATGCTTCCTAGCAAGTTTGGAGTCAACTGGCCTTTCGGTTCAGGAGAAGAAGCGAAAAATAGATTTTCAAGATGGCGGCCAATGCGTCCATCTTGGATTTCAGATTGGCACGATTTTAGCTTTTTTTGATCTACAAGTCATCCTGATGCTTCCTAGCAAGTTTGGAGTCAATTGGCCTTTCGGTTCAGGAGAAGAAGCGAAAAATAGATTTTCAAGATGGCGGCCATGGCGGCCATCTTGGATTTCCGATCGGCACGATTTTAGCTATTTTTGATCTACAAGTCACCCTGATGCTTCCTAGCAAGTTTGGAGTCAACTGGCCTTTCGGTTCAGGAGAAGAAGCGAAAAATAGATTTTCAAGATGGCGGCCATGGCGGCCATCTTGGATTTCCGATCGGCATGATTTTAGCTATTTTTGATCTTTAAGTCACCCTGATGCTTCCTAGCAAGTTTGGAGTCAACTGGCCTTTCGGTTCAGGAGAAGAAGCGAAAAATAGATTTTCAAGATAGCTGCCATGGCGGCCATCTTGGATTTACGATCGGCTTGATTTTAGCTATTTTTGATCTACAAGTCACCCAAATGCTTCTTACCAAGTTTCGAGTCAACTGGCCTTTCGGTTCAGGAGATGGATGGATGGATATTTTGTTTATAGACGCTCAACCCTAAAAGGGCATATAGCGTCTAATAAGTTTTATGTTATATGATGATTTTATTTAATGAGAAATTTAAAAATATCTAGGATTGATGTATTTATTTTAAAGAGATAAAGTATCAATGATTTTAAGTGATTAAAAATACTGATCATATTTTATTAAAAAGTCCGATCTCTTTAAGAAAGTCGAGTATTTTCTGAGTTGGCATATCAAAAAGTTCCTTTATAGTTTTTATATTAAAATACTTTGTGCGAATGTGATTAAATTCAGCACAAGTGATAAGAAAATGTTTGACTGTGAAAGGTTCATTACAAGGAATGCAGAATGGAGCTTGTTCATTGTTTAAAATATAAGAATGAGTAATTCTAGTGTGTCCAAGTCTACATCTCGTGATTTTTGTTTGTTCTTTTCTGCTGAGATTAGAAAATGTGCATTTGCTGTTAAAATTTGGTTTGATTTCATTTAATTTATTATAAGTTTGTGTTTCCCAAACAGACTGACATTTGTTGTTGATGTATTGACAGACGTTTGATTTAAAGTCGGAGTGAGGAATTTTGAAATTGGTTATTACTAAGGATAATGCAGATTTGGCTTCTGAATCTGCTAATTCATTTCCACGAATATTAACGTGGCTGGGAAGCCAACAAAATACAATTTCTTTTGAAGCGGAAAGATAATAATATTTTTTAAGAATTTGCTGAATTAATGGGTTTCTATGGTGTAAATCTTTAAGAGATTTTAATACAGAAAGAGAATCTGAATAAATGATAAACTGTTTTTCAGACTGATCTCTGATATGGTAAAGTGCAATATCTATTGCCTTGGCTTCGGCGGTAAAAATGGAGCTATTATCAGGTAATCTGATACTGTCAGTAAAATTTGGACTAATAACAGAACAAGCAACTTTCTCATCTTGTTTCGAACCATCTGTATAAATTGACAGGTAATGTTTATAATTTGATTTGATTTCTAAAAATTCATTCTTAAAGATATGCGACTCGACTTCTGTTTTTTTATTTTTATGAAGGTCTAAAATAATCTTTGGAGGGTTTAACGTCCATGGCTCTTTTGATGGAAAAGAAAAATGCTGAACATTTTTAATATTGATATTGGCCTCTTCAAGTAACGATTGTATTCTCAGGCCTAGGGGTTTAATAGCCGTTGGTTTGTTGTTGTAAAATCTTTCATATTTAGGATTAAAAACACAATCATAGGCTGAATTACGTGGATTGGCGGCTAATTTAGTAACATATTGAATCGGTTCAGGAGAAGAAGCGAAAAATAGATTTTCAAGATGGCGGCCATGGCGCCCATCCTGGTTTTACGATCGGCATGATTTTATCTATTTTTGATCTACAAGTCACCCCGATGCTTCCTACCAAGTTTGGAGTCAATTGGCCTTTCGGTTCAGGAGAAGAAGCGAAAAATAGATTTTCAAGATGGCTGCCATGGCCGCCATCTTGGATTTCCGATACGCACGATTTTAGCTATTTTTGATCTATAAGTCACCTCAATGCCTCCTACCAAATTTGGAGTCAATTGGCTTTTGGGTTTAGGAGTAGAAGCGAAAAATAGATTTTCAAGATGGCAGCCATGGCGGCCATCTTGGATTTCGGATCGGCACAATTTTAGCTATTTTTGATCTACAAGTCACCATGATGGTTCCTAGCAAGTTTGGAGTCAATTGGCCTTTCGGTTCAGGAGAAGAAGTGAAAAATTGATTTTCAAGATGGCAGCCATGGCGGCCATCTTGGATTTCCGATCGGAACGATTTTAGCTATTTTTGATCTACAAGTCACCCCGATGCTTCCTACCAAGTATCAAGTCAATTGGCCCAGGGGTGTAGGAGGAGTAGGCTTTTAAAGCAATTGTTGACGCCGCACGACGGACGACGCACGACGGACATTGACTGACCACAATAGCTCACCATGAGCACTTCGTGCTCAGGTGAGCTAAAAATGGACAAAGTAGAAAATTGACGAAAAATGTCATGTGACAATCCCAAGCTAGGTATTGTTAACAACAATATGTATGCAAAATATGATCCTAATCCATCAATTCTTTCACAAGATATTGAGCGGAAACCAATTTTGGGCATAAATCAAGGGCCCGTAACTCTGCTGAAATGAATCTGAGATTTATGTGCAAACAATATGCACATCTTCAGAGCATGACCTAATCATCTGTGAAGTTTCAAAACTATTGGCCTAAAACTGCAGAAGGAGTTGCTCTCACAAAACACCCACTGACTATAAGGGTTTTAGGTAAAAACTGACTAAGTTAACAAAGTGTAAAAAGTTGTAAAAAACCTGAGATTTATGTGCAAATAATATGCAAATCTTCAGACCCTGAATTAATTATCTGTGAAGTTTCAAAACAACTGGCCTAAAACTGCAGGAGGATTTTGTTTGTGTTGAGGTTTTACGGCCCAGTCAACCCAATGGGGTCATGTCGAGCACGGTCAGTTTACCTTACCACACATTTACTGGGCAGACTTAGTCCTCTAAGCGGTTAACTAGTATTGTGCACATTCTTTCGCCAGAAACTGACAACTGCCCTTCTTGAATCAGCGGAAGGGAGAGAATGACCGTAGAAAATATTTCATGATCAATCTCCATGAAAGAATGTTGCCGACCTCAGTGGGGGTTGAACCAGCGACCTCCTGGTCTCCAGTCGGACGGCGCATCCAACTGAGCCACCGAGGCCGGCAACTGCAGGAGGAGTTACGCTCACGAGACACCCACTGACTATAAGGGTTTTAGGTAAAAACTGACTACTGACTATAAGGGTTTTAGGTAAAAACTGACTAAGGTAACAAAGCGGAAAAAGTTGAAAAAAAAAAAATCTTGAGAATTATGAGCAAAAATATGCACATCTACACACCATGGCCAAAACATCTGTGAAGTTTCAAAATGATTGGCCAAAAACTGAAGGAGGAGTTGCGCTCACGAGACACCCACTGACTATAAGGGTTTTAGGTAAAAACTGATCAAGTTAACAATGCAGAAAAAGTTGAAAAAAAAAAAAAAAAAATCTGAGAATTATGAGCAAGCAATATGCACATCTACACACCATGGCCAAAACATCTGTGAAGTTTCAAAATGATTGGCCAAAAACTGTAGGAGTTGCGCTCACAAGTCAATTGTTGACGAACGGACGGGTCACAGCACTCCTATAGCATGCATGTGCGATAAAAAAAAAATCTATAAATTTTTGTTTGGATATAACACGGTTTGTTTAACTTGTTTTACTAACACGGTTTATGCTATGGGCCCCAACAATAGGGTTATAAAGAGGTTGTGGGGTGTATATATAAGATTTAAAGGTCAGAATCAGTGTGGATTTACAGAGTTTATATGTGATATATATTATCAGTGAGCAGATACGGGTCTCCAAGGTTTATTTTCTCACTTTCCGGCTCATTTCAAAACCAACAGCATAGGTCTAGATAAGAGTGGGCATCCTCTAAATATTTTTATTTCTCCACAAAAACATATGTTGTGGGTACTCATTAGAAGCGCCTCATCGAGGCGCTTCTAATGAGTACCACAACATATGTTTTCGTGGAGAAATAAGAAAAATATCAATACTTTTTGGTTGAAACAAGCATCTTATCTAAAGCTATGAACAGTACAGCTTATGACCTATGCTTGAAATGTGTAAAAAATCTAACAGACACTATCTATCGCAGGATATCACTCACCTTGTTCCCTAACCCATCCCACATACACCTGTGGACACAAATCCGTTCAAACGTAGAGCGCTTCGTCGTAAAGCGAATCATCGATCAATATAAAAATATAAAAATAGGATGTTCATTCATTGTAGATGTGGTTTGTATCGGAAGGTATGGCTTTCACGTGACATCTACCTGTCATGCGTCAGTCAATATTGGCGGGTTATCAAACGAGCCGCAATGCTAACAAATAGATATGGGCGCTCTTTTCAGTAGGACAAATCATTGTCGAAAGATTCAAAAGTCAAAATTTTGGATGAACTGACAGACTGTTATGGTGGCAATAAGGATACAATGTTCATTAAATACGGGGCCTTCAGTAAAACAGCTAAAAAAATTCAAAGTAAGTGTGAACATGGTTTCGAACATATGGAAGGAACATTGTTGTAGGATCTCCACATGGTCTGCCGGCGGCCATCGAGGCAGTTCCAAGAAATTTCATTAATGCAAAACTGACGAACTTTTTCCCTATAGTTCACTTGTATTTGAAACATGACCGATAAAAAGTATTCCCCGTTGTAATCAACACTGATGACAATTGTGTCCCACTTCACACAGGTAAAATATGGCTCTGCCCAGTATGAAGCTGGCTAATCAGAGCAAAGTGTATACAAGCATGTCAATTGTTTTTGACAATCGAGAAAATTGTAAACAATGTCAGCCAAGTTTGAACGGATTAGTGTCCACGGGTGTATGCCCATCCAACTGCTGATATTATTTTTTCAAATTTTCTGAGGTTTTGCTACACTGATTTTTTTTTTTTTTAAATCAAGTCTTCCCAGTCCTGGCTGCCACTAGAAATGTGTCCACTGTACATGGATGCCCCCGCTGTGGGATACCGGACTATAAAACTGCAAAATTCTACCTGGTACAAATGCCTTAACCTGAGTCTAACAGGATCATGTATGTACGTACATATGTATGTATGTACACATATTCGTACAGACAGATGTACATTCATACGTACATGCGGAAAACCTAAAAACTATATGCCCTCGGCATCATCCGATGCGGGCATAAAAAAAAAGGGAAACCCCTTGTCAGGTGGGGATCCATCACATAATTGGCCCCTTTTTCCAGCTACAGAGAAGATGCTATTTCTCAGCCTATAAGTACTGACTTTTTTTCCTTATTTCTCCACAAAACCCTATGTGGTGGGCACCCACTTGAATTTCCTTAAAACATTCATCTGGATACACGTTTTGCTAGAGCTACGTGGTTTTGTACTTACTTGTTGAGAATCCTCATAGCCTTGTCGGCATCTTCTCGCTTACAGTATCGCACAAAGCAGAAGTTACGATTGTATCCAGTATGGCTGTCAATCATGATCCTAAGCTCGTAAATCCTGCCAATATCTGAGAGCAAGGGGACAAGAGTATCCTCAAACCATTCTTTAGGAAGACGACCAACACAAAGTTCAGAACCAACTGGTTCTCCTCCTTCCCAGCCCGGGGGTGGGCCACCATACCGTCTCTGTCCTAAAAAGACAAATAAATAGCATAACACTACCATGGAGCTCTACATGAATACAAGAAAAATGCTTACGGCATTATGTTTTGGCCAGTGCCCCTGCCCCAAGTCATATTCTATATCAAATAAAAGGTAATGAAGAGTAGAATTGAGTGGTGTACTAATTTTGCCCCGGAGGCATGTCTGGGGTCATCTGAGGTCAGGAAATAGAGTTTTGGGTCCTTTTTTGTTTTTTGCTTTTTTTTGATTGTCACACAACTCCTCCTAGGCTTTTTGAGCCACATGATTTTCAAAGTGCAGGGATATGCGATGGCGCACTATGGACTTGCTCTAGTTTTGGTTTATGTTGTTAACGGCCCAGTCAACCCACTGGGTTCATGTCCATAACTGTCAGTTTACCTAACCACACTTTTACTGGGCAGGCTTAGTCCTACATGCGGTTACCAGTAACTGTGCACATTTTTTTGCCAGAAACTGACAAAATGAACTTCTTGAATCAGCAACTGGGAGAGAATTAACGTTTGTGTTGAGGTTTTACGGCCCAGTCAACCCAATGGGACCATGTCGAGCACGGTCAGTTTACCTAACCACACGTTTACTCGGCAGGCTTAGTCCTCTAGGCAGTTAACCAGTATTGTGCACATTCTATCGCAAGAAACCAACAACTGCCCTTCTTGAATCAGTGGAAGGGAGAGAATGACCGTAGAAAATATTTCATGATCAATCTCCACGAAAGAATGTTACCGACCTCCTGATCTCCAGTCAGACGGCGCATCCAACTGCGCCACTGAGGCCGGCTCAAAGAGAATGAAAGTAGAAAATATTTCATGATTAACCTCTACTATAGAAGGTTACCAGACACGGCCAGGATTGAACCCGCAACCTGATCACCAATTGGACGAGCATCACACTGAGTCACCAGGGCCAGCTTAGCAAGAATGAATCTGCCATGTTAATAATTTGAGATTGGCAGGAAAAACTTCATGCTAAACTGAAATGAGCATGAAAAAAACTTTTTATAACCTTGGGGACATTTCTGTTCTCATCATAAGCGCCTCACTGAGGTGCTTCTAATGAGCACCCACAACATAACCTTTCATGCAAGAATAGGGTAAATATCAGTTGTGTTTAGCAGAAAAAAAGTGTCTTATGTAGAGCAATGTTAACCTTTAAACTGCCAATCACAACAATTGTCTGCTTAGTCATCTGCTTGTGATTTTCTTTTAAAAGTAATTTTTGCGAACAGTGTGGACCCAGATCAGACTGTTCCTAGGAGCAGTCTGATAAGGGTCCACACTGTTTGCCTGTATGCAAAAATAGGCTTGAAAAGTTTGCAAGAATATTCAGCAGAGGAAATAAAGACATAACATTTTACAGTACCTGGAGTTATATCAAGAGTGTAGCCAGATTTGTTAAGGATCTCCTTCAGTTTGACTTCATCAGGGCCTGGTGGATTGTAAGATGACATTTTCTCAGTAAATGCTTTCCTATTTAGCCTGAAAAACAATGGGTAAGATTTCTTTACACATTTTTTTTTTTTTTTTCATGTTTGTCATTAACCATTTCACACAAAACAGTTACCTTTATGAAGATTCGGTGTTATACATCCCTTTCAACATTATCAACATTATTTAAATCGGAATGAGACGATGGATTGGTGATCCTACTGATAATGAACTGTTCTGTGCAATGACTCATGATACAGTCATAAGTAGAATTCCGCCTCCAGCAGGATTTGAAGCCGGGACCTCGTGATCCCTGAAGCACTAACCGCTCACTCAACCAGATGCTTCCAGGTCAGAAAGGTCAGCTCACTGAATTTCTCCATGAAATGAAAAAAATGTAAAAGGATAATACCCTGCCACTATCATGTGGTGGGCAGACAACTGTCAAATTTGATAAAATCTACCCATTAACAATCTCAAACCATTCACCCTGATAACATTCACGCAGAATTTAAATAAAATCCATCAAAAACTATATAAGTTAGCGAAGACCAAGCCCTGATGGACAGGCAGGCGGATGGGCAGGCGGATGGACAGGCGAACCCACAACTGTCACGTGGTGGGGTATAAAAATGATACGGGAACTCATTAAAAGCGCTTCAGAGATGTACAAGTTTTTAATGATGGCTGGAGTTTTGTCTGTCTTTCAACATTATTTAAGTCATATTGAGACAACTGAAGGGTAATCATGAAAGGCTCTGTGCAATGAAGCGCCATAGAGTCATGAGCTGAAGTCAACCTTGAAGCACTGTAGTTTCTTGAACAGAATTCCACATCTAGTGGGGAGACATAACTACAGATAAGAGGGGGTATCCACATGGCATTGATTGATTGAGTTGGGGTTTAACGACACGTCAACCCTTGTGGGTCATTTTGTGTCGTCTCCCAGAGAAAGGGAGAAAAAAGATAGAAGAGGTAGTAAAGGAGATGAAAGAGAGGGACAGGGAAGAAAGAGGAACAGGAATGAGTGAAGAAACAGAAGAAATAAAAACATCCCCTCTACCCTTACCTGCTACAAGGATAGCAGGCCTTGCCCAGCTGTAAGCCAATATCAGTTGGGCGCCCCGGTGACGTAAGATAAAGGACACCTTCGTACCCCCCAACCACCCCACCACATGACATTTTTCTTATTTCTCAGCGAAAACATGTTGTGGGTACTCATCAGAAGTGCCTCGGTGAGGCGCTTCTCATGAGCACCCATAACTTGTTTTCATTGAGAAATAAGAAAGATATCAGCATTTTTCGGATGAAAAAAAGCCCCTTATTTGTTGCTATGGGAGAAGTTATAACTATATCATAAAGTTTTCAAGGACAAATAATAAAAAAATAAAAATATCCATAGTTTCTGGTTGAAAAAAGCATCTGATCTGGAACTATATATGATAAAAAATGTCCTCTGAAAATAGTCACACCCACATTATATCATAATCAAGCGGCAAAATAAAGCCCAAAAGAAACAGGAGACTGCTTAATACAGAAGCTTTGTCAAACCTGTCTAAAGGGCTGTCTGTATTAAGCAATCACCTGGCTTAAAATGCTATTTCAGGTTCCATAACAGGTTAAACAAGAAAAAAGCCTGGCATTATGGACTGTTTTTTCCACTGAAGAATAAAGGTAAAACATCACTTTGGTAGAAGATTTACCAAAAAAATAAACCTCAGACGATGTCTGACAAATGCCCGCCCAAACATCACTATTTTAAAGGACGGAATTTTTCCGTGAAAAACCCATCCAAAAATGGAAATTAACCTGTGTTAAGCAAAGACTGTACTTGTTTCAACTGTATTAAAAGTACCTAAACATCCTCATTTGTCCGCATAGGTAAGCACTCTTGTTCACCACATGCTCAAGAGTAGTTTTCTGGAGAACCTGTAAGAGACGGATTGCATCCTTTGAGGGGAACTCTTTGAGAGCATTCTTTGCTCGCTCATCTAATTCTTCGTATGTGAAGTGTCCCCCTGCAAGCGTCTTCATCATCTGAAGAGCCACACTTTCGTCGATTCCAAAAGCAACCATTTCCTACAAAGAGACAAAGAAAGTTTAAAACTGGTATCACAAGAACATTTTACACAATGTTCTTGTAATAATGAGACAACACAATGTTCTTGTAATAATGAGACAACACAATGTTCTTGTAATAATGAGACAACAAGACCTATCACCAGATTAGACAGATCTCCTGCTACTGCACATTTTGTTTCTGGAAAATTCCAAGTCCGTGACCTTGATTTTGACATGACCTGGTGGTGGGGGTGGTGGTGGAGGGATTGCAATATGCAAAATTTTCATCAAACCAAAGATGAATCAAATTGGGGACAAGGTTAAGAAATAATGAGGTCTTACAAACTTAAATGAAACGAAAACTCAAATATTTTTAAAATTCAAAGTCTGTGACCTCCACCTCGAGGTCCAGGTTAACAAAAAATATATATTAAATCCATTGTTTGATTTAGAAGTAATGAGGTCTTAAAACTTTGGCATAAAACTTTAACAAGCAAATTTTGCCATGACTGTGACCTTAACATTAACTTGAACTAGAGGGGTGGCGATGGAACTGGGCCAAACTTTGGCAAACATGTATCATTATACTAAAGATGAATCAAATGGATGATAAAGTTAGGAAATATTAAGGTCTTTAAACTTTAACATTTAAATTCTAAGTCTTTGACCTCGACCTCAAGGTCATGGTCAAAAGTGCTGATGGTGCTGGTAAAAACTTTTGAACACTATCTATCATGATACCAAATAGAAACTAAATCCATCATTTACTTTCGAAGTTATGAGATCCTAAATATTTTCACATAAAATTTAAATATGCAAATTCTGTGACCTTGATCTTGACATGACCTAGGATGGTGGGGGTGGTACTGCGCAAATTTTTGGACCAATATGTGTCATCATACAAAAGATGAATCAAATCAGTGGTTAGGTTAGGAAATAATGAGGTCGTAAAAATTTAATGAAACTTTAACATAACATTTGTGGACCAACGCCGCCGAGGGAAGTAAAATAGATCTCCGTGGACGTTGTTCGGGCAAGCTAAAAACTGAACTTTCCTGTACTTAAAGCTCAAGGCACTTTTATTCTTCTGAAAAAAATATTTTTTCCTTTTTTCTCCACAAAAAGAAGATTATCATAACTAGTCTCCTTCCAACATCACACAGAAAGACGATGTATTTGGCATTTTATTTTAAATGAAGATATTTCATTCTGATTGATTATATCTAATCGGAAAGCATTTTTGTCCTTTCTTTAATGTTCCAGACTACTAGATTCATCGCCCAACTGTTCCAAGTGGTAAGGTATGTGTGCTATCCCTGTTCTATCCCTGCTTGCTTTTGCTGGTATAGCTTTTGTAAGTTTGTTTTATATTTGTGGCCTTGATTACAAGGTTATTATTAACCCTTGACATGCTGAATAAATTAACCCATTGTATTCTGAATAGACTCTCCCACACTATATATTGGAAGTGTCCAATTTCAATTTTAGGTACGTCTGGCTATGAGATTTACATACTCCTACAGAAAAATGGCTGAACTATTTGCAAACAGTGCTGCCCTGATCAGACGCCACGTTCTGCAGCGTCTGATCTGTGTCTGCAATGTTTGCCAATTACCCTTTTACAGGTCTCCCAACTACAATGGGTTAAGACGCACACCCACTTCTAATTATCAGCCAATCAGATTACTTGAACTTGATTATTGATTAAAGACTCAGTCAGAAATAACAAACAGTGCAGATCCAGATCAAATGGCTTCTAGATGATCTACACTGTTAACAAAGACTGGGTATATCTGAACTCAGCAGGACTAGGGTTAAGGGTTGAATGCATGAAAGATAAACAGTGTGCATATGTATTTTCCAGAAACTGAGTGATGTGTAGGGGTTTAACGACATGTGAAGTCTTGTGTGTCATTTTGTGTCGCTTCCCAGAGAAAGGAAGAAAAGAGCTAGAAGAGATAAATAGATAAAATGAGAGGGACAGGGAAGGAGGAGGAAAATGAATGAAAGTGAAGAAACAGAAGAGTAAAAACAGTCTGCCCCCTTTTTTTTTATTGGGTTTTACAGCCCTTTCAAGAATATTTCACTTATATCAAGCCGATCGTTCATCAAAGGTGGAAGAAAACCGGAGAATCCGGGGAAAACCACCTGACCAACCGTAAGCAGAACTTGGCTTTCCCACGTGACCCGAGTGAGGCTCGAACCACAGCGGCGAGTAACCCAATGGATTAAGAGTCAAAACATTCCCTTCTACCCCAACTGCTGCAATGGTAGTAGGCCTTGCCCAGCTGTAAGCCAATATCAGTTGGATGCCTTGATGACGCAAAATACACAACACCTTTGCCTCACCCAGCCACCCCTGTATTTTCCAGAAATACCAATACTGATGAGTGGGTTTTACTATATGTCAATCAAGGAGGGTTCCTAAGTATTGAGAAACACAGGCCCGAGCATCTGATCAACATTTATGCTTTTTGCCTTGCACCCAGCAGTTTTTCTGACATCAACATTTTCAAATTACTGGAGAAGTACGGTAAGGATTAATGTGTCGCTTTGTCTCAGTAAAAGGACTGCACCTGCTCTCAGACTTTCTTGGGCACTCTGTCTGAATGAACATCGTCTCAAGACGGGTCTCAAATATACCACTAGCTCCAGGTATTGTATTTTTTCCAGCCAATTTACAAAAAGTATTGATAATTTTCTTATTTCCCTACAAAAATATGTGTGGGCTCTCAGGTGCCTCAGTGAGGCGCTTCTAATGAGTACCAGCAGGTTTTTTGTGGAGAAATAAGAAATATTTTCCAATACTTTTATCTCGATATCCCTTTACTCTGAAGCCATGCATACCTTATATTCCTCGGTATCCATCATCTGTTCTTTGTCATCCTCTTTATCCTCCTTTTCTTCCTTCAGTAAGCTTTCCTCAGTCTCATTGTCTACGTCACTATCATCTGCAACAGCAAAACATCATATCATCATACTGACAGTAAGACTGGCTAATAAGAGCTGAAAAAGATAATCAATTATCAGTCCTGCCATTGTGACAGATAATCAAATGAATAAGTAATCACAGAAGATTTGGTCATAATTTTACCTGTCTGTATGAGCATGACGCTTACCATATGTTCCACTTTACTGTATGCATTTGGTCAGACAGGCCTGAGCAAACAGTGTAGATCTTGATGAGATGCCACAAAATGTGGCGTCTCATCAGTCTACACTGTTTGCCACTTACCCAACTATTTTTAGACACAACCGGGTAGTTAATTGTACTTTGTTCAAATTTTAGACAAAGTATGGTGAGGATTTGAGGTGTCTGAATACTAAGGGTAAGTACAGTAAAGTAACAGACACAGAAATCAAAATGATGGATTCTAAGCTAATCTATTTTGTGGAAAATGTGGTTTCATACCCGACCCCCACAATGCTATATTTACATCCCACAAATTGACCAAAATCCAACATTTTATTTAAAGGCATAACTTCACAAACATATTTTGAATAGGTTTTCCTTTGGAAAAAACAACAACGACAAATGAAAACTGCTGACAAAGTTGTAGCTTTAAGGTAAGTATACCAGTTTTAGAGGTGATTTGCAGAATGTGGCGTCTGATCAGGGTTTTCACTGTTTGCAAACAGTTTAGCCATTTTTCTTTAGGAATATCTAAATCTCATAGCCAGATGTACCTAAAATTGAAATTGGACTCTTCCAATATATAGTGTACGAGTCTTTTCAGTCTACAATGGGTTAAAGGGTTAAAATACAACAAGCACAACTCTTCTTTTTCAACAGAACTTCTCATGTTGATAGTGTAGTGGTTTAACGACACATCAACCCTTGTGGGTCATTTTGTGTTGTCTTCCAGAAAGGGAGAGATAGAAGAGATAGTAGAAGAGATGAAAGAAAGGGACAGGGAAGAAAAAGGAACAGGAAAGAAAGCGAAGAAACAGAAGAAATACAAACATTCCCCCTCTACCCTTACCTGCTAGAAGAAAAGCATGCCTTGCCCAACTTTAAGCCAGTATCAGTTGAACGCCCTGCTGACGCAAGATACATGACACCCTCGCACCACCCGACCACCTCCAGAAATTCTCATAACAATTGTAACATGTCAGTTTAAGGATGATGCAAAATCCAAAGACATGCACAGCTCCAAATAAGATCTTTTCATCAAAAAAAAAAAAATTACCTTATTCCATCTAATTACCACACTGTACGCTTAGGATTTTCAAAATAACTAGAAAACTTGTTGTAAAATATTTACCTGATAAGGACTATAAAGAAATATAAGCTGGCTTCATGAGATGATTAAATTATTACTTATACATTTTTTTTCTAATTTTCTTCCAAAAAGCATATGTTGTTGGTACTCATTTGAACTGCCTCTACAAGTTGATGCAGTTCAAAAAGTACCAACAACATATGCCTTTATAAAGAAGCAGATGAAAGTACTTGAGCTGTAATTTGAAGACTACCAAATTACATGGTTGTGCGCTTATAAGGGTATGTGTGGTAATAAGGACTTATAAGGTATTAGTATCCTCTGCTTATTTATCTATGAAAACATGTGAGTACTCATTAGAAGTGCCTCATAGAGGTGCTTCTAATATAAGTCCCAACATTTTCAAGGAGAAATAAAAAAATATTTATCTGAATACCACCACAACCCCACTTTTAGATTTATCCAGAGTATCATATATGAATTTGCAGCCACTCACCTGGAAGTTTACCTGCAATTTGTGCAACAAGTTTAACACCTGACCGGTCACAGAATAAATTCACACATGACTAGTTTAACTTACCCACAGGTAATACCATACATCCTTACATACAGGTAGAACATATAATAGTTACTGCAAGTCTGCAATCATGGCCCATACACCAAGATTTTAATACTAATTGTACTAAGATTTCCTGCTGACAATATAGCATGTGCAAACATTGCAGACCCAGATCAGACTGCAACAAACTCTAAGCGGAGTATTATGGCCCAGTCAACACACTTATGGTCAGGTTGAGTCAGTTTACCTGCTCACTTTTCCTGGGCAGGCTTAGGCCCACAGGCCTAGATAAAAAGAGTGGCTATCAGGTTAATAGTTTTCTTATTTTTCACAACAATTTTGGGTACTCATTAGAAGCGCCTCAGCAAGGCGCTTCTAATGAGTACCCAAAACATGTTTTCGTGCAGAAATAAGAAAACTAGCAATACTTTTGGGTTGAAAAATGCGCTTTAACTAGAGCTATGTTAGGCCTCCAGCGTTTAACCAGCACTTTATGCATATATACTCAGATTCAATGAAAACGCACCACTAGTATTATACCTCAAATTTTAATTGATTCACAGTATTTCCAGCATTTGATCACGTTTAATGAATTATCACTAACATCCACAGACTCACTACAGAGTTACAGCATTTCATTGGATGCAGAGATACGGAGACTCGAATAAGTCCACACACCCGAAAAATCAAAATCACATATCCTAATACTGGGTATGTCCACCATAAGCATCAAGTGTTGCTTGGCATTGACGCATCATGCTACGAATTAAACGCTGTATCTGGTCTTGTGTGATGTTGTCCCATTCTTCCTGTAGCACCATGGCAAGCTGCTGACTGTTGATTGGAGGATGACGTCGGCTGTACATGAGCTGGTCCCAAAGGTGCTCAATGGGGTTTAAATCCGGCGAAAACGCAGACCAAGGAAGAACTTGCACAACATTTTGATTGAAAAAGTCCATGGTTAGCCTTGCAGAATGAGCACGTGCATGCATGTCCTGTTGGAAAAGCGTAACATCACCATTATTGCGTAAAAAGGTACCACATCAGGCTTAAGATTTCATCGATGTACCGACGTGCCGTCAAATTGCCATCAACAATGATGAGTTGGGTTTTGTGGCGCCATGAGATCCCTCCCAACACCATTACGCTACCACCACCCCAACGTGACACCTGTTTAATACAACAGTCTTGAAATCGCTCCCCACG
Source organism: Anodontia alba (assembly GCA_964016985.1). NCBI lineage: Eukaryota > Metazoa > Mollusca > Bivalvia > Lucinida > Lucinidae > Anodontia > Anodontia alba. Next base: position 18,679,398 of record OZ024838.1, on the reverse strand, counting down.
TCGACATCATACTTTACGCTGCCTATCAAACATTTCAACACAAAAACTGGACTCGTCCTGAACAGTACACCACGCCAACGCTGTTGTGTCCATCAGATACGCTGTCAAAACCAATTAAAGCGACTGATTCAACGTTCTGCCTTCAAAATGTCCCACCTACACGTCTTATGGCTAGAAATACCACGTTCCCGTACAGTTAAGGCACTTACGCGTAGGTTATGGGTTCCCACTGTCTCCTGGGCAGTTTCCACAGACATCCTGAATCGGTTGCGTAAATGAATCAAAACAATGTACCGGTCCTGCTGACGTGTAGTAACACGTTCACGTCCAGGGTGTTGTCTATCGTCCACAGACCCCGTAGCGTTGTGCCTTTCAACCAATCGAGCAATCGTAGTGTGAGAACAACCCATACGCTCTGCAACTTGGCGGTATGAAAGCCCACCTTCAACGATCGGCGTTACTTAGACGTCCCACTGGCTTATTCTTATGAAAATTTTTGCTGGCTTAAATGTAAAGAATCGGGACCTTATAATGACAGTAAAGAAAGTGCCAAAAATATTGTGATTACGAAAATTTTGCAATTTTTGCATTTTGCACGTGAACATGGACATCATGAAAATCACGCAGTATTCGTGTCAAACTCAAGCTTCGGTGACAATTTTACAATACCGTATTTATCAGTTGAAAAAGTAAGTCATTTTTACCTTAAACTAAAGAAATCAAAATTCTAAAAGTGGTGCGTTTTCATTGACTCTGAGTATACTTTCACCAGTAACAGACAACTGCTCTCCCTGAATCCATGAAAGTCATTTGGCCGAGTTTGGAATCAAACTTGCAGTCAGAAATATTAAAAACTGCGCTATGTAGCCTAGCTCACTCCTTTATTTTCACTCTATCAGCAAATTCAGTTGACAAAATGATATTTTCTCCCCCCCACCCCCCCCCTCCCCCCCACCTGAAACAGACTGACAGTTAATGCAAACTTCTCTTTTGCCTGTAATATCAAAGCCTATTTTCTAGAAAAAGTATTTCAAAATGTTGTCTGCAGGAAATCTTTCAGCATGCTTGGCATTTAAGAGAGTCAAGGTTTATGATCTTATCTTACCTTCCATAGGCTCGTTCTTGTCAACCTCCATCATTTTGACTTTCGATCACTTCGGAATCTGTGAATGAAAGTTTCAACAAAAATTACACACAGGTGAATGGTATTATTTAAAAGGGAAGGGCCCATAAACTAGTATTTGTACAATGTAGTTTGAAAGAAGGACATTCAGTAGCTTAGCATTTTGCAACAAGTTTCATGAAAATCAACCTATCTATAAGAAAGTTATAAAGGTTTTAAAAAAAATTGGTAATTTGAGTCCAGAACGAGGCTGTGAGTGTATGACCTCATCAATTCACAATCAATAATATCAAATAACAGCCATTCTGATGCAAGATAATTTCAGTGAACGGGGATTTTTATCCCTTTTATTGCATATAATGAAAATTTACCGTTTTTAAGAGAAAACAACTTATGCTTATGCTTGAAATTAGCGATTTCTTATTTCGTCAAGTGACAGGAGTATTTTTGTGTTGAGGTTTTACGGCCCAGGCAACCCAATGGGGTCATGTCGAGCGTGGTCAGTTTACCTTACCACACGTTTACTGGGCAGGCTTAGTCCTCTAAGCAGTTAACCAGTATTGTGCACATTCTTTCGCCAGAAACTGACAACTGCCCTTCTTGAATCAGCAGAAGGGAGAGAATGACCGTAGAAAATATTTCATGATCAATCTCCACGAAAGAATGATTTCGTCAAGTGACAGGAGTAGTGAAATGGAATCATAGAAAGCTACTGTGAAATGTACAAAAGGCCCTATCTCCTAAACCGCTCTACCGATTTACATAAAATCTGTGGCAAAATATTTGCCCTCATTAATCCCTTTTTACTGAAGTGACAGTAAAACTTTGTGGGCTCTTCTCTTCAAGTATTAGGGCAGCCAGGTCTGAGTAACAATGACCTAGATATAGTAAGTGGTCATTCATTGGGTCACATGGAAGTAATATCCCAGGTGTGACATTTAACCAACAAAAAGTATTCAAGATATAAGGCAAAATCACTGAACCATGAAATATAGGTCACAATGACCTAGATATAGTAAGTGGTCATTCATTGGGTCACATGGAACTAATATCCCAGGTGTGACATTTATCCAACAAATAGTATTCAAGATATAAGGCAAAATCACTGGACCGTGAAATCTAGGTGACCTTGACCGTAAAATGTAGGTCACCATGACCTTCACTCTCTTACACTTAAACTGATGTCACATAGTTAGCTGATGTATAACCAGCTGTGTCTATAACCTGTAGGCATATAAGATTTTACAAATGTGTCCTAGATTTTGACCCCTAGCCCCACCCCAAGGCCCACCCTGAGGTATGAACCCAGGGGTATGTTCTTTTGGAATCTCAGAAGACTCGTCCAGGTACCCAAATTCTAAATATGAATGCTCTATGAGGAGTGAAAGTCAAGATATAAGAATTTGAAAAACTTTAACACAGTATTACAAAGGTGTCCTAGATTCTGACCCCTAGCCCCACCCAGGGGCATGAACCCAGGGGTTTATTCTCTTGGAATCTCAGAAGACCCTCCAAGGTACCTAAGTTCCAAATTTGATGCCTCTGTGAGGAGTGACTGTTGAGATATAAGCATTTGAAAAACTTTAACACAGTGTGACGGGAACGGGAACGCAAACGCAAACGTGGACAACCGGGGTGACTACAATAGCTCTCCTTGTACTTCGTACAGGCGAGCTAAAAAAGGGAGAGAATGACAAATATTTCAAGATCAATCTCCACGAAAGAATGTTGCCATCCGAACATGTGACGCCTGATCACCAGTCAGATGCACATCCAGCTGAGCCACCGGGGCCTGCTCATACACCACAACCGCTTTATGATACTATTGTTTGGGTCCATAGCATAAACCGTGTTAGTTAAACAAACGCGTTATATCCAAACAAAAATGTATAGATTATATTGAAAAATGACCATTATATAGTCATTTTTCAATACAATCTATACATTTTTGGGATCCATCTTTGAACCGTGTTATATCCAAAACCGTATTATAACGAACTGTGTTATAAAGAGGTTGAAGTGTATTATTACCAAAACATGCCTATTCAAATATACTGAAAATTTCACCACCAAACAGGACATTTTCAGATAAAAAATTCTGATATTATTCATACTTCTGCTCAAAACATAGATTGAAGATACTCATTATAACTGCCTCACTGAGGCAGTTCTAACGAGTACCCACAATCAATGTTTTCAAGGAGAAATAAGAAAAATAATGTATACCCCTGTAAACCTCAATTTTACTATATAAACGTGGGATTTAAGGGGATCGAATTTACACAGGCAAGTTTTCGTAAATCCAAAAATTAAGTGTGGATACATTTTTTTTTTCTCAAATACAAAGACACAATTTTGAATATACCCATCATAGCAAATTCAAGTAATGATATTTTCGGGTCTATTGTTTACAAGGGTTAAATGTAAAACTTGGACTTGGACATTTGGGAAATTGGCAAACAGTGCAGACCAAGATCAGACACCACAGAATGTGGTGTCTGATCAGGGTCTCCACTGTTTGCATAAATTACATGAAGTTATGGATAAAATGAAACAGTCTTTATTCCCCATTCAAGACTATTTTCCGAGCCTACACTTAGGAACAATCAACCCTTCAGTGCTGTCAGTGCTTTTCAGTCGTATTTCTCGGCAAAACATGTTGCTGATACTAATTAAAAACACTTGGCAAAGCGCTTCTAATCTTGATTCTTTTATCTGGAGGTACTTGTATGTGAAGGCCTTGTGTAAGATTTCCTTACACAGCATATCATGAAATAATCAAGCGGCGAAATTTGCCCATTAGCAATTCAAAAACAGATCACCTTAATGTCAATGCATATAGGAAGTTTGGTTAAAAGGCCTTGTTATTTACTCAAGTTATCGTCCGGAAATGAAAATATGGGCGGTCTCAGGCAGATAACTCCGTAAGAATTTGACGAAATTTGCCCATCAGCAATTCTAAACCAGATCTCCTTAATGTCAATAGATATAGCAAGTTTGGTTAAAATCCCTTGTTATTTACTCAAGTTATCGTCCAGAAAATATGGGCGTGTCTCGGGCAGGTAACTCCATAAAAATTTGACGAAATTTGCCAATTAGCATTCCCAAACCATATCTCCTTAATATCAATAGCAAGTTTGGTTAAAATTCCTTGTTATTTACTCAAGTTATCGTCTGGAAACAAAAATATGAGTGCGCCTCGGACAGATTCCGTAAAAATTTGACGAAATTTGCCCATTAGCTATCTCAAACCAGATATCCACAATATCAATGCACATACCAAATTTGGTGAAAATCCATTATGTCTACTCAAGTTACCATCCGGAAATGAAAAACGCACGGATGGACAGACACACGGATGTCCAACATGAAACCATAATACCCCGCCAGGCCGCCACTATTGTGTGGCGGGGTATAAAAAGCAAAAGATTATGTGGATTCCCTCTCTTGTCTAAAGACATGGCACTGTGAACAAGTGGAAGCAGGTAATAGCTGAATCAGTTGTTCACAAATTGTACAAAACCTACAAGATCTTTCCATAGCTTCATATAATGATAATGTTTGCATATTTTTTCTTATTTCCTTGTGAAAACATGTACTAACAAAGAGATGCTTCTAACAAGTACTACTGTTTTTGTGAAAATTTTTTTTAAACAGATTATATAGTAGGGGTATCAATGTTTTTCTGCAAGGCACTGAATCAGCACCCGAACATTGATTTTTTTTTTCCTAGTGCTCGCCCTGCACCAAACATGATAGACAAAATCTATTTGTATGTAAATATTACAAAATATTATAATCAATACATCTGGCACATAGTTTCTGTTCTACAAGTTCTTCAAAAACATTTTTTGTTCTCTGGAAAAGTTACAAGTCCAAGTCTGAAATTATAAACAGATACAACATGGAAAATCAATCAACATTCAAATTACAGAACTCTCTTGTAATTTCAGAGAGATTAAATCAAATACACTGACACAAGTGTTCATGGTAAACAACATTACACATGCCAAAGAAAACATTTATCTTAATCTTTACACTGTAAAACATAAGGAAGCGATTAGATAGAAGTTATGTACAATAAACTTCATATAAAAGAATAATAAAGGTTTCTTAAGACATTCACAGTTCATTATTTTACCAGAAAACTTTCCTGCAAATCTGAGAATGAAGAATCTCTAATTACAGGTAACTTCAAACTTTCAAAGACGGTTTTGTATATTCAAGTTTTAAAATCTCCCAAAATAACAACTTCTCAAACATGCAAATTAACTTCCTTTACAAGTTAGTATGACAGTTTTCAAATTCTTCACCAAGTGACTTCAATTTTATCCATCAGATTTGTCATGATAGGGAAATCTTCTTCAGTTCTTCAACCAAGTTACTTCAGACCAAGTTATTTCATTTTGTTGTACTTGCATATATCCACCATCATTTTAATCCACTTTTTTTTCTTTCTTTACTGTTGAAAGAGTCCCAGGTACCACAATATTTTTTCTTTCTTTCGTGTTCCACACTTCACTGAGAATCCAGGGCAACAAGGGTCCCTCAATCCAATTTTGTCATAACTGTTCTATACCAAGCTTTTAATTAATACTAAATTAGCATTCAAGGTGTGTTGAGAGTCTTTGTATTTCTCAAGCAATAATCCACTGTGGGTGTTCATAAGAAACACTTTGCAGGATTGAAATGAGAACCAGTAACTACTATGCTTTTGGAACAGAAATAAGAAATATTTTGACGTCTGTACTCTTGACATCTACAACCCATTTTATAAAATGTCTGCCCTTAATTTATGAATACTCAGCAGTTCATGTTAAAATGTGCACTCTTACTTATAAATCATTAGTAACTTACCTCCTGCCACCATCTTGGGATCGGTTTTGTTTGCTGTGAGTTCCTCTGACTGGCATTTTCTCATCATGACACTCCACTAGAACAGACAGTTGTCAAGCAAAATTATACAATTCTCTATAATTCAGGAATTGTAAATTCAGCTGATAGACCTGCCAAGCAAGGGGTGCCAAGTTATTACTGCCAATAGCACCTATATAACCGAGTTTGGTTTCCTGAAGTTTTTTCTTGGTTTCACAACAAATTCAAGTGCTGTGTACGATTTAGCAAACAAGTTTCAAGACACACATCAGAATATGTATATACCATCTGGAAGTCAGTTTTAGTTTTCTGGGGTACTCATTTGGTTCATACACTTACCCCACTTCTGAAGTTTTCAAATCCAAATAAGGTGCCAGTTAAGGCTGATACTCAGAAGATGTTTATTTTTTTTTTTGGTAAATGTTCTAAAAAATTCAACTTCTATTTATGAAACAATAGGAAATAACCAATTACAAAAAAAAAAAAAAAATGCAATTTATCTGCCTCCGGCCTCCCTTTGCAAAACATTATTCACCTCCCCTCCCACTCTCTCAAAGTATTCTTCATTCTTTCATTTTGAAATTAACCCTGGTCCTGCTAACCCAGATATACTCTATCTTTGCAAACAGTGTAGATACAGATCAGTTGTCTTCTGAAGAAGCCATCTGATCTGGACCTGCCCTGTTTGTCATTCAGTATGTAAATTTGTATCAACAACCTGGATCACGTAATCTGATTGGGTGACAATTTGAAATGGGCGTGGCATCAATTTATCAGCAGGACAAGGGTTAAGGCCTTTAGTGTTGGACTCCTAGCTCTGGTCTACACACTAGGCATATTCGGAAACGCATGTATTTTTCTTACAGCATATCCAGATATGTATGTATTTTTCTTGTATTTCCGTGAAAATGGGGGTAAAGGTACTCTTAAGAAGCATTTTGTAAAACTCACAGTCAAACAATTTCAAAATATCAACACTTTTTGGTTACAAAAAAAACAACCTTCTCTAGAGGTACGGTAGAAAGTTTTAGAACATTTACCATCCATTTGCAAAACATGTCGTGGCTATTCATCAGTTAGTTCTCAAGCAATTCTAACAGGTACATATTTACTCTTGGTATTCAGACATCTTACCTCTTTACCATAAATGTCCTAAAAATACTGGTTAAGAGTGGGTATTAGGTTAACATTTTTCTTATTTCTCCATAAAAACATATGTTGTGGGTACTCATTAGAAGCGCCTTGGCAAGGCACTTCTAATAAGTACCCACAACATATGTTTTCATGGAGGCATAAGAAAAATATCAATACTTTTGCATGAAAAAAGCATCTTATCAAGAGATATGCCTAAAATGTGAACAAATCCATTTTACTATCTCTTGATGTGTGTGAAAAAAAACTGGCGTTTTTGCTGTTAGTCTGAATACTAATAGTAAATACCATAGCTACAGATAAAAGTGGGTATCCACATAATATTTTTCTTATTTCTCGATGAAAACATATCTTGTGGGTACTCATTAGAAGCGCCTCACCAAGGCGCTTCTAATGAGTACCCACAACATATGTTTTTATTGAGAAATAAGAAAGATATCAGCATTTTTTGGATGAAAAAAGTGCCTTATCTGTTGCTATGAAATACGCTGTAATGCCTGATGCAAAAAGTAATATAATAAAAATTCTTAAGTTATTACCATACATGAAGCATTCAATCCAAAACTCAGAGAAAAATTTCAAGATGTTATGTTTGTAAGATGATCTTAGGCACTAGGGAAGAATAAAATCTTCAAAGTTAGCTTTGGCATATCCATCCAAGTTTAATATAATAAAACCAAAGCTACTTCTGATCATACAAATGTATATGTCGATAAATGAACCGGAAGATATAGCACAAATATGCAGCCAAGATGCTGTATCTTGCTCTTTTTTTTTGTGTGTCAGAGGGGGCACTCTTCTTGTATAAATGAAAATCCATTTATGGCCAATCCTCTCATCTTGGTAACAACAGTTCATCCATCTGCTTCAAGTGCATGTTGGAAGTCGGTAAAATAAGTTTTTGTAACACCTCATTCATGACCCAAATGTTACCAATACACAATCTATAAGCTGGATGCAAAGTTTCTTATTTTTAGTACAACATTTCTCCAAGAAAGAAAGATGGCTTCTTTGAAATGCATATCTAAGCAATTACACTTATTAAAAGACTTAAGCTATAGTTCCAAAGCACTCTGCTGTAATATATTACAATACATATATATTTACTATTATACAATATATTTATAGCTCCAAATAAGGGATCTTTTTTCAAACGAAAAGTACTGCTATTTTCTTATTTCTCCACAAAAACATGTGTGGTGGGTACTCAATAGAAGCACCTCACAGAGACACTTCTAATAAGTTACCACAATATGTTTTCATGGAGAAGTTATAAAGATATGTGGATACATCTCATCTGGAGCCACGTATATAGAGATTATTATACGGCAATTTTCATATCATACTCCATATCAACCCGAGACACCCATATCAGCCCTCGCGCTGATATGGGCCGAGGGTTGATATGGGGCATGATATGAAAATTGCCATATCAGAATCTATCATACATTTTTCCTTCTGACAAGTTTGCCTATCTGATATCGTATGCAGAGTCATAGGCAAGACCGCCAAGTGCTCCGAATGTGGGGATATGGGTTTTTCTCGTGCAAAAAAGCTGTATCACCCACGTGACCTGGTGATATGGGGTTTTTGCCCTGGCAAAAAAGTTGTATCACCCATGTGACCCATTATCACACCTTCTGTGCTCCACAAGTGATATGTGCTTGAAAACCCTGTTAGTATTACATATGCAAAATGAACATATTTTCTAGTAAATGTATGATAAACATATGTATTATACACATGTACATAAATGTAATGCCAAGATTTAACACAGCTCCAAATAAAAGGTGTATACAGAAAACGATCTTTCTCATAGCAACAGATAAGGCGCTTTTTTCCATCCGAAAAATGGTGATATCTTTCTTATTTCTCCATGAAAACATATGTTGTGGGTATTCATTAGAAGTGCCTCAGCGAGGCACTTCTAATGAGTACCCACAACATGTTTTTGTGGAGAAATAAGAAAAATATTATGTGGATAACCCCTCTTATCTGAAGCTATATTTCTCCATGAAAAACACATGCTGTGGGTACTCATTAGAAGTTTCTGTGAAGCACTTCAAACAGGTACTCACAAGAAGTGTTTTCCTGAAAAAAATATAAGAAATATCCGAACTTTAAGGATGAAAGGTGCCACATCTGGATTTTTATATAATAACATACAGATGACCAATGAAGAACATAATACTGTATTCGACCTAATTACCGCACTGTGCGCTTAGGGTTCTCAAAATTACTGGGAACACTCATTTGTGGTAAAATATGTATCTACCTACTAAGGATACACTATAAAAAAGATCAGAAAAAAACTTATTTGATGATGCTTATGCAATTTTTTTTCTGTTTTCTTTATAAAGGCATATGTTGTGGGTACGCATTTGAATTGCATAGACAAGTCGATGCAATTCAAATGAGTTCCAACAACATATGCTTTTATAAAGAAGTAGACAAAAAGTACACTGGCTGTAATCTGAATTACGGAATTGCTCCCAAGACTGTGCGCTTATAGGGGTATGTGCGGTAATTAGATCGAATACGGTAAGTACTGTACCAGTACTAACCCTAAGCATTGTGATGGACAGGCAGTCTTACAAAACTATCCCAAAAATCTAGATCCATCTTGTAAGACAGATCTAGATATTTATGAATGTTTTGGAACAGAAAACCCCATTTTATGTCTTAAGGATACGGGAATAATTTATATATAAGCTAAATTACACGAGACATGCAGAGAATTTTTATCAATTTCATGCATACTTTTATGCATTTCCTATATATAGAAAAAATTCAAATGACTGTTTCCCAAACTACCAACCCTTATCAATTTTTATATGTTAAATCAGAAACAAGACATTCATTATCTTTGGCCTAGATACAATTCCAGCAAATATCACTTTTAGAAAAAGCATTTTTAAACAGGAAATAAACATAGGCGGACTTTGTATGTTGTTTAATAATACAAAAATGCTAAAGAGGATAAAAAAAATTCAAGAGATCAAATTTGGGCCATGCTGTTACCCATTAAACTGCTGTTGAATGGAGAATTTTCAACTAAAACTCACTGTATTATATTAATTTCAAAATGATTTCATACATGCCATAGAATCTCAAACTGCGAGATAAACTCTCACAGAATTTGGCACATCTGGGCAATTCCCATAAAAAATTCAAATATCACAGACTTTCAGATTTTATGAAGAAATAAACATAAATCAAAAGTTGTGCTTTTCACAAGCACAAAATCTCATATTTTTGTCATATCTTAGAATTTTGCCACCTCACAGATTTTAGTACACAGCATGCTTACAGTCTAAATGAAAGTATTAAAAACTCATTTAGATTATGAACTACCAAAAAATCTGTGCTCAATATTCACATCATCAAATAAATGTGTGTTTTTGAGAATAATAACTGTGTGAGGAAACTTCCGAGAGAACACTACAGCCAGTTTGGGCTTACATACATACAAACAAGACACCCTCTACCTGTCAACTGGACCAAATGTTTGACATGGACTAGTGGGTCTGAAATAGGGCTGTCACGATATGCCAGAAGCGTATTGCGATATACAGAAAGCATATTGCAATAATACCATGATATATTGCTTGATTTACTTCAGCATTTATTTGAAGTGAATTGACAGAGAAATCTTTTGCTTGTTTTTCAACTAAAAAAAGTAGAACTCAAACAAATGTGAACATTTAAATTAAAATGTGTTGAAAATACAAAAAAAAAAAAAATCCAGTTGACTAGTCAAAGGATCTGTGATGTAGCGAGCAATGGATCTTGTGGTTGCAGAGGCAGGGACTGAATGAGATAGATATTTTGAGGCAGCACTAAGCATCCCAGTAAGAGTAGGCTGCACCTTCTTGACTTCTGTTGGTTTAAAAGGTGTTGGGATTGTAACTGGACTTCCGTGAGATTCCTCTACTTTTCCATTCATTTTCAAAGTGGCGGATGGATGATGCCGATTGAGATGGGACGATAGATTTGTTGTTCCTCCACAGTATTTGACTGACTGATCACAGTGCCTACAGATCGCAACATTTTCAACAGGCTTCTGTGTCTGCTTGTTAATTCTAATCTAAAAATGGCCCCACACATCACTTTTTGTTAGGCACAAATTGAAAATAATCGTTTTCGGCCATGCTGTTTTGTTTTTTTATGGACACACTTCATTCAGACATTTTGGATTGTCCGGAATCTTTAGGTGCAACTATAAACCAATATTACCTGTACATAATTTTGATATCGCGGTACCATATCAGGTCTATATTGCAATATACCGATCTACCAGTTTATTGTGACAGCCCTAGTCTGAAAGCATCACAAAGTGACAAGAAACAAGTATCACAAACATATTTTGCTGATTATTTTTATTGTTTATTTACATATATTTTTTTATTTACTGATATTCATTATTTAATGATGCTGTGAAGGACTTTTGAAGAGACTACTGTGCTGTGCTCGCATTTAGGCCAAGCATATTTCATATTATATGTAGCAGTTAGGTATATGATACACTTCTACTGCCTTGCGGTAGAAGCCGGCTTTTAAAGCGACGTGGTAGAGTGCAGGACTTTGAATCCGGCGGACCGGGTTCGATCCCCAATCGGGGAAAATGTGATTTGGATTTTTTCTCCTTTCCTATTACATTTGGTGGCCAGTGTGGGGGTGGAAGCCTTGGAGCCTGACGGGCGAAGCAAGAGCTGGGTTGTCACTCGGAGCTTGCGCGACATTTGTATTGGCATGAATGCATACAAATGTCTCGTTATAGGAAGGAGGGATGTAGCAGTTAGGTATATGATACACTTCTACTGCCTTGCGGTAGAAGCCGGCTTTTATAGCGACGTGGAGTGCAGGACTTTGAATCTGGCGGACCGGGTTCGATCCCCGGTTGGGGAAAATGTGATTTGGATTTTTCTCCTTTCCTATTACATACAAAATGCGTTCTCAGCTGTATTGATAACCCCAGATACAAAATGCGTTCTCAGCTGTATTAATAACCCCAGACCAACTGACACAATTTATACGATTTAAAATACTAGAACTCGGGTCCCACTTATGCTGCATGCCAGCTGCTGTTCCTGAATCGACCTCACTGCCTGATCGTCTAACATTTTTTCTAATGGCCTCGAGTCCATCAGGATTTCAAGGCAGCCAATTGACAAACTACGTTTTAAAACATGCGAAACAGATACAAAATTTTATTCTCACCAGATGTACAAACGTACCACAAAGAGGAAGGGGAAATGTATGGGGAAAATGTCTGCAAAGAGAATCTGCGGTATTTGATCTTCAACCCACGCCTTGGTTGTATTCCGGCAATGAAAGAGCGCATGCGCAGATTTAGACGGGTACTCGATCTGGTCGGGTATGAAACCCACATAGCCTCGTTCGCCAAGCGACTACTAAAATAGCCCTTGAAACGATAAATCAGAGTTTTAAAAGTAACTACAAATCAGATCTAAATTTCCTTTCTCTTGAATAATATTTATTTAATATCTCATATTATAAACCCAAAATAAACAAACTTAAAGAACATATTAGTCATGCTATCCAGGATGGAAATGTTGGTCTCTGTCACGGGATTCCGGTCTGTGGGTTTCATACCCCACCACTCGATCCACAGAAAATTGTATAAGGAAATGTAAAGAATTCAAATCTAGTTTAATAACACAATTAGACAGCATGTTCGAAAGAGATCTAGAATCATATTGGAAGCTTTTAAAAGATTTTAAAAAAGATTCGAATGTTTATGATGCTTGTCAATCAATTTCAGCAAACGAATAGTTAACGCATTTTTCAACTCTTTATGAAATCAAAGAAAAAAAAATTCAGATAAAAATTTACAGTTTCAAAAGAACTTAGAATCCATTTCTAATTGAAATACCTTTTCTGATTTGGATTCACGAATTACTGATAAAGAAGTTCTTATCGCAATCAGAAAATTAACAAATAATAAATCAAATGGTTTAGATGGAATTAAAAATGAAATATTAAAGCACAGTCAGTCACATACATTACCCTGCATTGTTAAATTGTTTAATATAATCTTTTCATCTGGTATATATCCAGCAAAATGTCTAATAGGATATATAAAGCCTCTTTACAAAGGAGATGACCCTAACTCACCAGATAACTATAGAGGTATCACAGTAATGCCCAGTTTGGCGAAACTTTTTAACAGTATTTTAAACAATAGATTACAAGATGTCTTAGATAAAAATAACACGATAAATCATTGTCAGATTGGTTTTCTGCCTAAAACCAGTACTGTAGATCACATGTTTTTATTTATTTATTTATTTATTTTTTTTTTTGAAGAACTTTAAAAGAGAAGTATACTAATAACAGATCAAAATTGTATGTTTGTTTTGATGACTTTCAAAAGGCCTTTGACTGTTTTCCATTCAGCTTTATTGTATAAACTAGCAAAGCTTCATATAAATGGGCGTTTTCATGCAATTATGCATCATATGTATCAAAATAATAAGTTGCATGTACAGGACAAGTTATAGAAAATAGCACTTCTTACAAGTACCTGGGTATCGTATTGCAAATCAGCAGAAAATGAGTTATAGCCAGTGTAAATTTTGTATTAAATCAGATTCGTGTTTCTACTAGATTTGCTTGCCAACCAAATTTTGCAATGATTGTTAAAACAAAATTTATTAACCGTTTTAAAGACACCTTAAAATGTACTTTAACCAAATGAAGGAATTTAAGGAAAATAATTAGGGAAAATTAAGAACATATGCACTTTTCAAAACTACTTTTCAGGAAGAAAAACACTTGTCATTTATTAAAGATGCAGATGTCCGTAAATGCTTTATGTCTTTTCGAATCAGTGCCCATACATTAGAAATAGAGAGAGGCAGACATTAAAAAAACATAGATGCCAAAAATAGATTCTGCAAACAACGCCAGTCTGGGGCTGTCGAAGATGAGAAGCATTTAGTTTTTCATTGTAATTTGTATGGTTCTCTTCGGCAGCCATTTTTCTGTTAACAAAATGTGCCAAACCTTTTCAAAATTATCACAGGCTGATCAATTCATTTGGCTAATGAATAATGAATAAGAGGAAGTGATATCCTTGTTTTCTGATATATATATGACTGTTTTAAACTTAGAAACACCAAGGCTTAATCACAAATTGTACTCCACAACATCCCTGTAGAGTTTATAAATAGGTATATGTTATTATTTTTCACTTGTATATACAAAATTATCACCAAAGATTTCTTCAAATTTCTCCAGCTTTCTTCTGTTATGGCGTTTTTTTTTTTTTTTTTTTTTTTTTTTTTTTTTTTTGTTATTTTTTAATCCGACTTGCTTTTATATTGCTGCTTCGGATGTTCTTTGTGTTGACAAGTCTATGCCAATAGTAAAATAGAAGGGAAGGCAATAATCAGGAATCGATACAATTATCCCACACCTCCCATCAGAGACATCAAAGGGAAAGAAACACAAACACGAAATAACTAGACCCTAATGGAAACATCACTAGCAGAAAGCCAAATGGACAGTCACTTTCCCACAAAGTGGCCAAATGGCTATCCAAAACAAAAAGATGTAAGCGACACACACATTCAAAGACGAACTATAACAAAAATAAACCAGGACAGAAGAACCGCCTTGGAACGGTCAGTGAAAAGTATTTCACTGGGGAGGGGGTGGGGGGGGGGGGGCTTAAATCGATTTTACGTGGCCACAATCCTTCGCCCTTACTTCTGCCGCGGTTTAGACACATAATTTGTTCAGTCCGCATGAAGGCTTCCTAACTCATCAGTGCTACATCTCCGAGAACACAAAAAATCAACTAATTACAGAGATGAAACAACGATGAGGACTCGACAGCACGAAACAAATGAAATGCTAGAGCAAAAGAAAACCAGCAGGTAGACTCCGGTGGGCCCGACCAAACATAGAGCATCAAGTACCAACCAACATTACCCAAAATTAAATTTCAAGTAAGTGTAACCCTGTTAAAACCCATTTCGCACAGAAATAAGGGGTTTATGGGGTTATGCATTATTTCTACTTCATAGACGCATCAGCGCAATGAGTTTCTGATAATGTGTCATAATATCATGTCTAATTTATTTTGCTATGTTTGTTGTGTTCATTGTTTTATATGCCAGAGATGGCCTGTGATTGGATTAATAAAAGTATTCTAATCTATTCTATTCTATGAAATAGTACACTGAGGGTCTCACTAATAAGTGTCATGAAATGTCATGACGACACATAAAAGACAGGAAGATATTTTTACTGTATTACTGTATCAGAGGCCTAGTATAATCTCTCGATTCTTGAGCCCGTTCTTGTATTCTTTCATTAATTTGGTAACGGTTGGCATGCGCAAGGGGGTAAGAGTAATCATTTGTATGGCATATAATGACATTTTTTTCCCCACTTAAATACGGATTGATGAAGAATAACAATGCATTTTAAGAAATTTAATAAAAAAAATAACAAAAAAAAAAAAAAAAAAAAAAAAAAAAACATTACCCAGTTCTGACGAGAACTGTAAACAGAAAATTCGGGCTTAAGCCGCTAGTGCGAATAAAGTGACATGATATTGTTAGAAGTGACATGAAGTAAAAGATAACTAAGTACTTAACGTCAGGAAACTATTTCATTGCTTGACCAATGTGACATAAAAATACTATAAGGTCATGAATTATTTAATTGCTTGAAAAGGCGACATGAAAATGCTGTAGAGCCGAGAAAGTGTTTCATTGCTTGATAAAAGCAACAAGAAAATATCATAACGTCATGAAACTATTTCATTGCTTGAAAAAGCAACATGAAAATACTGGAAGGTCATGAATTATTTCATTGCTTGAAAAAAGCGACAAGAAAATATCGTAACGTCATGAACCTATTTCATGCTTGAAAAAGCGATATGAAGATGCATTATTTCATTGCATAGAAAAGCGACAATGCTGTAAAGCCGAGAAAGTATTTCATGCTTAAAAAAAAAAAAATGAAAGAAAAGCAAAGCGACAAGAAAATATCGTAGAGTAGCATCAGGACCCAGGGTGAAGTTGGCTAGCTGTAAAATGGCTTTAACCCCCCTCCCCACCCCCCCCCCCCACCCCCCCCCCCCCACACACACACACAGGTGTGTCATTTTGTTCTTGTGTTTTTCAGTCCTTTTAGCATTGCGATTACCTCGCTTGGGGAACTGGAAGGTCATGAATTTTTTCATTGCATAGAAAAGCGACAATGATGTAAAGCCGAGAAAGTATTTCATGCTTAAAAAAAAATGAAAGAAAAGCAAAGCGACAAGAAAATATCGTAACGTCATGAAACAATTTCATTGCTTTGTAGGAAAATCTAACTTTTCGGAGCAATTCAGAAAGCTTATTAACCGTTATAAAAGAATTGGCTATAGCCTGGATATTATGCGGCATATTGCATGCCTAGTTGTCAACCCAATCATTGTTGATGGCTATGCTTCACTCTTTAATTGCACGACAGCGGTTCGGGCCTCAGACTCAATGACGGCCTCTTCGTAAAACTTTAACCAGTAGGTTGGGGTTTAAAGATATGTCTTTGGCTTGGCCCGCCGTGGTTCAACTATGGGTTTTCATTTACTCTGGCATACAGTAGAATTAGCCATGAGTACTCGTCTTTGTTTATTATAGTGATTAATTTGATTTTTGTGTTTTCGCTTTGATGCATTGACTGAGTTGGGAGCCTTATGCGAACCGAATTTTTATGTGTTTCTGTATTAAGAGTAGCATCGGGACCCAGGGTGAAGTTTGCTGCTTTAACCGCACCCCCCCCCCCCTTCCCCCCTTCCCTCCACCCTCCCCCTCCCACACACACAGGTACTGGGGCAGTAGTGGACTGTTGGGTATCAGAAGAACTCGGACTTGGGCAGAAGCGGACTATGCTGTATCAGCAAGACTGATTCTGGGACAGTGGTGGACCGAAGGGTATCAGTAGTACTGGCACTTTGATAGGGTCGGACTATGGGTATCGATAGGACTAATACTGAGGCAAAAGTGGTAGTAGTGGACTGAAGGGTATCAGTAGGATGGTTACTAGGTCTGCAGTGGGCCTCGACGTATCAATACGACTGGTACTGAAGTAGTAGTGTACTGTAGTGTATAAGTAGGATTGGCACTGGGGCAGTAGTATAATATATCGTATATGTACGTCTGAAAGTTATGTAATGTTTCGTGTCAATAGGACTGGCACTGGTGTATATGTGGACTGTAGCGTATCAGTAAGACTGGTGATGGGCAGAAGTGGAATGAATCATATTAGTCGGACTGGTACTACTGGGGAAGAAGTGGACTCTATCATATCAGTAGGACTGGTGCTGGGACAATAATGGACTGTGTCGTATCATTAGTACTGGTACTGGGACAGAAATGGGCTGTGTTGTATCAGTAGGACAAGTACCGTAGCAGTTGTGGACTGTATAATATCAGTGGGACTGGTACTTGGACATTTGTGGACTGTATGATATCTCTAGTACTGTTACTGGCGGCGGCACTAGTGGATTATGTCGTTTCAGTAGGACTGGTACTAGACAGTGGTGGACTGCATCGTATCAGCAGGACTGGTACTGTGACCATAGTGGACTGTGTGGTATCAGTATGACTGGAACTGGGGCTCGGCATCGGCGGTCTGTATTATATTAGTAGGACTAGTACTGGAATAATAATGAACTGTGTAAAATCGAAAGGACAGGTAATGGGACAATAGTACACTGTGTCGTATCAATAGGACTGGTCCTGGGATAGTTATATACTTATATGTAGGACTAGTATTGGGGCAGTAAAATTCTGTGTCGTATCAATTGGATTGATACTGAGGAAGTCATTGACTGTATCAGAAGGACTGGGCAGTAGAGCAGTGTATCATATCAGTAGGAATGGGACTGGGACAATAGTGGAATTTGTTGCATCAGTAGGCCTGATACTTGGGCAGTAGTAGAGTTGTCGTATCAGTAGGACGGGTACCGGGGCAGACTTTATCATATCAGTGGGACTGGTACTGGAATAGTGGACTGTGTCGTATCAGTAGATCAGAAACTGGGACTGTAAGGTATCTATAGTTTTGGTACTGGGGCACGAGTGGACTGTGTCGCCTCAGTACGACTGGTACTAGGACAGAAGAGGACTGTATCATATCAGTGGTAATGATACTGGTATAGTAGTGGACTGTATTATATCAGTAGGACTGGTACTAGGACAGAAGTGGACTGTGTCGCATCAGAAGGGCTGGTAATTGGAAAGTAGTGGATTATCGTATCAGGACTGGTACTGGGGCTGTAGTGTACTATGTTATTTCAGTAGGACTGGTACCGGGACAGTGGTGAGAGTATGCAGTACATATAAATGCATACAACGAAAAGATTTAGTCCCACAGACTATCGTTAAGTTTTCAAAAGAAAACAGACATTTTCCGGGATAACCAATGTATGTGTTCTCGGTTAATCGCTGCTGTTGCCTGTATAAGCGTTTTATCGGAATCATTTACAGTACTACTTGCGTTATGTGAAAATTTGTTTTGTTATATGACTTCTCAGATTGGCTGACACGCGCTGTAACATTTTTTTTTATTTATTTATTTTTTTTTTTTTTTTACAAATCCTGATGTTTGCTAATATGAGCTGCTACTTGGTTAAAAAGTCTTGCTACGATCAAGGACCGGTCTACCTCGCTTTTGACTTTGCTGTCAGACCGCTAAAAATAGTCATTTAACAAAACAATTAATGCATTCTTTTGAGGTTAACATTGTACAATTATTGACTATTGTGTCACTGGACATGATGTGATGTCGACCAGAGAATACCAATACTTACAGAACGAAGCCGAAGTCAGTATTGGTATTCTGTGGTCGACATTACATCTTGTCCAATGACTCAGTCGTCAACAATTGTTTTATTATATAATAACTCTACTGACTATTGGAAAGACTGACAGACATACAAATACTTGAACACTGCACATAAAAGGAACATGATATATTTTTCTAATTTAATGGCAAATTTCAAACTCGAATTTACTCAAAAGTCCTCCAACTGTTCTGCTGACAAGCATTCAAAATCACTTTTTTTTCTACTTTAAATACGCTCTAAACGCACAAACTGCAACGTATGTGGCCCTCCTCATGTTTAGGGTTTCTCTTTTATCAGTTTTTTGAAATCTTTGCCCAATAACAGTGCGAATGTTTATTTCGAAATCATCATGATGTTTTCCGCGGCGATGCCGTTCCATAATATAGGATGTGTCGTCAAAGAGCTGCTATATGTGGACAGATAAGTATCGCTTTAAAAAATGCATAAACATTGGTTGACTTCTCTTAACCGTCATACTCGAGATTCATGTAATTATTATCTAACGGATAAAACATGCTGTTGCGACCTATAACCTAAAACTTATGTCAAATATGCAACGTGAAATTAACAAACACACACACGCACAGATCGAGACATTATAATTATAAGCAGATGGCATGTAAATACTGATCAGCTTATTATTACATCAATTTCAAGTCCTCATTTACAAAATGCAAGCTAAACATGCTAGAAATTATAAACCTTCACACCAGTCGAAGACGCGGTTACATTTTGTGTTAAAATCAAACAACCATACATACTTAATAGGATGATTTGTATATAAAACAATGAAGCCCGCTGCAGATATTGATTTTTCCAACTTAGTCGTTTTTTCCATATAGTCAACTTAAGCGCTTGATATACGTTTTCCAAGATAGTCGTTTTTTCCCACTTAAGCGTATTTCCAACTTAGTCTCTTCACATACGTCCCTTACACGTGAGTGTGCATATTATTAAGTAACAAGAAGTGTCCTTGAATGTATATACATTTGCATTTTGTAAAGAACAGTCAGCACCTTTAAAATTGTGAAAGCACAAAAAGTTTTGATTTAATAATAAATAGTATATAAGTTGACCAGTTATCAACCATATCTGTTAGGTTTTTTTTTCTGCATGCAGTTTGCGGCATAACATTCATATAGTATTATTTTATTACGATTCGCAATCTTTTTGAATTTTTGCGAAAAATCGGTATGACCAACAATCCTTCTGAAGTCAAAGCCAAAGTCGCCATAAAATTCGGGTTAAAGAATCTATTTATCATCACTGCAGCTAGTGTTAGTGCCGTGTGGCGGCTGTAAAACCACTCCCCGTGCTTCAATATAATGTATATGTATTTTCTCGTCCTCTGTGATCGCTGAGCACATTCAGCCCAGCAAACACACAATCTCGTTACAACGTCGCTGCAGCGTCACGACGTTGCAGCGACGTTGTAATGCAGCGACGTTGTAACTACGTTGTTGCTACGTTGTGTGTTTGCTGGGCTAGATTTTTGAAGATTTATATTGGAATCACTGATGGTGCCGAATTGGCCGAAACTTGCTAGTCTGGCCCAGAAAGCTTGACTCTTCAGCTGTTTTCAGTTTTGTGGGTGTGTTAACCTTTGTCATGCTGAATAAATTAAGATGCCATGCCCATTTCTAATTTCCAGCCATTCAGATTACTTGATCCAGGTTGTTGATATAAGTTCCCATACTTAATGACAAACAGTGCAGATCCAGATCAGTTGACTTCTTCAGAAGTCAACTGATCTGGATCTACACTGTTTGCAAAGGCAGGGTATATCCGGGATCAGCAGGACCAGGGTTAATTGCTGTCAAAGGTCATTCCTTTAGAATGTTTTGCGGGTTCAAAATAAATCAAGGTGTTTTATGACACACTGCATTTGTTCGGGGTATACTTTGAAGGTTGGTCTCTAACACAAGTGAACTAATTGCAAATGCAGTTAATGACTATCTACTCATCACCTGCAGCTCCACATTGTGAGGTTGTCTTTTTCATGTATATTAATTCATTATCAGTTAATTGGTCAGGAATCTGGCGTGTTAATCGGCAAGATTTTTTTTCTGTGTTCTTCTTATTATGTGTAAACACCCTGACCAGATTGCTCATACATGCCATATCTCACACTGAAAGATAAAATCTCACAGAATTTTACCCATCTAGGAGGCAATTACCATAAAAAATTAAAATCTTACAGAATTTTCAGACCATTCTACAACAAATTTTATGAAGAAATAAACATAAATCACACACTGTTATGGTTTTCACAAGCTTCTTACATAAAAAAGAAAATACTTTAAAAAAGTCCTTTTACAAAAAGAATCCTTTAGACTATATTGGGGAAACTCCAAAGTGATGTTTAAGAAAATCATACAGAATTTTGTCAAATCTCTCTTAAAAGTTTGCCTTATCTCACAGAATTTAGTCCACAGCTTATGGTATGCATGACTGCTCCGTAAAAATCTTATCTGCCTCTGAAATAAGTATATTATACTTACTTCAGACTGGGTCAATAATATTGCTTAGATATACGAAAGAGTAAAGAGGATGTCCAGGGAAGAGCATAACCTACACTATTCAGACATTTTCGTAATTTCCTCTAAGAGCTGACATACTATCAAACGACTCATTTTCTGCTTGTAAGATTCATATTTTTGAAGATTCGCTTCTATTTTGTTAGTCAAATCTTTTCTCCATACGGCGTTTGAGTTTAACTTTTTAGTCGATTTACATTATTATTTATTTATTTATTTATTTATTTTTTTATTTCTTTATTTTATTTTATTTATTTTATTTTATTTATTTATTTTAATTTATTTATTTTTTGTTTGTTTGTTTGTTTTGTTTGTTTCTATGGGAAATGTTGGTGTATACCTTTGTAGCAGTTAGGTATATGATACACTTCTACTGCCTTGCGGTAGAAGCCGGCTTTTATAGCGACGTGGTAGAGTGCTTGACTTTGAATCCGGCGGACTGGGTTCGATCCCCGGTCGGGGAAAATGTGATTTGGATTTTTCTCCTTTCCTATTACATTTGGTGGCCAGTATGGGGTGGCAGCCTTGGAGCCTGATGGGCGAAGCAAGTGCTGGGTTGTCACTCGGAGCTATTGGCATGAATGCATACAAATGCCTCGTTATAGGAAGGAGGGATGTAGCAGTTAGGTATATGATACACTTCTACTGCCTTGCGGTAGAAGCCGGCTTTTATAGCGACGTGGTAGAGTGCTGGACTTTGAATCCGGCGGACCAGGTTCGATCCCCGATCGGGGAAAATGTGATTTGGATTTTTCTCCTTTCCTATTGCACCTTCATGGGTGATTTTTTCTTTCTTGTTTCCTTGTTTTTTTTATGTCGTTTACCGGCCTCTGTAGCATAAAAATCCCCCGAATTACAGTCAAAACGGCCCCCATTTGGTCAAAACGGCCCCATAAATTGGTCAAAACGGCCCCACATCCAAAAAATGAAGGTCAAAACGGCCCAAGTCAAAACGGCCCCATTTTTTCTGCAAAAGTATAGACAAACAGACGGACAACTTAGTGTTTAGGAGTAGGAAATACTTGTAGTGACAAAATGTTGAATATACTAATAAACAACAATGAAATAGGTGAGTATTGTGTTATGCAAGCAATGAAATGTAATTAAATAAAATAAATGATACCGAAAACAGAGTTTGTGTTTTGTTTTCTTTTGTTATAAAAAAAAGTTAATTGCAAATAATTACCATTTGATTATTAATATATATTATAATTATAAATTAAAATTTATTTGTCTAAAAAGACATTCCAGTTGCACCTCTTGAATTTCTTTAATGTGCTGTTAATTATCTGCTTAACGGTACCTTAAAGAAGTGAAGTGCGAATTATATGATGATTAACGAGGTGCATGATTAGATAAATAATTGCTGTAATACATAATCCAACCATTTAATTGTCTATATTAGAAAGCGGTGTGCCTTTGAAGAAGATTTTTAATTAGCCGCTTTGATCATTCTGGATAAAGGAAAATAGGGTGCTCTTGCGAAAAACAAAAAAAGTATACATGGCTATATAAACCCATTTACAGAAACCAATCTACCAAACCAATATTGTTCACGTAACTTTGACATAGGCTTTAAATTTTTTGATTTTTATTTGTGCGTTTTTCTTTGCTGTTTGATATGTTTGTCTGTATAAAGTGTAAGGAAAAAGTTCGGCCGAAGCAGTATGCCCTAACATGCGACTCCTGCGACAGATGGCAGCACAGAACGTGGTACATGTTTCATTTGTTTTTTCATTATCAATTTAATTAAAATGAATGACTGAGACCCGGATATATATGTATACTCGTGTATGAGTGCATATGTGTGTATGCTTTATGAACGAAAATAGTTTTTGTTTCACTCTCTCTCTCTCTCTCTCTCTGTCTCTGTATTCCTCTCTCTTTCTCTCTGTCTCTCTCTCTCTCTCTCTCTCCTGTTGAAACTATGTGCCTTTAGATACTTATATGTAATGTACATTTAACCATGACATCTACTGACAAAAGTACAAATGTTTATAAAGTAATTACATTTCATAAAGCCTCTCCCGCTACAAATAGTGCAGCGGTATAATTACTTTCCACACTCTCTCTCTCTCTGTCTCTCTCTCTCTCTCTCTCTCTGTGCGCCTTACCTTACCGCGATGTGTTTGCATATCTCTTTCTCTCACTCTCTCTGTCTCTATATATGTGTATGTGCCTTTCTCTCGTTGATATATATATATATATATATATATATATATATATATATATATATATATATATATATATATATATATATATATAACCGCAATATTTTCCCACAGGAGTACAAACTTTTATAGAATAATAACATTTCATTTCATAAAGCCTCCACCAGAACATGTATGGTTCTTTTTATACAGGTATTCTGATAGACGCGTATCGTCAGGCGGTAAGAACGAACACGAGTCTCAGCTTTGTGTGTGAAGAGTGTAAAGAAGAAAATGCCGAGGTAAGTGGTTATTTTCTTTTCGATCGAAACGACAGCACTTTTATCTGTCAAATGAGACCACTCACAAGGCCGCCACCGAGGTCGGCAACATTCTTTCACGGAGATTGATCATGAAATATTTTCTACGGTCATTCTCACTCTTCCGCTGATTCAAGAAGGGCAGTTGTCAGTTTCTGGCGAAAAAATGTGCACAATACTGGTTAACCGCTTGAAGTACTAAGCCTGCCCAGTAAACGTGTGGTTAGGTAAACTGACCGCGCTCGACATGACCCCATTTGGTTGACTGGGCCGTAAAATCTCAACACAAAAGACCACTCACCGGATTAGACCTTGTCCCCCTCCCCCCCCCTCACCCCTCTCCCCACCCCCCACCCCCCCCCTCCGCACATAAGCTTTCATATTAATTTTTGAAATACGATCCAAATTTACCCAATTCACCATACAGACACTTCACATAGCGATCTTTTATAACTAAGTACAGTATGCCGAGCCGAGCAACATTGGCGACCATGTATAACCATGTTTTAGACAAACTGAGATATCTGATAAACCGAGATTATGCTAATAATCGGGATTCAAGCCTATAATCGAGATTTTATAAATATCATAGATGAAGTGGGTTTTTTTTTTGTTTTTTTTTTTTTTTTGTGTGTTTTTTTTTTTTTTTTTTTTTTTTTTTTTTCAAATATTGCAGGTCTCTAATGCGGAAGAAGATCTACACACGCCTGACATTCGCTCGTTCAACGTCGACGAGACTGATGCCTCTGACGCTACTTTGAGTGAAGAAATAACAGGTGAAGAACCAGACTCAGAAGACACTGAACCCCACTCCGTAAATGAAGATGTCACCTCTGAACAGACTGAACAAGATTCGTCCGACACAACATCTGCCGACGCTACATCAGAGTCAATAAGAATCGACGTCTCATTCAGGGAACCGCCTTCACTATTAGAAAGGTAAGACTATTTGAAATACTAAGAATAGTCCTTTTGCTCGACACACAATCAAACAATCGATCTTACCAACATACCCGATCCCTCATTTCGTCTGTAACAGGTTAAGTCGTAGTTCTGGTTCAAATCCCGTGATAGTCGAGATGTGTTTCTTACAGAAATAAATGGCGGTATACACTCTACAATGTTGCCGTTACTCTGTATTTAAACGTGTATATTTACCATTTGTTACAGATCGTTGCAAGATCCTCATCTACCGGAACATTCAGTACCAGATCGACCTGTAGAATACGAATTCATAGCGGGTGGTTCACAGAAAGGAAAAGATCTCCTTGTCGATTCCATTGGTTATTCGTATGTTGTCAAGGTACGTAAATGACATGTTATGACAGAAAGTAGCCATGACGTCTGTTATTACCGTATAATGTACGTCTGCATCTTAAGATTTCATCTTGGGTTGAGCTTTAATAATGAAAATGCACCGATAAGTAAGGTTCCAGTGGTAGAGCGCAATATCTGGGATATAGAGTTCACTGGATCTTTCTGTTTTACTTAGGCGAGAGTACTTGTAAAAAGCAGCCGTCGTTCGTAATAAATGTAAGTTGAAAGAGCTCATACTGCCCCCTCACTGGGACTATAGTTACTGTGATTGTTGATAGAATTCTCGAAGTATTCAATGATAATCCATGAAAATATCAGTTACACACAGAAAGAAACATAAAATATTCTGATCGAGTACCTTTCATTTATTCATGTATGTTTCTGCATGTTTTTCTCCATCTTTTTTCAGCAAAACATAAAATATTCTGATCGAGTACCTTTCATTTATTCATGTATGTTTCTGCATGTTTTTCTCCATTTTTTCAGCAAATCAGAGGTCGCACACGTTCGTGGAGGTGCTCTGTGAGAAATAAGAAGCAGACATGCAGCGCAGCTGTAATAAAGCGAGATAACAAATTCCAGAGCAACAGCCAAGAGCATACGCATGCGCCAGACCCTACAAGATGTATCACAGCGAAAGTATCGTTGAAAGCAAAAAACATCGCCACGAAAGATTTCTTCCGTTCTGCTAGGGCAATCGTAAGTGAAGCAAAGTCTGAAGTAACAGGGCTTACAGAAGTTGAACCCATCAATGAAGACTATTTGACCAGGGTCACTAACAGAAAAAGAGAACAGCTACGCCCAGAAGAACCAAACGATCTTGATTTTGAGGTAAATGTTATAAAGAAAATTTTCCTTTGCGCTATACAGCTTTATACAAACTATGTGAACGAATGCAGAAAAAAAGGTAAGAGAAAAGTCCAGGGAGTGCCACAATCACAAACCGCAGCCCTTCCCAGACACCAAGAGGAAGAGGAAACCGAAATCGGCACAAACTGCACAAACGTACGAAAAGCACTAAGACTAGCTCTCTCTTCCCCAAGCGGACTGAAAAACACAATAACAAAACGACACAAGGTGAGACATAAAACAAATCCCCGCGCAGAATAAACCACAAAGCAACAAAAAGTAAGGCACACAATTTTATGGAATTTTACGGCGAATAGTTCGATGTTTAAAACTTGCAAACTACCATATGTTGTATGTTTTAATTTCAGATTGACGAGTCAGTGTTTCCACCTTCTTTCTTTCGCAAGGAAGTAGTGACACATTCCGGCAAGCGTCATCTTATCTTCGCCACCGACGACCAGTTAGAGCTCATGAAGACAGCGGTACGGTGGTACATAGACGGTACCTACAAGGTTGTAAGGAAGCCCTTTGAAATGCTGTTGTCTATACATGCTTTTGTGCGCCGTGGTGACTGCAGTAAGCAAATCCCGCTTGTGTTCGTGTTCATGACAGGAAAGAGCAAGAGTGACTACATCAAAGTTCTGCAGGTATGAAACCATACACCATAACTTATTTTTTTCCTCTTCAGGCTGGCATAGAAGATTGAATTTGCGGTCTGGTGAATGTGCACCATTCCATGTACTGGTACGAACACTGCGACACGAGGCGTCAGATGCAGCTAACCAGACCAGGCTTGTGTCTGAAATGAATCTGCGCAGACTCCAGCGTAAAGCGTACCGCTCCGTACAGGCCAAGCTATTCTCTGATTGGGACAGGTAAATAAGCTTTTAAATGTTGTTGTCAGCAATATTGCAACCGATGCACACTGTTCCTGGGTAGATTATGTTCCTATGCGCAGTTTGCACCAATAACTTACAACTTTCCTACATAATAGAAAGAGAGGCGCATGTGACCGTAGAATGAATTTCATGGTCAATTACAGCGGAAATGCTCGTGCTCCGCTAAGGGATAGAAACAATCGCCGGATTGATAATCCAATGCTCTATCGATTGAGCGGACGCAAACTTTTGAATGATATTGAAAAGAAATATTTTAAAATGGTATGTTCGTATAATCGTTTCCATTTGCCTCTGTCGGCGTTAGCAATATAGAAAGTGACGAGACTGTGGATTTTCGCAACAATATTCTGTAAAACCAACTTCATATATGGCCACATAATACCATATGGAATACAGATAGCGATAGTACAATGGACGTGTATATTGTATTTTCTTCCAGATATTTCCTTATTAAGAACCAACACGCGACAAACTATTACTATTTCTTGAAACATAACATGCAAATACTTACACTTGCACTTTCTTCGTTTTCAGTTACCGTGCTGGTGATATCTCTACAACAGCATTGTTGAAGAAGGTGTCAACATTCATGAAGCCCGCAGTTCAGAGAAATCCAGATAATTAAGATAATTAAATATGTTCTTAATGATTTTCTGTATATGTGTTTTGTATGTGTATGTTATACTCTCATATATGGAGGAAATAAAGAAATCTATCTACTTAACTTATATGTAAGTTTGTGTATGTGTATGTATCTGTATATATGTTCATGTGTATGTGTGTGTATGTATGTGCATATATATATATATATATATGCATATATATATATATATATATATATATATATATATATATATATATTCTTAACATTTTCGATTTATATATATATATATATATATATATATATATATATATATATATATATATATATCCATATATATGCATATATAAATATATATATATATATATTCTTAACATTTTCGATTTGTTTGTAAATATGTTCTTGATGATTTTCTGTATATGTGTTTTGTATGTGTTTGTTATACTCTCATATATGGAGGAAATAAAGAAGTTACAGCAGTTTAAATAGTGAATAATAAAATGTGAATTATGCATCTGTTTTTATTTGCCTTAACAGCTATTATGAATCAATCCGTGTCAGAAAGGATCAGCGCCCAAAAATGACCCCATTTTCGACTTTTTTCCCTACAGAAAAGTTTATATAGACAAGATATATTCAGTTGAAATTGATTAGCGCTGAAAAATACATTTACATACATTATTTTTCACTTAAATCCTAGGTCGAATTTGGGGCCATTTTTGGGGCCGTTTTTTTTTGTGGCCGTTTTGACCAATCTGCAACTGCAGTTGGGGCCGTTTTGACCAATTTGGGGCCGTTTTGACTTGGGGCCGTTTTGAACTGATACCAATCCCCCATCCCCGCCACTTCCTCATTATGAGTAAGATTTGACATGATTAAAAGTAGCTTAACTAAGTATCATTAACTCCTTTTCGGCGTGGCTGGTTGTTCTTTTGCTGCATTTGTGGAACATTTCAGTGTTATGGCGTTGAGGTGCTGTGCATTTCAAGCTCTTACTTGTACCAGTCTAGTTCCGGAAGTTTGGAATGAATGGCGGCGACTTTGAAGACGATTTTGACATGTAAGGTACAAACCATCTACTCTTCTTTTTCTAACACAACAAGGGATTGAAATATTTGGGGACGATACAGTCGATTAAGCCAATGCGTTTGGAACTATGAGTAATTGAAATATTTCGTACTAGCATCATTCAAATTTAGATGTTTAGCCTGAGAAATTCGGTCAAGCGATCAAGAACAAGTTTTGACATGAAACGCGAAAACACATTGCTGACTTGTATCAGAATTTGGTTGTTTATATCTCAGTGCTTAGGGTAAATGCTTAGCATGTAGGTAGGTTATGTTATGTTTGTAAAAACATTATCAGCAGACACTTTTCTTTCATTCCTTTCTTTCTCTACATTGTCAAGACAGCAATTTTGACCAAGATAAACAAAATAGATCTTGGAATAGCTGCTTTCAACATCTTTCAGGAAGATGTTTTATTTTTACAGACACTTTACACAAGAGAAAGTTTGCAAACTTTTGGCACAATTTAATGCAAAACCTTTTGTCATAACTACCACTGCACTAAAAGTATTATTCTATCATTAGTTTTTTTCTGTTCCCCATAGTAAATATGGGTGCATGGAATCACTGGATTGGACGCTCAGATCAGAGCCCTATTTGGGCTATTATTTCTTCATTTTTCTTCTTTGTTTTTTTCTTATTTCTTTGATGTCCTCTCATAATTAGCAGATTCAGTATTGTCACTCCATCATCACTGGGCCTCTTGCAGCATCATTTCCATATAATTATACATGTAATTCAGTTTCAGTACATAGTATGAATTTCAGCACTGTCTAGAAATGGGCATGGCAGTTGCTTAATTGAATCCATAACAAGCAAGCAGTTTATGTAAGCATTAAACAAATATAACAATAATCAAAAACAAAGTGGCTATCCCCCGGTGGCTGTGTGAAATAGGAGTTATCTATACGGCTAAGTAAAGGTAAGCAGTGTCATCAAAAACAAAGTGGCCATTCCCCCGGTGGCTGTGTGAAATAGGAGTTATCTATACGGCTAAGTGTTCCTGCCACCTTGTCAATATTCGAGGCCAAACAAAAAACCAAAGCTGGCCTAGTCATCACAAAAACACGCCTATATAATTTTGACCTCTTAAACCCCACTTTTATATAGTAAAACAGGGGTTTACAGGGATATACATTTTATTCTTATTTTGCTAAAACAAATAGATTGTGGGTACTAGTTAGAACAGCCTCAGGTTAGAACTGCCTCATTGAGGCAGTTCTAATGAGTGAACCCAGTCTATGTTGTGAGCAGAGATATGAAAAATATCAGAATATTTTATCTGAAAATTTTCCTTCTTTTCAATATATTTGAATAGGCCGGCCTCGGTGGCTCAGTTGGATGCGCCGTCCGACTGGAGACCAGGGGGTCGCAGGTTCAACCCCCGCCAAGGTAGGCAACATTCTTTCGTGGAGATTGATCATGAAATATTTTCTACGGTCATTCTCTCCCTTCCGCTGATTGGAGAAGGGCATTTGTCAGTTTCTGGCGAAAGAATGTGCACAATACTGGTCAACCACTTAAAGGACTAAGCCTGTCCAGTAAACGTGTGGTTAGGTAAACTGACCGCGCTTGACATGACCCCATTGGGTTGACTCGGCCATAAAACCTCAACACAAACAATAGAATGAATAATAATATATATGATTTCCTCACCAATGACCTGGGTCTATGTCTAGAGAGAGTCGAAGAGTGTTTTTGTTGATGCAGGAGAGAGTCACAATCTGTAACAATGCAGATGAAAAAATACACTAGACTGACTCAATTTTTATTACGATTCCTGTCGAATGTCACCTTGATTAGCTATTGGTATCATATGAGCATCTCTTTGACGTTGATCAGCATTATTGAAGTAGTCAAGAATAAATATATTAATCAGTATGATTGTTTGATTACTGGTAACAAGAAGGCCAGATTAATGACTTGCATTCACGACAAAAGCAACTGAACATAAGCTCATCAAAATATAATTATTTCAGTACTTATAAGTGATATGTTTTTTGGATTACACTTGACTGATTGATTGATATGCTTCAGTTTCTTTTTGAACATGATGTGTTTGGTTGCTGGTAATGTGATTTTTGTTCAGGCAGTAACTGCAGTAATTTTTTTAGGCATGCGTCCTGTACGCATAATTTCGCCAGAGGACGCAAAAAATTAGCCTCGGTGAGTCCCATGGACTCATAAAATTCTCGAATGTACGCACGTTTTGCTTCTTGAAATCTTTCATTTTCGGAAAAAGCGAATGCGCAAGCGGTGTTTCAGTACCATGTTTGGTAAAAGCCAATACTGAAAGGCGTCGTATCTCTATGGTACACCGATTCTACCTATACATTACAGTCAAAAATCAATACCAAGTTGTCCAGTACCGGAGGAAACCGTAGCGGACACTAAAGTATCGGTTTTTAGTCTGTTGAGAACTTTTATCGTAACACCGACATTGCAATTGTCAACAGGAAACAGCGATCGTTTTTTGTTTCTTTTTTTTTTTTTTTTTTTGAAAGAAGAAAAAGATGCACCCTAAAAAGATAATAAAACAATAAAACTAGACCCCTTACAGCAAACGCTGTTCGGTCTGCTACGTCAGCAAATCAGACTGACACGGACAACAAAGTCTGTGACTACCGATGATGACGATCTCGAAAATGGAAACCCCCAGTTCCAAACTGAACCCACAAAGCAACAGACAAAAAAAAGTCTCTGCTTTGTATTGCGGTCTAGTCAAAACAGACAAAATGTCTGTCCTTAATTATGTATCACAGGTATTTGATCATCTGTCACAAAAACTGAAGTTTTATGAAAACATTTTCATAAACCTGTAGGTGAAAACATTTTCTTAACACTTCTGTTTTAATAGACAGTGGTACTATAGTTTCATATTTCTCAGGAAGTTTTCTGGAAAGAATTAAAGCAACTCAGTCACCACTATTTACTTTTATTGCACATCTAATTAAAATACTAAGAAAGTAATTATTTACACTGTTACACAAGTTTAAATGAAAAGTCTAGGACGCAACAAAATATTTCACCACGAGTCCCAGGCTGGATGCATAGTTTGAGTTTGGGATGCATGAATTCTGGACCTAGTGAGTCCCAGGACTCATAAAGGCAAAATTGTAAAAAAATCACTGGTAACTTCATAAAAAAGTAATCAGTCTCCTTTGACAAAATTTAGTTTGACTTAAATAGTAGTTTGCAACTATTATCTTAGGATCATACTCTGAAATGATGCATGTGTTGGTGCTGTTCTAATCACACCCATTAGATCTTTTTTACCGTCCCCAAATCCATCCAGTACTGGCATCTGATGCATTTTCAAGGATGGTGGTAGAAAGGAATGTCTGAGGGATGCACACAAATGTGCATCGGTTATGGTCAATTTTTTTTTTTTTTTTTTTTTTTTTTTTTTTTTTGGTATTGGAATGAAGATATGAGGTAAACATTAGAGGTGAAACGATTCACCGAATTTACGGTGCATTGCGGTTCAGTGGTCGCGTTTCTGTTCACAATTCTTTTTCTCCCAGTTTCGATACGGCATGGTTCGCTCAAGTGTAAACAAAATTTGTCAGTTATATGCCAGTTACATCAGTAATTACTTCATGGAAAAGAATTATTTTGCTACATTTAGATTAATTAAAGATAGTTGTACCACTGCAGGACTGCTTTATGCAAGTTTTTAATGACTTACCGACAAAAACGTACTTATTGCCATAAAATCTACGTGTCAACGGTGTCGTTAGTTTTCATGACTTCCGAATTTCCTGAGAAAAATGTTTAATCATTCAGTCAATAAACACTGTTATGAATATTAAAAGCACTCAGGAAACACTCAGGAAAATGTTGTCAAACACATTTTCATAGAATTTTTAATCTTTCATGCCATTTTGCAGTAGCGATTTTCTGTAAAGCCAGTAAGTCGGGCTCACACTGAATGAAAGGAACTGCATTTTTGACAACCTGTTTTACCTGTTTTTGTTTTTGATCATAGTATAGCTAGGAAGCTTTAGTACTTGAACTAGGATACTTATATTAGGTTGTTTTCACTAAAGAAAAGAAAAGGAATAAACTTTTCACATTTTGAAACTTGTACAAATATGATTATTAAGACTATGACTGTGAACAAATTTTGAAGTATGGTGAGCACCTTAGTTGACAGCCATAGTATAATCCTCATGCAATTACTGATTATCTCAAGTATGAAAAGTGTATCACGATTTGTATCATACCGTGAAGCAAGTATTATGTCGTATCATGATGTGTGTGTATCGTTGCAGTCCATGTAAACATCACTTTGTATGTTAAAAAACTCTATCAACTGTGGGCAAAGCATGTAATGTCAAAGAAAAAAGTAGATACATGTATAACATAAATCCTGGTAAAATAGGATCCGATCTGGTAATTGGGTCTGATCCAGTGACTTTACCCACCTGCAAATTATGCTGAAATCCCTAGGTTACATGTAAGTAAACTGGAGGCAAGTTTTCAAGAAGTTCCACATGTTCAAACTGTCTGACATGTTCCAGGGGACTTGATAAAGAGGAGTATATAATGATAATTCTGGGATAATTTTCTCCAGTTTGCCATAAAAACATATGTTGTGGGTGCTCATTAGAAGTGCCTCAGTGAGGCACTTCTAATGAGTACCCCCAACATATGTTTTATGGAGAAATAAGAAAAATTATCCCAGAATTATCGCCTGATACTCCTCCTTAACAAGTCCTCAGTGTTCGCTATATATTGTCATGAAATATCAATGATTAAAAATCAGCAAAGAAATGTAGAAAATATCCTTAGAAAAAATTTAAAAAAAAAAAGAAAAAAAAATAGCTTAACTATAGAAATTGCATAGGTCAAATATTGTGGTTGATTTCTGAAAATTAGCCCTCCATAATGAGGTTTCTAGATTGCATACTGCTTTCTAATGAGAACATGCTGATGTATGTGAAACAATATCATCTCCAGAAAAGATGCTTTTTGCAACTATAATGTTTCGTTTTCTTTTTTTTTTTTTTTCAAAAATTATGTT
The DNA here is from genome assembly GCA_964016985.1 of Anodontia alba. Classification (NCBI taxonomy): domain Eukaryota; kingdom Metazoa; phylum Mollusca; class Bivalvia; order Lucinida; family Lucinidae; genus Anodontia; species Anodontia alba. Next base: position 18,645,613 of record OZ024838.1, on the reverse strand, counting down.
CATTATGTTGCGGGTGCAGTCAGTACTCTTTAGAAAATTAGAAAAGTTCTTGTCATAGCACAGATTATAAGGTGCTTTTTTCATGCAAAAATTACTGATGTTTTCAAACCCTTCTCTTGCTGAACACAACATGCCCTTTCTTAGCAGACAGTGTAGATCCTACTAATCTGGATCTGCACTGTTTGTCATTAAATATGTGAATCGCTATCAAAAACCTGGATCAAGTAATCTGATTGGCTGGAAATTAGAAATGGGCATAGCATCTTAATTTATTCAGCATTACAAGGGTTAATTTCTATGTGAAAAATACATGTATGTTGTAGTACTCATTTGAAGTGCCCTGCTGAGATGCTTGACCTTGTAATGAATAGCCATAATGTTTTCATGGAGAAATAAGAAAAATGTTACACATTAACCTCTTTATAACACGGTTCGTTATAACACGGCTTTTGATACAACGAAGTACAAAGATGGATTCCAAAAATGTATAGATTATATAGAAAAATGACCATAAATGGTCATTTTTCTATATAATCTATACATTTTTGAGTGTTATAAAGAGGTTGTTGTGTATGTAGATACCCCTTTTGTCTGGAGCTATGCCATGCCAATAGACTTCTTTTGAGTACCCCTAGTCACAACATAATATTTTTGTGGGAAACTGTAACGACCTGGCTGCTCCTCTTATCTGTAGGTCTAGAAAAGGCACTTTTTTCATCCTTAAAGTACTGATAGTCAACCCTCTTTATACCAACACTGGATACAACGACAAAGTTCGTTATAAAGACAATTAGGATGTCACAAAACCTTCGCTTAAGAGGTGACACTTAACATGAAATTATGCAAGAATATTGCATTAAAACTTCTAGCAACACGTCTTGGATATTTGTTAGAATCACATCACTGAGTTGATTCTAACAAATATCCAAAACATACGTTTTATGAAGAAATAAGAATAAAACAAGGTCTTTCTTACATATCATTCTCTCCATTAAGGATTCTTTACAACAGCAAATTCATTATAATGGCAACATCTTTGGGAACAAATGCTGTCATTGTAACGAGGGTTCACTGTATTTTTCTTATTTCTCCATGAAAAATATGTTGTGTGTACTCATTAGAAGCGCCTTGTCATGGTACTTCTAATGAGTACCCACAGCATATTATGTTTCCATGAAGAAATAAGAAAAGCATTATGGATACCCCCTCTTATCTTGAGCTAGGTGTAGATAAGGCACTTTTTCTGCCAAAACTTGTTGATATTTTACTTATCATATGTTGTAAGTACTAAGGCTGGCTAATCCAAGCTGAAAAAATAATTGATTATCAGTCCTGCCATTGTGATCAATAATCGATTAGTAATCACTGAAGATATGGTCATAATTTTACCTGTCTGAGAATGACTCTTACCATTTGTTATACTTTATTGTATGTATTCGGTCAGACAGGCCTGAGCAAACAGTGTAGACCCTGGTGAGACACTGCAAACACAGTGTCTCATCAGGGTCTACACTGTTTGCCGCTCATCCATCTATTTTTAGACACAACAGTGGGTAGTAAACTGTACTTGTTCAAATTTTAGATTAAGTATGGTAAGGAGTTGAGGTGTCTGAATACTAAGGGTAAATATGTTAAGTAACAAACACAGAAATAAAATGATCGATTATTAACAAATCAGTAATGATAATCATTTTTGTGGAATTTATCGATCAATTAATCGATTATCTGATTAATTGTGCCAGCCTTAGTGGGTACTCATAGAAGCCAGATGAATTGTTAAGAAGGAGTATTTGGTGAAAATTATGGGATTATTTTCTCCTTTTCTCCATAAAAACATGTTGTGGGTACTCATTAGAAGCGCCTCACTATTGAGTGCCCACAACATGTTTTTATGGAGAAATAAAAAACAAAAACAAAAAAAAAAAACCAAAAAAAACCAGAATTATCACCAAATACTCCTCCTTAACAATTCTTCTGAAAGCTCCTCAATGAGGCCAAATAAAAAAAATATTTCTAACCCTACCCTACCTAATTGTCTTGGAACCTAGCAATTTTTTTCATGTTTTCTCAAAAAAAAAAAAAAAAAGTTGGTGGTACTGTGATAAAATATTTATGCTCAATATTTGGACAAAGTCTGAGCAAACAGTTTAGACCCAGATCAAACTGCTCCTGTAAGAGTCTACATTGCCATTCTGTCAGTACTTTTAGACACATCTAAAGATAGCCAAACAGGTTTTGTAAAATATTGTGTGAATTATGTGCCAAGTCCAAATATATTTGGTTATTATGGTATAGTTCTAAATAAAAAATGTTAAAAAAAGAAAGAATCCCTACCTAACCTACCTGTTTTTTCTAACATGTTACCCTAAACACACATATTTTTTTTTCATTTGGCCTAAGTGCGGTGCTTCTAATGCGTACCCAGACTATATCCCTCTTATCTATAGAACTATGCAGTGAGTTCTGTAAATTGTGTTTTCAGATTTGTTGTTACTGTAGCCACCATGTAACTTCCCAAACAACCAAGACAAATCTCAGTGCAGAAGAGAGAGAGACTGGTTCATAAGGTTTTGTCTAGAAAATGAGCAATCTCAGTTTGACAGGGAACCCGGGAACCAGTCTGAACTTTGATGGCGCTGAACTGCAGAATCTTCAAGAAGCCGAATGTCGTAAAGAGGAAGAGCAACAACAGAATGAAGTAAGTAGGATTTTGGATGTCATAGCAACAGATAAGGCACTTTTTTCATCTGAAAAAATGCTGATATTTAAAAACATATGTTATGGGTACTCATTAGAAGTACGAGGCACTTCTAATGAGTACCCACAACATATGTATTCGTAGAGAAATAAGAAAAACTGTTTGCCCCCTGCTCTAGTACCTTCTCTTCTACACCCCCACCTCCACTTAAATGTTCAGACATTTTAATTTCTTACTATACTTGTTTAAAAGTTTGAACAAGTCAGTTTTGCTCTGTTATGTCCAAAACCTGCTGGATGAATTACAGACAGTATATAGTCTCATTCAGAGCTGTGTTATTTACATAAACAATTTCTACAGTTAACAAGAAAAATGCCTAATGGCATTATGGACAGGTTTTTAAAAAAGGTTAACCAAAAGGTAAACCTCGGATATTAGGGGAGATAAGTACATAAAGTGCGAGTTGTCGCTGTTGCACACGACATGCCTACTGGTCCTCCTCTTCATTCCTACCAAATATGAAAGCAATCCGCTGAAGAATAAAGGTAACATATAACTTTGAAAAAATGTTAACCAAAAGGAAGACCTGGGACGATGCCCACCGCCCACCTACCCAGACATTGCTATTTTAAAGGACAGATTTTTTTGAAAAAACCTGTCCAAAAAGTAATTGTTGTCTATATGTCTTCTTGTGTGGTACAATCAACTTTTTCCAAGTAATATTATTACGTCACTGTCCACTTATGGTGACATCAGTGTTAGGCTTACATGACAGTATTCAAAAATAACAAATAATAAAATAACAAAATGGTGTCCAAAAAGGCTTCACTGTTTAAATTCCATTTAAAAATAGGCAGTTTTTGTGACTTTTGCAAGGAAAATATGAAGAAATAAATTTGTATTCAAAATAAATATTTTTTTGGTTTGTTTATAAGTAGTATGTTTGTTACTTAACCCATTGCAGTCTGGAGACTCCTAAAAGGATAATTGGCAAACACTGAAGACCCAAATCAGTAGTTCAACCAATTTTCTTTAAGAATTTACCGTAAATCATTTTGCCTGACATACCTAAAATCAAAATTAGAATCTTCCAATATATAGTGTGGGAGAATTCATTCAGTTTACAATGGGTTAAACCTATATATCTTTTGCACAAGAACCTGAAATGCATGTCAATGAAATGGTGAATATTACTTAATAAGACTATATAGATCAGATGTCACATTCTCGGGCATATGATTGAGACTGCACTGTTCAGGTCTGTGGTTTGGAATACTGGGTATGAATTATGACAAAAAAATAAAGTAAGCATTTACCATTACTCCAGATAAGAAGGCTTATCCATGGCTCCAGATAAGGCACTTTTTCCATTTGAAAAGTACTGATATTTTTCCACAAAAACTTGGGTACTCATTAGAAGTTCCTCAGCGAGACACTTCTAATGAGTACCCACAATCTATGTTTTTGTCAAGAAATAAGAAAAAAATATGTAGATATCCCCTCTAATCTGTAGCTATAACTATCCATTAACCCTTGTCATGCTGAATAAATTAAGATGCCCCGCCTATTTCTAATTTTCATCCTGTCAGATTGCTCGATCCAGGTTGTTGATAAAAATTCACATACTGAATGGCAAACTGTGCAGATCAAGATCAGTTGGCTTCTGAAGAAGCCAACTGATCTGGATCTACACTGTTTGCAAAGTCAGGTTATATCCGGGTTCAACAGGACAAGGGTTAATATCCTCATTATTTTTCTTCAAATTCCTTTAAAAACCATATTATGCAGTGCCTTAGATTAGGTTTTTTAAGGAAATAGGTATTTTTGGCTATTTTACACTCCCATTTCTTATTGAATTGGTTATAAGGATTTTTCTTTTGGGTACCCTGTTTTGTAAATGGATGCAAGAATTTCTGATATTTGGGTATTTACCCCATAAATTTACTTCAGTTTGCTTTTTCAGAAATTTTCATTGGGTAAATACCCGGTACTACAAAAAGCAGCTAATCTAAGGTACTGGTTGTGAGTATTCACTAGAAGTGCCTCGGCATACAATGATAATGTTTTCATGGAGAAATAAGACAAAGACAGCAATACTTTTTGGTTGAAAATAGCGCCTTATCTGGAGTTACAATTTACAATTGTAAGGTGATAAGTGGCAACTCAATAATGTCAACAGCTGTCAGGGCCATGCACAAGTGGCTTGAAAGAAGCAATTTCTTTCACTCTTTCCTCTTTTCAGTATTTGTATTGGTACTGGGTGTGGATAAAATATTTTTATACTCCTGGTGTATGAAGTTACATTGATTGAAGTATGTGTTAGGGTATGGAGTTTTTGTCTTTTAGTCCATCTGTCTGTCTGTATGTCACAGCTCCTGGCATATGAAGGTTGAATTGGGAATATAGTTAATATAGTTTTTTGTCATTTAGTCCATCTATCTGTCACGACTCATCAAGGTGCTTCTAATGAGTACCCAAAATATTTGTTTTTGCAAAGAAATAGGAAAATATTGGTACATGTATTTGGAAACAGCGCCTGACCTTGAATTATAGTTTACATTGTAAGTGGATAAGTAACCACTCAGTAATGTTCACATCTGTCAGGGCCATGTACAAGTGGCTTGAAAGAAGCAATTTCTTTGTCTCTTTCCTCTTTTCAGCATTAACATTGGTAACAGTTTTGTAGCTCTGGGCTCAGTTGTTCGAAACTAATGGTGTTGTTAGTTAACATATCATTCAAACTTTGATCATTAAATATGGCATATATGCTAATATTTTTGCTGAAAAATGTGAGTAGCTTTTGCATTTGCAAAAGCTACTCACATTTTTTCAGCAAAAATACCTGTGAATTAGATATTGTACTGTCTAGAACAGTAAACATTTTGACCACTAACAAGTTTGTTAAGCTAACAATGCTTTGAACAACTGGGCCCTGGATAAGAGGAGTATCCAGGTAAACATTTCTGTACTCCTGTAATATGTTTTTGTGTTGCCTGAGAGCCATGGCAGACACATAGGGATCATATGTCTGTCTGCATTGTCGTCAGTGCCATAGTCATACTTTTCATTTCTTTGCAATAACTTTTGAAGGGATGCATTTACTTCAATCAAAGTCTGCAGAAGTCTACACATTGTAAAATACAAGTCAAGTTTGATATTGGTTATCATGTGCCAAATTTTGACTGAGTTATGGCCGTTTTTTGACAGTTTTTGTTGTTGGGTTAAGCTATTGGTTTCTGTTCAATAAGTTTTGAATGGATGCATTGATTTCATCAGGTTTGCAGAAGGGTATATCGTTGTAAAATACAGGTCAGTTCGATATTGGTAATCATCCTCCAAATTTTGTCCGAGTTGCGGCCCTTTTTCGACTTCGTTTTTGTTGTTGTGTTGATATTGGTTTCTGCTCAGTAACTTTTGCAGGGATGCATTGATTTCATTGGAAGTTTGCAGAAGGATATATATCGTTGTAAAATGCCGGTCAAATTCGATATTGGTAATCATAAGTTTTTTTGTTTTTTTTTTCTGATTTTCTTTATAAAAGCATATGTTATGTATTTGAAAACAGCGCCTTTAGTGCAATTCAAATGGGTACCCACAACATATGCCTTTATAAAGAAGTAGACAAAACGTACACTAGCCTTAACCTGAAGACTACAGAATTGCTTGACTGAGCACTTATAGGGGTATGTGCAGTAATTAATTCTAATCATTGTAGTCGTTTCAATACCAAACAAAGTTAATATACCATTTTGACGCAAATGTACCCCACAGGTTGACGCTTCATAAACCCATTGTAGTCGGGAAACCTAAAATGGTTAATTTGCAAAACAGTGCAAACAGATCAGACGCCGCAGAATGCGGCGTCTGATCAGGGTCTCCACTGTTTGCAAATAGTTTAGCCATTTTTCTCTAGATATATGTAAATCTCAGTCAGACGTACCTAAAATTGAAATTGGATCCTTCCAATACATGGTGTGGTAGAGTCTGTTCAGTATACGATGGGTTAAACCTGAACTCATTATCATCATCATCATAATGTGCAGTAATTAGATAGAATACAGTATTTATCTGGGTACCCCTATTATCTCAAGCTGAATACTGAATACTTCGATAAATTGCTCCTCCCATAAATTCATCAAGGCGCTTCAAATAAGTACCACAACTTACATTTTTGTGGAGCAATAAGAAAAATATCAGGGCCCAGTTGTTCAAAGCATTGTTAGCTTAATGAGCTTGTTAGTGGTCAAAATGTTAACTGTTCTTGTAAGTACAATATCTAATTTACAGGCATTTTTACTGAAAAAATGTGAGTAGCTTTTGCAAATGCAAAAGCTACTCACAATTTTTTCAGCAAAAATATTAGCATATATGCCATATTTAATGATCAAAGTTTTAACAATACATTAACTACAGACATCGTTAGTTTTGAACAACTGGTCCCAGTATTTTTGGGTTTAAAAAAAAAAAAAAAAAAAAAAAAAAACGCGCCTTATCTGGAACTATGATGAACTGATCCAGACTGCTCAGGGCTTTATCCAGGTATTTTGGGAAAAGGCCCCTGGGCAAAATTGGGAAAAATTATCGACAAAACATCAAAATTGGGAGCACAATTTCATCTGAGAAGTGCTAGGATAATGAAGTTTTGCTCATCATAGCCTTATGAAGTTGATAGTTAACTCATATTCAGCAGATGAAAAATTGATGTTGGTTTTTTGTTGTTTTTTTTTTTTCAAATTTTCTCTGATCGAATTTAACCTTTTTTAGAATTGGCTCAGACATAGAAATATCAGATTCTGATCATGTGCTGCTTTCTAGGTTGGTTGATACTCTGTTGGCTCTTGATTAGCTCAATTGAAACCAAATGAGGAAAGCTTCAAGCAAGAGTCTGCATCTTTTTTGTGTAATATTTGCTGTTAAGAGACGCTGAGTGTGACATGATGATTGTTTACAATTCCAGAAACATAACCTTTTTAGATGGATAATTTGATTGGTCTGTTTAAGTAAAGCTAGGTTTACTAACATTATTTTCCTATTTTTATATGCGTGCACATCGTTTTTGGCTCCTTATGTAAATTCGATACCGCCAGTATGCATAGCCGGTAAGCAGTATAATCAATAGCTGTTTGCAACTACATGTGGTTACAGACACTGCGTGATCAATCGGTACATTCAGGTCAACGCTTCGTTTTTTTTGTTATTGTTTTTTTTTGTGGCATTTCTTTTCTTCATTTGTTTGGGAAAAATTATGATGAAATTGGGAAAAATAGAGGATATTTGGCATTGGGAATGACGCCGAATTTCGGCCCCGCTGAACAGGCAGAAAATGCCCTGCTGCTTCACCTGTCCATGCTGGGCTAGTCAGGGTCTTAGCTGTTTACATACAGAGAACATTACGAACATTATACAGTCTGCTTACTGTGTAGATTCTCCTAACCATATATCAATTTTTGGATGGCAACCATCTTAACTGGTCTGTGCGGCAGTCATGCAAAGGCTGGTATGGGCCTTTAGTACTCCAATATCGCATACAGTAAACATCCAAGAATTCATTCACCAAAATTGCCTATAAAATGGAATATGTAAACAGGGCAGACCCAGATCAAACTGCTCCTGAAGAGCAGTCTGATCAGGGTCTACACTGTTTGCCTTTCCACTAAATATTTTAAGAAATAATTGCATAAAAAGCAAAATTAAGGCAAAAAAGGGTAAGGAATAAAGTGTTCGAAACTTTTAGGACATTTAGCATAAGACTGATTTTCCAATGATATAATAAAACTATAACTCCTGTCCAGATGAGAGACATATCCAGATAGATATTTTTCTTATTTCTGTATGAAAACATATGTTATTGGTACTCATTAGAAGCACCTCAGCGATGCACTTTTGTTGAGTATCCTTTACATATATTTTCTGGCGGAAATAATAGAAAATGTCAGTACTTTCTGATTGATGAATGGCCTTACCTAGGGCTTGGTAAAAGATAAAAAGAATCAAATTTATGATGAGTGTCTTTTTTATGTTTCAATGAGTCCCATAGCTCTTGATAAGATGCTTTTTTTTTTTTTTTCAACCAAAAAATACTGATATTTTTCTTATTGCTCCCAGAAAATATATGTTTTAAGAACTCATTAGAAGTGCCTCACCAAGGCACTTCTAATGGGTACCCACAACATATGTTTTCTTTTAGAAATAAGGAAATATTTACCTGATATCTTCCTCTTATCTAGACCTACGTTTAAAATGACACTGAATCACTTTCAGTGTTCTAATGAGTTTACTTTGGTTTTATTGGCAAAAAAAAAATCTTGTTCCATAAAAAATAGAAATTACTCTTCCACCAGAGTTCAGGCTGGATAAATCTAGTGATTTGTGGATCCATCTTCAACATTGCTCAGAATTAGGCACTCTTTTCAACCTAAAAGAAATGATATTTTTCTTATTCCTCCACAAAAACATATGTTATGGTACTCATTAGAAGTGCCTCACTGAGGTGATTCTAATAAGTACCCACAGCATATGTTTTTGTGGAGAAGTAAGAAAAATGTTATGTGGATACCTTGTCATATCTGGAGCTAAGATCAAGTGATTTTTTTTGCACAGGATACAAAATTACGTTTTGTGAAGAATGGCAATGTCTGATTTGGAATATTACCGCAATTTCTCCAAGCTACTGTTTGAAATGGATTGTACCGAGACAAATGTAACTGCCTCTTGTTTACTTACCCAGAGCTCTAGATAACTAATTATTTTTATACCCGCCACACGAGTGGTGGGGTATTATGTTGTCCCCTCCAAGTGTCTGTCCGTCTATCAGCGCTTGGTTTCCGCTATCTAACTTGAATAGTTTTTGATGGACTTTATTCAAATTTTGCGTACACATTTATATCCGGGGTGAGTGGTTTGGGATTATTAATGGGCAAATTTTGTCAAAATCTGAGTTATCTGCTTGCCACACCTCTGTATTTTTGTTTCCAAACAATAACTTGAGAAAATATCAATTGATTGTCACCAAACATTGTGGATATCTAGTTTGGGATTGTTAATGGGCAAATTTTCATTTCCGGATGATAACTTCGAGTAAATATAAGTGGATTTTCACCAGACTTGGTATATGCATTGATATTATGGAGGTCTGGTTTGGGATTGCTAATGGGCAAATTTCATCGATTTTTGATAGTTATCTGCCTGATAGTGGCAGGGCCTTATCATTCCACATTTTTATTTTGTTTTTATTTGTTTCAGCTAAACAATATTGGTATTTTTCTTATTTCTCCAAGAAAATATATGCTCTGTACTCATTATAAGTGCCTCAGCTTGAATACTGGGTACCCACAGAAGTGTCTGCTTAACGCTTAGCACTCTGAGTAAAATTTTCATAAGATGACAAATTGATGAGACAATTTGCATGAAATGTTAAATCCTGTTTTCTGGGAAAAATAAGAAAAATATCATTAATTTGTCATTTAGGAGACAATTTGCATGAAATGTCAAATCCTGTTTTCTGGGAAAAATAAGAAAAATATCATCAATTTGTCGTCTTATGAAAATGCCCAGAGAGTGGTAAAGGTTAAGGCACTGCTAATTAGAACCCATACAATGTTTTTGAGGAGAGAAAAAAATTGCCACAAAAACCCTAAATATTGGGACTGGCAGGCCTGGGCAAACAGTGTAGACCCAGATCAGATGCCGCAGAATGCGGCATCTGGTCAGGGTCTACACTGTTTGCAACTTATCCAGCAGTTTTTCAGGCACATAAACAGGTTGTAAAGGACTTGCTCAAATTTCAGGACAAGTACAGTCAAACCTGTCCTAAAGGCCACCTGTATTAAGCAATCACCTGTCTTAAAAGGCCTCTATTTTGGACCCCAACAAATGCAAAGTGGTGGAAATCTACATGTATTAAGCAAGCACCTGTCTTAAGCAACTGCTTTTTGGCCTTCTCTTAGGTGCTTGCTTAACACAGGTTTGACAGTATGGCAAAGAGTTTAGGTGTCTCAATACTTAGGCCTCTAATCTACATCTGTGTGTAACCTTTTATCATGAGCAGACAGTTTGAGTAAAATGTCAGGCCCCATTTTCAGGGAAAATAATTGGGACACCTTGTCTTCCCTTGTATTCTTACCATACTTGTCATAAAAGCCCGTTTTACAGCCTGTTGATGTGACTTAAAACTACTGGATACTGTATAGGTGGCAAACGCTGTAAACCCAGATCAGAGCCTGCTTTCTGGGTTAACCCTTGTCCTGCTAAATAAATTAAGATGCCACGCCTACTTCTAATTTTCTGCCAATCAGATTACTTGATCCATGTTGTTGATACAAATTCTTATGCTTAATGACAAACAGTGAAGATCCAGATCAGTTGGCTTCTTCAGAAGCCAGCTGATCTGGAGCTACACTGTTTGCAAAGGCAGGGTATATCCGGGTTCAGGGTTAACACTGTTTGCTCAGGGCTGTCTGTCTTAGTACTCTGACATTTTTTTTTTTCAGCTAAGAGCCTTACTGACGAATGCTTTTGATGACCTGATAGATGAGGATGATATTTTATCTGTAACATCAGAAGAGGGACCAGATTCTAGAAATGTTAGTCTTGTTAACAGAGCGAGCACTGATAGCTTTGGGAAGCTAACAGGAGAACATAAGTAAGATATACTTCATGCATAGTTCCAGAGAAGGCGCATATTTCATCCTTAAAGTACTTCATCCATAGTTACACTTTTTATGTTCCCAACTTCAAAGAAGTTGGAGGGGCATACAGTGTAGCTCCAATATATCACGGTCCTCGGGGTCCAGAGTCCGCTATCGCGATATAAACAGAGCGCGATATAAGTCCTGATGTACCATGCATGTATAACGGCGTGCATAACACTCGCTCGGTTTGTCGCTGTGGTAGTTTGCTGAGACATCACGGATAAATGGCATTCAGTTATGTTGTCTCCACATTTCCTAATTAAAATTGGATTAGAATTGCTCAGTGCAATAATTTACAATAGTGCGCTATGTCTAACAAGTAATTCCAATCAAAACCAGCTGATAAACTACGTTTGAAAACAAAAAATCATCAGATTGACAATTTAGGACGCCATTTTGGATACTCTGGTTCCCTAGAATGGCGAAGGGAAGTTCATTTGTGCTAAGATAACTTGAGTTGCTTCCCTTCGTTTATATTGCGGGCGCAAAAAAACTGTCGTTTATCAAAGTTAATTTCTTTTTATTTATTTTTTTATTGTTTTTGTTTTGTTTTTTTGGACGCAGTTGTTTTCTTCTGAAATATTTATATCTACAGAAGTGTAAAATAAGCGGACTATGGTCTGTGTATGTTGGACAGAAACATCGTAAGACTACTGTCTTGTAAAATTTGCTGATGTTGAAAAGGAGGTGGACCGTTTTCCCCTGCTGAGCAAAAGTAGTTTGTGGGCATCATTGACTGATTGAGCATTGAGTAGATCTATGTACTAAATGATGATAATGATTATGACAATTACGGCGATATAATTTATTGTTTGCCAAATATAATCAACGTGTGCGCTGATTGACACTAAGTGGATTGTTTGTCATACAATACCTGACGCGACTTAGCATCGGGATAGGTGCGAAAAATCAATTACCGGAGGCAGAACGCGTTTTTTTTTTTTGTTGTTGTTTTTTTTCTGAAGTTAAATAAAACAACAAACATTTTATGTTTTTAAATTTTTTTTTGTTTTTTTGCTTATGGAAAATTTGGGAGCCATGGCCTATTTGTGATATACTGGATTTCGCGAAATAACGGACCGCGATGTATTGGTGCTACACTGTATTTTGTGTCATTTATCCGTCTTTCCATTAATCACGTTTCGCATACAGTTCCGGTTTCTCAGGAAAAAGTTTTGGAAATTGAAAAAAAAAAAAAAAAAAAAATATGATTATGAATTGAAAAAAAAAAACAACAAAAAAACCAAGGTCAGAAAAATAAGGGGAATGTTTCACTTTTTTTAAAAAAAAAAATGGCAGAAAATTTTAGAATTCAGCTTTTCCAAATACTACTTCAGCTTTCTGGTTGAGATTTTCTCAGTGACACTATATATAAACATGTAAATATTTATTGAACCTCAGGTAAGTATTATGAAAATGAAAATTGATGACATTATTATACTGAACATCTGTAAAATTACTGTATGCTACCAGAATATCAGGGTTTTCAGTAAAACAATTTTTAGAGGAGGCGAGAAAAGAATTTGAGGTGGCCAAAATAGCTATAGCTTACATTACTGTAATGCAGTGAAAAGGAATTTTAGGCAACCAGAAAATTCTTTGAGACAGTCATCTTGGCCTCCAGCCACTTCTTAACCCTAGTCCTGCTGAATCTTGATATACCCTGCCTTTGCAAACTGCAGATCCAGAGCAGTTGGCTTCTGAAGAAACCAACTGATCTGGATCTGCACCGTTTGCCATTAAGTATGAGAATTTATAGCAACAATGCGGATCAAGTCTTCTGATTGACTGAAAATTAGAAGTGGGTGTGACATCTTAATTTATTCAGCAGGACAAGAGATAATATTGAAAACCCTGGGAAATATTTATAAAGTGCAGAAAAATTGTTCTTATTCGTTACAGAACAGATGAGGTGCTTGATACAGACAATGATTGGGGTGGTGGATATTTCCAGGGGCCAACGTCAGTCCCTATGCCTAGGTTTGACTTCAATGTACCCTTATCAAGAACTCAAGAATTTCCTAGAGCTCAGTTTGATCTTGTCAGGGCATCTGTAGAAAGTCTCCCAAATCTTAGAACTAGTCATGAACCCGACTCAGATATCCATAGTAACCCCAGTTTCCATGGCAGTCGAGATCAGCTGGATAGTGATTACCATAGTAACGCAGAGGAACCTACCAACAGAAAGCCTGACTTTCAGGGAAATGTGTATCCTGTGGAAAATCATTTGGGAAATGCTGTTCAAACACATAATAGGAAGAAAAAACGAAAAGGACAGAAAGAGGCTCAGAGTGACTCTAGAGCTACAAATGGTGAAACATTCAAAACTGTGCAGGGTGAAGGAAATCAAATAAGTACAAAAGAACGTGAAAACATTTTAAGAAAGAGTATTGAGGATTTTGCTAAGATGAAACATGAAGCATTGACAATTCAAGGAAATGAACAGTTTTATGGTGTCCATGGCATTCCTGATGAAGGTCAGAGTAATCAGTTTCAGGGTCAAGGTCATCAGTTTCAAGGTCACCATCACTGGCATTTAGATTCAAATCAGCATGCAGCTGAACACCCATATGATGAAAGCAACCCAGTTCATCAACCACAGATGGGTCATATGCAAGGTCAAGGTCATTACTATCCAGATTTTCAAGGTCATGCCCTTTCTCAGAGTCAAGAACATATGCACCATGGATATAACCAGCCTCATTCTGATCATCATCATCATTTTAGAAATATATACGAAGGACGACCCTATCACACTATAGGAGAGAGGGAAGAGACTGAAGGTGGAAATGTCAGATCAGATGAACAATTCTGTCAGGTTCAAGCTCATTATGGATATTATCCAAACATTTCTGCTCCCTTTACCAACTCCACAGACAGAGGATTTTACTCACATACTCCAGGTTTTACAGAAACCCAGCCTTCTCAAGCAATGCCTAATGATTACCACCAGAGTCATCCAAATGTTATGAGTGAGGAAACAAACCAAAGTCATTCAAATGAAAATCAAAATAAACACAACAGAGGTGCTCAGAACGATAAAGCAAAGGATATTTCTGGTGACCACAGTTTCAAGAACCCACTGTCCCCGAGACAGTCCACAGAAGGGTTTCCAGAGAATTACAAGGTCAATTATCAGAAAGGAAAAGACGAGAAGGAGAAAGGGACAAAAAGGGAGAAATCTACTGAGAAAAATGCTGATAAGAGACAATCAGAAAAATCAAGAGAGAATGTGGAGAAAGATTTCATGCAACAAGGTAGTTATACACATCTAGCATATTTTTCCCAAGTATTGGGACACCTTAATTAACCCTTCTCTTGCTGAACATGACATGCCCTGTCTTAGCAAACTGTGTAGAAGCCAGCTGATCTGGATCTGCACTGTTTGTCATCAAATATGTGAATTTCTAACAAAAACCTGGATCAAGTAATCTGATTAGCTGAAATTTAGAAGTGGGCGTGGTAATTTATTCAGCATGACAAGGGTTAAGAGAAATTGATACACTTTCAGAGGAGGTAACTGTAAAAAAGTAAAATGCTTTCCTTTTAGAGTAAACCCCTATCCATAAGGGGCTTGGTTTTCAGTAGAGCAAACAGGAAGTAATAAAAGTTGTCTCCCTTGTACATAATGGTGGAAAACCTGCCAAGTATAGCTAGTCCTTTTCACTCATTACCAGACTTGTTCTAAAATCTGCCTGCCTTGGTGGCTCAGTCAGATGCGCGTCAGACTGATGATCAGGAGGTCGCGAGTTCGATCCCTGCTGGGTTAGGCAACAATCTTATGTGGAGATTGATCATGAAATATTTCCTGCGGTCATTCTCTCCCTTCCGCTGATTCAAGAAGGGCAGTTGTCAAATTTTAAAACAGTGAAGTTGATTAAATTATGAAAACAAATGGTGATAGGATAGTTTTTTGCACAAAATATATCTTATCAGTACTCATTGGAATTGCAATGTAATGAGACCCATGAGATATGGTACAAAAATTGTCTTCTGAATTCTCCCTTTTTCTTGTTTCCAGTGCATGAGACTGTTCTTTGAGATGCCAAACTGAGTTTTTATTGAGAAATAAAAAGGATGGTCACAAAAGTGTTTTCTATAATAATAGATGGAGTGCAAGTAATGCAACAAAATTTTCTGTTTTAAAGGGGGATCATCAGATGACCAACAGATGGCACAGCTTCAGATCCTCTACAAAGCAAGGGGGAGTAAAATAGAAGATCTAGTGAATGAAATGGACCTATTGAAACAAGGCATGGGTAGAGAAATCAGGATATTGAAACATCAGTTGTCCATGGCAAAAGGTAAGTTAAATTTTGTTCTTAATGCATTGCAGTCTAGGTAAAAATCTCTGTAGACAGTGTTCTGAAATATTTTCTTTATTTTTTTTTTTTTTTTTTTTTTTACCCAAAAATCTCATTTTTCCTCCCAGTAAGGAGGGTTTAACATTTTGTGCAAATTGTCACCTAATGAGACCCTTTGCTTGGAATGTAATATGACTGTTTCTGGTGAGGTTGAACACAGTTGGTCTCCTGCACCTGAAACTGATTATAATGAGTAGAAGAGTTGGTCTCATGAGTTTGAGTCAGTGAGAAAAACAATGGATCTCCTAATCTCCTGAACAGGAATGGATGAGTAGAACACTTGACTAACTTGGATATGAACTAATTATGATGAGCAAAACAACTGATAATCTGAACATGAACTAATTTAAGCACTTGGTCTCTTGTGCATGAACTAATTACAGTCAAACCTCAGTAACCTCAGTCTCATTTACTATGGCTAATTCTAACTCGTTTTTGTGTCCCTTCAAAATTCTTCCGCTAGCTCTAAAAAAAAAAAATAAAAAAATATTTTATCATGAAATTGTATGTTGTGTTTACTCATTAGAATTGCCTCATAATAACATTATTGTCTAGAAGATTGAAAAACATTTCCTAATTATTGCCATTTGTTTCATTATCTGGTGTCATAATTAACAATGGCTCATCAAACTAACCATATCTCGAACAAATTTCCATGGTCCCAAAGGTGTTCATGTTATTGAGATTCGACTGTATAATAAGTAAAACAGTTTGTCTCTTGATTATAACCTATTCATTTGAACCATTGGTCCCCTCAACATGAACTAATGTGTTGAATATGTGAACTGCTGAATATGAACTAATGAGTGGAACAGTGGATCTCCTGAACATGAAGCGATGAGTTGAACATATAAATTAATTATGAGAGCAGAACTACTGGTCTCCTGAACATGAGGCTAATTAGTTGAACACTTTGTTTCCTGAACATGAACTGATATGAGTTCAATACTTGGTCTCCAAAACATGAACAGGTGAGTTGAAAACTGTGAACTATTTATGATGTGCTGAACATCTGATCTGAACATGAACTAAAATGAGCTGAACACTTGGTCTCCTAAACATGAAATAAACACTTGGTCTCTTGAACATGAATACATGGGTCTCCAGAACATGAACTAGTCAGTTAGTCAGTAGAACATTTGGCCTCCTGGGCCCAGTTGTTCAAAGCGTCGTTAGCTTAACGAGCTCGTTAAGGGTCATTTCGTTAACTGTTTTAGCGGATTCAATGCACAATATTCTGATATTTTTTGCTGAAAAAATGTGAGTAGCTTTTGCACTGCAAAAGCTACTCACATTTTTTCAGTAAAAAATTTCAGCATAATTGCGTATCACTGGATTAAAATTTTAACGAATCGTTAACTAACAACATCATTAGTTTTGAACAACTGGGCCCTGGTCATGAACTAATTATAATGAACAGAACTTGGACATTTGATCTGAACATGAACTTATGAGCAGAATTTTTGATCTTCTGAATATGAACTGATGACAGAAAAATTGATCTGAATATGAATTTACGAGCAGCATTGTTGGTCTTTCGAATATTAACTAATGACAGAAAAATTGATCTGAACATTCAACAAAGAGCAGAAGAATCAGGTCTTCCGAATATGAACTAAGGAGTTGACCATTGGTCTTAGAAACATGAACATAGTTGCAATGATCAGAGAAAATAGCCTGGATTTTTTTTTTTTTTTTTTAGTTTAAGAACAGTCACTTAAAGCACTATTTAAAAGTGTAGCAGATGACAATTTATGTTTTCTTTTCCTGAAAAAAGTCTGGTTTGACATCTCATGTGAATCATCTGCTAGAAAGGCAGTTTTCAGGACATACTAAGCCTTATTTACTTGGTAAAAGTAATAAAACATAAAAGATTGTGGTCTGCTGCAAGTTTGAATGATGGGTCCAGCATTATTCTTTCGTGGAGACTGATCATGAAATATTTTCTAGGGTTATTCTCTCCCTTCTGATGATTCAAGAAGGGCAGAAATAATTTGCACAAGTACTAGTTGACTGCTTGGAGGACTAAGCCTGTCCAGTAAAAGTACAGTTAGGTAAACTGACTGGCTCAATATGACCTTAATAGTGTTGACTGGGCCATAAAACTCCAAATCATAAGTTTGAATGATACTTTATCTTTTACCAATCATTGGGTAAATTCAGCAGACAACAAACTGATGATATTTTTCTTTTTTCTTTCAGAAATAGGTTTTGATATTTCATGCAAATTGTCTCTTAATGTCAAAGCCTATTTTCTGCAAAAAATAATAATATTTCAAAATGTCCTCTGCTGAAATTTTCACCTAGCATGCAGAGTGCTAAGAGTTAATTGGCCGGTAAAATATTGTAAAAGTGTTAAAACGATATTGGCAGATTATCGTATTTCAAGCTGATACATTTTAAAAAGAAATACTACTTGTTAAACAAATATTTTAAAGTAAGAGTGGGGGATATTTACTTTATTTTCTTGTATTTACATTTGATCACTTGTCATGCCTCAGTATTGATGATAAAAATTTCATATTATCTTTTTGAGTATTTACTATTCTAGATATATTACTTTAGTTCATTTGTTTCAATACTTAATACTTTGCTTGCTGGGAAAATAATTTCAGCAGACAACCATTTGAAATATTTTTCATATTTTTTCCCAGTAAATAGGCTTTGGCATTTCATGCAAATTGTCTCTTAAGGAGACAATTTGCATGAAATGTCAAATCATATTTTCTGGGAGAAGTAAGAAAATTATTTCTAAATGTCATCTGCTGATATATTTACCCAGCATGCTAAGTGTTAAACCTACCATGTAGGTTTGAAGATGAATAGAACTTGGTCTTTTATTTGTTTAGTGAGATTGAAAATTTCTTCTTGACTGGAAATTAACTTACGGCCTGTCAACACATGGTCATAACACCCGAACTGACTGTCATAGAGCTCCAGATAAGGGGAATATGCAGATAAATATTTTTCTTTATTTTATACTGCAGTGAAATCGGTGCATATCTAAAATAAATTAAAGTGGTAATGTCACAAGTGAAAGAATATGATATTTTCACAAGTGAAAAATAACATGTTGATGTTATTTTCACAGTAGCACACTAGACTACTAACTGACGTCATGCTTTCTTAACTGACGACTTGATTGATTATGTTGGTGTTTAACGACACGTCAGCCCTTATGGGTCATTTTGTGTCGTCTACCAGAGAAAGGGAGAAAAGAGATAGAAGAGATAGTAGAGGAGATGAAAGAGAAGGACAGGGAAGAAAGAGGAACGGGAACGAAAGTGAAGAAACAGAATAAAAACATACCCCCCTCGACCTTTACCTGCTACAAGGATAGCAGGCCTTGCCCAACTGTAAGCCAATATCAGTTGGACGCCCCGGTGATGTAAGATACACGATACCTTCGCCACACCCGACCACCCCCTCTTAACTGACGACACAGTTAAATTTTGATAATTATCAAATGTTGGAAACGGTTGTTTGCTACACTTTCAGTTGAGTCAATATTCAAATTTGATATGTTTTGAAGCATTGTGTTGACTATGTTTCTTGGTTATAAATAAATATTTTGGAACTATTTGTTTGCTTTCGTCATCCTTTCATGGTACATATTGTAGAGATTGGGCTTAATGTGGCAATCACAAACAGCTGATCAGCTGTTTGATCTATTGTCGTAAATCGACTAATAACGTATAAAATAAAAAGAAAATTTACTTTTTTTGGTAAATACCAAAACTATATCATCTCATGTGTTGAAAACATCAGAATTTTCACTCATGCTTTGCTCTCCAAAAAATTCTGATGTTTTCAACAGTCTTGATGAAATATTTTTGGTATTTGCCTCAAAAAAGTAAATATCCTCTTTTATTTTAGACAAGTATCCAGATAAATATTTTTTTCTTGTTTCTCAAAACAAAACATATGTTGTGAGTACTCATTAGAGGTGCCTTGACAAGATGCTTTTGATGTGTACCCACAATATATGGACAAACAAGAAAAGTATCAGTAAGTTTTGGTTGTAAAAAATCTGGAGATATGTGACACAAAAAAAATTTCATTCATCGTTGTCTTAATGTCATTAAGTATTGTCTTAATTTAATGTTTTAATCCAACCTTATCTCAAAATATCGGTGAATATGGCCTGAGCATCTGTCTGTCTGTCTGACTAGGATCAATGCATTTCACACATGCAGTCTCTGGACCTTGTTGAAAATAAGTAGTGAATACAGTGGACCATGCTATAGCCCTAGATTTTTTTTCAACCAAAAAGTCCCCTTGATAGCCTTGATATGACTTAAAAATAATGTTGAAAGGGAGGTAAAACACCTAATAATTGATAAAAAAATATTTATGTTTTTCTTGTATTTCTCCATGATAACATGTTTTGGGTACTTGCCATGCTGAATGAATTAAGATGCCACACCTAATTTTCAGCCAATCAGA
Source organism: Anodontia alba (assembly GCA_964016985.1). NCBI lineage: Eukaryota > Metazoa > Mollusca > Bivalvia > Lucinida > Lucinidae > Anodontia > Anodontia alba. The sequence continues at coordinate 18,625,415 of OZ024838.1, read as the reverse complement.
TTACTTGATCCAGTTTGTTGATACATATACACATACTGAATGACAAACAGTGCAGATCCAGATCAGTTCGCTTCTGAAGAAACCAACTGATCTGGATCTATACTGTTTGCAAAGGCAAGGCATATCTGGAACCAGCAGGACCAGGATTAAAAGCGTCTCTCTGAGGCACTTCTAGTAAGTACCTATAACATTTATTTTCATGGAGAAATAAGAAAAATATTTTTCTGGATACCGCTTTTTGGACGGGTTTTTGATGGAAAAATCATAGCAGTGGGCGGGTGGCGGGCAGGCGGGCGTCGTCCGAGGTTTACTGTTGGTTAATGTTTTTTCAAAGTGATTTACCTTTATTCTTCAGAGGAAAACCCTTCTATAATGCCATTTGTCTAGAATTATATGGTCTGTTCAGAGTGGGCAGGCACTGAACTGTTTTTGTGTGTGGATAGGTCCCTGTTGTCTTGTGGATAAAGTGTTTTTTCTGAACCAAAAAGTACATTGTATATTTTCTATTTTCTTATAAAAAATATTAGTTGTGGCTGCTCTTTTGAAGTACCTTGCTAAAGTGCTTCTTATGAGCATGCACAACCAATGTTTTCTTGTAGAAATATAGAATATTATTTATCTGGATTCCTTCCTCATCTAGGCAGGCATGAGACTTTTCAGATTTTTGGCAGATTTCAGATTTTTTAGTTTCAAAATATGTTCTGCAGAATTACTTGGTTTTGTCTGAAAGTTGCAAAAATAACATTGGAAAGAGTTCAGAATTTTTACCTAGAATTCAGATTTTTTCATCAGTCCTTCAGTCTCATGCCGCGGGGGTGGTCGGGAGTGGCAATGGTGTCGTGTATCTTACATCACCGGGGCGTCCAACTGAAATTGGCTTACAGTTGGGCAAGGCCTGCTATCCTTGTAGCAGGTAAGGGTAGAGGGGGAATGTTTTTATTTCTTCTGTTTCTTCACTTTCATTCCTGTTCCTATTTCTTCCCTAATCGTCTCTTTCATCTCCTCAACTATCTCTTCTATCTCTTTTCTCCCTTTCTTTGGGAGACGACACAAAATGACCCACAAGGGTTGACGTGTCGTTAAACCCCAACACAATCAATCAGTCTCATGCCTGTCTAGGGCTATGAACAAATATTTACTCTTGTAATGCTGAATGAATTAAGATGCCACACCCACTCCCAATTTTTAGCCAATCAGATTACTCGATCCAGGTTGTTGATAGAAATGCACATTCTAAATGACAAACAGTGCAGATCCAGATCAGTTGGCTTCTGAAGAAGCCAACTGATCTGGATCTACACTGTTTGCAAAGACAGGCTATATCAGGGTTCAGCAGGACTTGGGTTAATTGGAATGCCTGACCTGATTAAGTCATAATGAACATAAATAATTCTTTTATTTACAAGTTGTATAGTAAATTATTTCAAAACAGCAAAACAACAAAGTGTATCGAATTTGTTTGTTTATGAATCAATTAGAGTATATCAAATACCCTCCTAATCTTTAGGATACCTCAATTTAACCCTTGTCCTACTGAATAAATTCAGATGCCACTCCCATTTTTATTTTTCAGCCAATCAGGTTACTTGATCCAGATTGTTGATATAAATTCACATACTTAATGGCAAACAGTGCAGATCCAGATCAGTTGGCTTAGGTCTGGATCTACACTGTTTTCAAAGGCAGGGTATATTCGGGTTCAGCAGGACTAGGGTTAAGTAACTATCAATTGGTATTATTTGTCTTGATATTCCCTGCCTTGCCTGATAGGTGTGGATAAAGGGAGATAATCCAGAAGATATTCTTTTTACATCAAAATGTTTCTTGTGGCTACTCAATGGGATTATATCAGTGAGAAAATTCTATTGAGTACTCACAAGATTTGTTAGTGCAAAAAAAAAAAGGTAATAAATTAGCCCTTGTCTTGCTGAACCCAGATATACCCTGCCTTTGCAAACAGTGTAGATCCAGATCAGTTGGCTTCTAAGTATGTGAATTTATATCAACAAACTGGATCAAGTAATCTGATTGACTGAAAATTCTAAGTGGGAATGGCAGCTTAATTTATTCAGCAGGACAAGAGTTAGGATTCTAAATTGTCACATTGTCTGAAGCTGTATTTGCTGTTTGCATAATGTCTTCTTGCAAGGAGACACAAATGTATGAACAGAAAAGTACTGTATTAACCTAGCCTGCCTCGATGGCTCAGTTGGATGCACGTCCAAATGGTGATCAGACCCAAGCTGGGTCGGCAACATTCTTTCGTGGAGATTGATCATGAAATAGTTTCTACAGTCATTCTCTCCCTTCCGCTGATTCAAGAGGGGCAGTTGTTAGTTTCTGGTGAATGCACAAGTATTGGTTAACTGCTTAGAGGACTAAAGACTAAGGCTATCCAGGAAAAGTATGGTTAGGTAAACAGACCACGCTCATCATGACCATAATGGGTTGATTGGACAGTAAAACCTCAACTAAATCAATCAAGTCCATTCTACTACCCATTACGAGAACATGCCTATTCAAATATATAGCAAAAATTTAACTCCAAAAACTGAAAATTTTTAGATAAAAAACGCTAATATTTTTCATATTTCTGCTCAAAACATAGATTGTGGGTACTAGTTAGAACTGCCTCAGCGAGGCGGTTCTAACGAGTACCCACAATCTATGTTTTTGAGCAGGAATAAGAAAATAATGTATACCCCTGTAAACCCAGTATTACTATATGAAAGTGGGGTTTGAGGGGGTAAAAATTATAAAGGTATGTTTTCGTGATGTCTTGATTTGTCTACAATATTGCTGTATGTATGGCAAACCCTGTAGACTCTGATCATATGCTGCATTCTGTGGCATCTGATCTGGGTCTGAACTATTTGCAAAGGCCTATCTGTCCCAATATTTAGGGTTATTAGGGTAGCTAGTTGAGCTGTAGCAATATTTGGGGTAAATATGTTGATGCATTTAAAAAGGTGTTGTAAACATTTTTGTTTTGGACGAAAATTCATGAATTATTTGAACAGAATAAGGTCAATGTATCACCATAATGTTCTGATTGAAAATCTTTCTATCACTTGCAAAGATCTGCATTGTCTTTCATCATTCACACCATCTCAGGATAAAAGGGGATCTATTTACGGTACACATAAAGTGATTCCTCCTGCTCATCTATATCATCATTGGCTGTATTTGACATAGGGGCTCTTTTCTTGCATTACAAATCATATGCATTCAGAACCCTTTTTGCCTCATTTCTAAAAGAATTATAGAAGATAAAATACTTCCAAAACAAACAAAGTTTGTATATAGCTTTATTATCTGATTTGCATATATTTGAATATTTACCATATTTACATTTTAACTCATTACCATACTTGTGTCAACATTTGAACTTCTTGTTGATGTGCCTTAAACCATTAAAGACTGAATGAACTTTCCCACACTATATATTGGAAGAGTCCATTTTCGATTTTTGGTATGTCAGGCTATATGATGTGGATATTCCTAAAGAAAAATGGTTGTACTATTTGCAAATAGTGGAGATGCTGATCAGATGCCGCAGAATGTCTGATCTGGGTCTGCACTGTTTGCCACTTCCATTTAGGGTACCTGTCTCAATGGTTTAAAACTGCTGGGTTCATGGCAGACAGTTAGACCCTGAACAGGTGTCTCTTTGTGCAGCATCTGATCTGGCTCTTTCTGTTTGCTCCGGTTTGTCTGCCAGAATAATTGAACTAAATATGGTAGTCCCTGGCAATTTAAAAATGGCCATTTTGTTTCATGTGCTTTATTTGTTTGCTTTATGAACGAATATTTTTCTGGATATTTAGTGATTAATGATCTGCCACAAGTCCGCAAGTGAAGAAATTCAGATAAAAAAGTTTGGATACATTCAGAGGCGGGAATAACATTGAATTGAAAAATTAATCTAGGGTACAATTAAGAGTTTCCAGTTCTTAATTTTTGATGCAAAGAGTATTTACCCTTGTCATGCTGAATAAATTAAGATGCCACACCCACTTCTATTTTTCAGCCAATCAGATTACTTAATCCAGATTGTTGATATAAATTCACATACAGATCAAACAGTGCAGATCCAGATCAGTTGGCTTCTTCAGAAGCCAACTGATCTGGATCTACACTGTTTGCAAAGACAGGGCATATCTGGGTTCAGCAGGTCAAGGGGTTGGGATAAGAGATTGAAATAGTTTGGTGTTGGAAATAAGTATTGGTAATGATTGAAAAGTAAATCTTTGATACAGTCAGCTGTTAGGAATAAGTAAAATGCAATTAAAAAAGTAAATATTCGATACAGTAAGTTGTTAGAAATATTTAAAGTGGGACAGAAATGGAAAAGTAAAATCTTTGATACAATAAAGTGAAGGAAATAATTTCTGGTAATGGGGGATTGAAAAAGTACATCTTGGCTACAATCAGCAGTTGGAAGTAAAGATCCCTTTACACACATGGAGATTGTTGGGTGACCATTGAGCAATCCAGAATTGGTCAGATCTCTCAATGATCTCTCAACTCTTCGAAAAGGTCATTTCTGTGTAAATGTTTGGGAGATCATTGTGCGCTTATTGTGCAATCAAACATAAAAAGTTTCACCAACTGTCATGGCCATCTACAGCGATATTGGAGTGAACTTAGTATTCATTGAGAACTCAATGAAAGAACATTGAGAGGTCAAAGGATGCTAAGCCTCCTGCAGTGACAACTGAGTTTGCTGGGCGCTTCTTTTGTGACAAAGAAATCTTTGGGAGATCTACTGAGATATTTGAGATATCAAGGTTGGATCAAAGAGATCACTGAGAGACTGCAAGAGATCACTGAGGTATCGTTGAGAGTTCCTTGGGCGACCATGGAGATTGTGGAGCATTTCTTGGGCAACAAGGAGCCTCTAGATATGAGAGGTTTATTCTGCAAATTCAGAACCACCTTGACCAACACATTTGCCTTCCTGGAATCTCTGTATTGGCGGTATTCTCTTCTTTCTGTGGTCTTTCATTGGAGGTATTGTTGAGTTATTCAGAAGATCTACTTGTACTGAACTTCAGCAAGTCTACAGGCAGAATGGGAGTTTAGCATCGATATTTATTGCACCAGTGCCACGCTTCCCATCACCATGGCAATCTCTTCCGAATCTCTCAAGAGGCAGTTGACTTCCCAATAATCTCTCAGCGATCTCCACCGCAGTCTTTTAATGAACTCTGTTGATTTTTCATCAGGCGCTCAAGAATTCCTCACTGATCTCTCGGCCATCCCTACTTCTGGGATGGATAAAATTGGCATTCATTAAAAGGTTACTGAGAGGTCTTGGGGAGGTCAGTGAGATCATTGATTGCTCCTTGGACTTTCCCTTTCAAGGAGATTTTGTTGAGAGGTCGTTTTTCTTGGTGACCGTTGATTGTTTTAGACTGAATCAAAACTTTGAGGAGACCATTGCAACAGTGGAGATAACAGGAAGATCATTGTGAGATCATGGGGATTGCTGGATGCTGATTGACAGAACCTTGAGAGATCTGGCCATTTTTTTCATCACCAATCTCTCAGTGATCTGTGTAAAAGGGGTTTAAGTATTAAGAGATTAAAACAATAAATCTTGGATACAAGTAGCAATCAGAAATAATATATGACATTGTAATATGGGATAGAAAGTTTAAATATTGGAGTAAAGGAATTGAAAAAGTAAGTCTGAGATTCAGTCGAAAATAGGTTGTACAGAATTGAAAAACAAGTCTGACTGATATGAAGTTTTGACAAGCCAGGAGTGTTTGGTCAGTAAGTGCTTTCAGTACTTTGATTTTGATTCATGAGACAGAAACCATTAATGGCAGAACAAGAAGATTCGGAAACTGAAAAGGAACAAAGATTTATACAGACCTTATTATTCTGGGAAACATTGACATGGTCTGAAAAATACTCCTACATTAAAGGTACACATGACCCTGAACTTGCTCAGAGTAAAATGAGCGTATGACAAATACTGTAATAACTCTAAATATTTGACATAGCTCAAGATAAGATAGCATATTTACCGTATTTATTTGGACAGACAGGCCTAAGCAGACAGTGTAGACCCAGATGAGATGCGGCATCTCATGAGTGTCTACACTGTATGTCACTCATCCAGCAATTTTTAGACACAACATAGAGTAGTAAATTGTATTTGTTTAAATTTTAGAACAAGTATAGAAAGGAGTTTAGGTGTCCAGATAGGGTAAATATGGTATATTTTTCAACCAAAAATTATTGAGCTAGGCACTTCTGAATACCCACAACATATGATCCTGTGCATGGCAAAACCAACAATAAGACTTGTGTGACCAGTGAAGACTCAGATCAGCCTGCGCATCCATGCAGTCTGATCAGAGTCTTCGCTGATTGTATGTACCTTTTACAGCCTCCGGGCTATCCAAAGAGGGATAAACGAGTACCCTTGCCATACTGGGTGGATGTACAGACTGATCTGAGTCTTTGCTGGTCATACAGGTCTTATTGTAGATTTTGTTGTGCGCTGGCTCTGTGGCTCATATTTTTTTGGAGAAATTAAAAAATAGGGGATTGGAAAATGTATTTCTTGGATATCTGGATATTTGTCTTATCTGGAGCTATGGTTGGGACACATCCTACTTTTTTGGTTGATCATTTACAATCAAGCCATAGTATACAAATACCAAAATTTCCTTAAGTTAGTTGTCCATGTGATTATCATTGACCGATGTAATCAAACCGCGCGTTAGACGAAATCCAGGTAGCGGTTATTTATAGCTGTGCTGTTCTTGTGGCTGTGATGTCAGAGTGCTTTTGATAGAGGGTTATCTGTAAAACCTGACCCTGAGGTTATAAACTTTTTTCATGCTCCACTCAGCTGAGCATGAAATTTGTCCTGCTAAAAAATCTCAAATTACCAACAATTGCAAAGTCTTTCTTGCTAAACATAGCTGAGCATGAAAATTTATCTGCTAATAAATATGAAAATGCCAACTATTGTTGGCATTTTCATATTAGCAGAGAAAATTTCATGCTCAGCTGAGTTGAGCATGAAAAAAAGTTTTATAGCCTCGGGGCCTGGACTGGGACATTTGGGACATTGGCAAACAGTGCAGACCCAGATCAGATGCTGCAGAACATGGCATCTGATCATGATCGGCACTGCTTGCTTAAATCACAGGAAGCGAAGGGTTAAATGAAGCAGTCTGAAGTCCCTGTTTAGGACCATTTTCCCAGCCTACACCTAAAGACAGTAGACCCACCAGTGCTGTCAATGCTTTGATTAATAGTTCTTGTAAAACTTTTAATTAGACTATTAGTTAATGTGTCACAAAATCACTGGCTTACAGTATAGACCCTGATCAAACTAAGGAGATAAAGAGAGTATTCAGATTGAGATTCTCTGATTGTGGCTCCTGTGACCTTTACTCCAGCAGGTGTGATGACACCTTTCGCGGAATTCTTGTATTATTATTATTTTTCAGGTAGATGTTTCACATAAAATGTCAAGCCTTATTTTCTCAGGATGAAATATATAAAATGATGTCTGCTGCAGTTATGTTTTGCACTTTAACCCTTCTCATGCAGAATAAATTAAGATACCATGCCTACTTCTAATTTTCAGCCAGTCAGATTACTTGATCCAGATTGTTGATATAAAGTCACATACTTAATAGCAAACAGTGCATATCCAGATCAGTTGGCTTCTTCAGAAGCCAACTGATCTGGATCTACACTGTTTGCAAAGGCAGGACATATCTGGGTTCAGCAAGACTAGGGTTAAGGGTTAATTTTGCCCTAAAACATACCTTGTGGGGTTGGTTGGTTTGAAGTTTAACAGCCCAGTCAACACTAATAAGGTAATGTTGAGCTGGTAACTTTACCCTGCCATACTTTCTTGGACAGGCCTAGTCCTCTAAGCAGTCCTTTGTGCTCATTCTTTTGCCAGAAACTGACAATTGCCCTTCTTGAATCAGTGCAAGGGAGAGAATGACTGTAAAAAAATAGTTCATGATCAATCTCCACAAAAGAATGTTGCCGGACCAAGCAGGATAGAACCTGCATCCTCCTGATCACCATTCGGACGCGCATCTGACTGAGCCACGGAGGCAGGCCTTGTGGGCTGCACATTGGAGACACCTCACTGAGCCAAAGAAAAAGCTTATTGTTCTAAATTGTGAAACATTGCACTGTTCTTTATTTCTATTTTTCAGGAGAGAAAGAAGGTGCCGCTAAAAGTTTGGACAGCTGCCAAGAACTGTTGACGGAGTCAAAAAGTGACAATGCCCAACTGCTGGGTCGAGTTCATGCTGCCGAATCACAGATTGAAGGACTGAAAAAAGGCAAAGAGGAGGTAAACTTTGCATGCTGGGTAAAAATTTCAGCAGATGACATTTTTAAATATTTTTTCGAAATAGGCTTTGACATTTCATGCAAATTGCATGAAATGTCAAAGCCTATTTTCTGGGAAACCAAAAAAAATATCATCAGTTAATTGTCGTCTGCTGAAGTTGCCCATAGAGTGATGAAGGTTAATATTCTTATTGTTAGGCAGCAGAGATGAAACATATTTACCGGCTAAGTATTCAGACAGAAATGCATGAGCAAATAGTGTAGACCCAGATCAGATGACAAAATATGACATCTAACCAGGGACCACACATTTTTCCACTCAACTAGCAGTTTTTAGATATGTCAGCTGGTAGTAAGATGGGCTTGTTCAGGTGTGAGGATTTGTATAAAAGTGGGGTTTAAAGGGGGTCAAAATTATATAGGCCTGTTTTCTTGATGATTTGTATTTGTGTACTAAGGACTCTATATTCATCAAAAAATAGTCATTTTATTATCCAAAAATGGTTTAATAAATTGATATATGGTATTAATACAATCATAAAATGTGGCACCTTACAGCCTGTAAAATTTCAGTTAGTCTCTCGTTCTTGAAATGAAATGATTTCTTATCATATCTCTGAATTAATGTTGCCAACATGTTGCCAACATTAATAATTCAGGGATACGATACAGTTAAAAAAACTGAAATTTTACAGGCTGTCAGATGCCACATTTTATGATTGTATTGATACTATATATGAATTTATCAAACCTTTCTTGGATAAAAAATGTCTATTTTTGAGGAATATAGAGCCTTTAAGCTGTTGGAATAATTAGGGTGAATTTTGTAGCATTTGAAGGTGAATGCAGCTGAGAGGACAAAATTAAATGAGTGATACTTTTCTAACATTTCGCAGAAAATAATTTATTTGAGTCATCTTTTAAAGATCACCATTTTCTTTGAAAATATAAATAGTAATAAGTCAATATAAAATTAAAATATTGCCTATTTATACCCCCAACAAACTGTGTTTGTCCTTGAGTACTGGTATACTCTTCTCATGTTGTCTGTCCATCCATATGTCCATCCATCCAGAAGATACGTTTTGGTTTCTGCTTCTTATCTTGCTAAATAATTTATCAGACGGCAGTCATTACTTTGTATTGGGTATCTGATAAGCAATGCATATTGACACTTCTTGTTTTATTTAGCATTTGAATTAATTTCTGTGGTCATTTATGATTAAGGAAATTTTTTTAGAAAAAAAAACTTGTTAGAAAACCTTAACAATAAGAAAAAAGAATAAAAGAAATATTTACAGTTAATCAAGAAACTGCAGACTGCCGAGTCTACAATTGAAACACTCCATCAACACCTTGAGGAACTGGGAAGATCAGACAGTCTTTCTCGAGCGAGGCACGAACATGAGGTTGTTGTTGGTGGATTACAAAAGAAACACGAAACAGAAATCAAAGTACTGAGCGAGAAGCTGGATAAATTTAATGAATCCCTGAAGGAAAAGGTGAGGCTACAAATTTTCATATAAGTCTTATTTTTGAATAATTCAACAGACTTACAGTTATTTAACCCTTGTCATGCTGAATAAATTAAGATACCACACCCACTTGTAATTTTTAGCCAATCAAATTGCTTGATCCAGTTTGTAAATACAAATTCACATACATAATGTCAAACAGTGTAGATCAAGATCAGTTGGTTTCTTCAGAAGCCAACTGATCTGGATCAACACTGTTTGCAAAGACAGGGTATATTCAGGTCCAGCAGGACCAGAGTTAATGCAATTTGATAGGCTGAGGGCAATTTGAAAATAGAATTTATACTTTGATAAATCCATTGAACAGGAATCTCGGAAGTTTTTTTTCGTGCAAATTTCTTAAAAATGAATTGCTATTTCCCTCCGTATTTTCATTGTACATACAGTTTGAATTAAAAGAAACAAAATTTATTCCTGTAGATTTTATGAATGTGTAAACGCCGGCGAATCACTCACAAGCTTCACAAAAAAGGCTTTGGATGAAGAATTTGATTAGAATTTAGAATGTGTGTACATTTTCTGATATTGTGCCTTAAATATGTTTTGATTTTCTTGGAACAGGATGATGAGATCTCAACTTTGAAGCAGAAGCTTGCAGATAGCAGGAAGACGGCAGAAAACCTACAGATCTCTAGAGCAGAAACAATCAACCGACTGACACAAAGTCTGGAGGAGAGTCAGAAAAGATGTAGAAATCTTCTAGAAAGTAGTAAGTTACATTAACCCTTGAAATGGCGAGCAAAATTGTAGTGGAAGTTATTTTGAATTTTTTATTTTTATATCCTGCCACATGATGGTGTTGGAGTATAATGTTTTCTTGTTTGCGTGTCTGTCCATCTTTCCTTCCATCAGCACTTGAATATTTGTTATTGATGAATTTTATTCAGGTTTGCATACACATTTATATTGGGGAGGGGTGGGTGGTGATTAGTGGTATTGTTAATGGGCAAAGTCAGTTAACTTTTGACAGAGTTACTTCCCTTGCAGTAAAAAAAAAAAAAAAAAAAAAAAGAAAGACTACTCAATGTCAAAAGAACTAATCAATGGATTTGGTCGAAACTTCATATGTATCAAATGATATTGACAGTATCTTGCTTCGGATTATTACTTTATTACTTGGCATTTTACATCAATTTTCGGGGATGGTCGGGTGGTGCGAAGGTGTTGTGTATCTTATGTCACCGGGGCGTCCAACTGATATTGGCTTACAGTTTGGCAAGGCCTGCTATCCTTGTAGCAGGTAAGGGTAGACGGGGAATGTTTTTATTTCTTCTGTTTCTTCACTTTCATTCCTGTTCCTCTTTCTTCCCTGTTCCTCTCTTTCATCTCTTCGACTGTCTCTTCTATCACTCTTCTCCCTTTCTCTGGGAGACGACACAAAATGACCCACAAGGGTTGACGTGTCGTTAAACCCCAACACAATCAATTTACATCAATTTTCAATAGAGATACTGCCTTAGGTTACTGACAAAAAATGGTTTCCGCTTAATACCTTGACAAAGAATTGATGGATTTGTTCTGCAGATGAAATTGTTTTCTCTGGTTTTTTCAATAAACAGCATTTATGGTTTGAGCATAAAATGCATTTCTGTATTACCCCATCAAACATAACCATCTTCACTCCATATTTTATTGTTGCGCAGTAGCTGGTTATTATCCAATGTCTGCAATGCTTTTATTCAGAGGAAGTAAGACGACATTTTATGTAAAGCAGATGATTCACATGAAATGTTAAACCTTATTTTCATTGAAAAATAAAATAAAAAAAAGAATATTTCGAAGTGTTGTCTGCTGCAGTTGTAATTGGTGCTTTAAGGGTTACCATTAAATTTGCATAATCATGTCTCTAGGTAAGAAGCTTTTTTTTTTCTGCCATTTCTTCATGAAAACATATGTTGTTGGTACTCATTGGAAATACCACGGTTAGGCACCTGAGGTGCCTACCTATACCATATGTTTTTGGGGAGAAAAAAGAAAAATACTTATCTAGATACCCACTCTGGCAAAAGAATGTGCACATTACTGGTTAACATTAGAGGACTAAGCCTACCCAGTAAAAGTGTGGTTAGGTTAACTGACCGTGCTCAACATGACCCCATTGGGATGACTGGGTCGTAAAACCTCAACACAAATAAAAGCCCCTCTAATCATGCGCTACATATAAATGAAAATACTGAGATATAGCCTGCTCATTCACTGTTAAGATTTTACAAAGTAATACACCGTGAAGAAAGGGCCTTTATCTCATATAATGCGTAACACATGAAAAAGGCCCTTATACAATTTGCAGACAATATATGTCCAGATCAACATGTGCATCCATGCAGTCTGATCTGGACATTCTCTGTTAGTCGACATATACTACAGTGGCCATTGATTCTGTAAGCGGACATTTATGTGCAGGCTGGTCTGGGCCTTCACTGTCCTCAAATTGCATAAGGGCCCTTTTTGTGCTTTGTGCATCATATGGGTAACCTTACTCTTGTTAAGGTGTTTTTGAGGGTAAGTCTTAGGTAAGTTGCTTCTGTTTTCCATAAAAACATACCATAAGTACTCAATGAGGCATTTATGAGTTCCCATAACATATGTTTCTATGGAGAAATAAGAAAAATGGTCTCGGTACTTTTTGGAAATGCTACTTCTCAACAAGTCCTCTTACCTTATTTCTCAACTAGAACATACATTGTGGGTGGGTGCTCATTATGTCCCCCAACCTATGGGGAGGGGGACATATTGATTTTGGTTTGGATCCCATTGGCGTGGACATCTGCATCAGCATGACACTTTCTTGTCAGCACTATATTTTGTGAACCAGTGGTTGGATTCTTACCAAATTTTCATGATATAATTGGGATATAACATTGGGACATAACAAAGAACAGATTAGATTTTAGTCACCTTGACCTAATTTTCAAGGTTACATCAGTAGGCAAAACTGAAAATTCACAGACAGGGGACATCTGTTTTCTCTGAAAACACCGTAACTAGTTACAATTGCCTTCAGGAGGCAGTTGTAATGTCTTGATGGAAACAAATAAAATACTGACACCCAATTTTTGTTTGTTTAACTAGGACTATGGCATTTATTCTTTCAGCGGCATCTCAAGACCTGAGTCAGATGAAAGTACAGCTCCAGCAAGCTCTTGCCTCCAAGTCCATCTCAGAAGAAATGTGCTGTAGTCTGCAGGTATATCATTTGCATTGAAACACATTGTAGTCATAGCTCAAGATAAAGTGCCTATTTTAATCCTGGTCCTGCTGAACCCGGATATGCCTTGCCTTTGCAAACAGTGTAGATCAGGATTAGTTGGCTTCTGAAGAAGCCATCTGATCTGGTTTTACACTGTTCATCATTAAGTACATGTATGTAAATTTGTATCAAAAACTTGGATAATGTAATCTGATTGGCTGAAAATTAGAAGTGGGCATGGTATCTTAATTTATATAGCATGGCAAGAGTTAACCAAAAATACTGACATTTTCTTAAAGTGCCACGAAAACCATTTGACTTAACCATCACCCCATCTGTCTCCATCTCCCTGACCACTCTAATCAAAACTTAGTGAATTCTTGTTCTACTCTTCATGGCATTCGGTTTGATATAATACATGACCATGTTCTTGTAAAGTGTAATTTTGACATTCACCTCCGTCCATCTCCACCCCCTGACCCAGCCTCACCCATCCCAGGGACAAAACTTCACTTGTTCTACTCAAAATCTCATTCAGTTTGATATGCTAGATGATGATGTTCGGAAAAAAAGTGGGGATGGTTGGGTGAGGCAAAGGTGTTGTGTATCTTGCATCACCGGGGCATCCAACTGATACTGGCTTACAGTTGGGCAAGGCCTGCTGTCCTTGCAGCAGGTAAGGGTAAAGGGTGAAAGGTTTTATTTTTTCTGTTTCTTCACTTTCATTCATTTTCCTCTATCTCCCCTGTCCCTCTCTTTTATCTCCTTTACTACCTCTTCTATCTCTCTTCTCCCTTTCTCTGGGAGACAACACAAAATGAACCACAAGGGTTGACGTGTGGTTAGACCCCAACCAAATCAGTCAGAAAAAAAGTAATTTTGAGCCTCAACCCCATCCACCCCATCCCCTGGTTAAGCCTTACCCACCCCAGGACAGAACATTTAGTGAATATCTGAATTACTCTTAATGCCATTTAATTTAATATGCTTTATGATTGTAGCTATTAATTTTGACCCTCCCATCCTAGGGCTTTTGCTAGACATCATATTAATCTTTACCACTTTTTCTTGGCTAATTCAGCAATGACAGATTGATGATATTTTTTCTTATTTTTCCCAGAAAACAGGCTTTGGCATTTTATGCCAATTGTCTCCATTCATGAAATATTAAAACCTGTTTTTTTTTTTTTTTTGAAAACTATTTCAATATATCATCTGCTGAAAATTTTACCCAGAGTGCTAAGTGTTAAACAAGGAAGTTCCAAACACATCTGTGAATTCAAACAGTATAATTGCAACTGATGTAAAAAATTATCAACATATCTGACAAGCATTTTGTAAAAAAAATTGGTGAATTGTGTTCTCCACTTGCAATTAAAATTAAAAATTCATTTTATCCTGTATTAGCTCTTTAAAGCCCTTTTAGCAGACAACATTATGTTATTATTTTTTTTTTTTCAGAGAAAATAATACTTGATATTTCATGTGAATCATCTGCCAAGCAGATGATTCACATGAATTTTCAAGCCTCATTTTCTCTGAAAAAAAATAAAAAAAAATAAATCAGAATGTCATCTGCTGCAGTTGTGATCAGGACTTTAAGCATTAGGATACCAAATGACAATAAGGTTATGCATCAAGTTTGCCAGTATAAATACTTTGTTTCTTGCTATATTCTCTGAGCCTGTCCTGGTTTTTGTCAGAATAACGAAATGGAAATCGACAGCAACTTACCTGTTTGAAAGGGTGCTTTTCACTATAACTTACAGTCTTTTTCATTCTCTTCTGTGACGTAGGTTCTCCCTATTGAAAACCATAAGGTCCCTTTTTTCATGTGCCAACTCAGATATGGTTTATAATTCAGGATGAAATCAAAGACCTGAAAGAACAGCTACAGATGATGGAATCGGCCTCCAGTCTTGGTATTAACGGTCACGGGTCTTCGGCTTCAGTAGGGTTTGTGGACCAGAACGACTCGCTCATAGACCTCGGTATAAAGAAGACACTGGACTTTGATACTCCACAAGGGACACCAACCATACTTCGCACTCAGTAAGTGATATTTGTATATATATATATGACTATGTAAATGTACTGTAAGTGGTATTTGTATGTATATATGACGACTGGTATGTAAATGTACTAAAACTTTGAACACTTGTTTGCCTAAAGTTTTTTCTGTAGCTCAGGAGTCACATGAAATATACAGGCTCATTATTTTCTGAAAATAAAAAATATGTATTTCAGGGCCCAGTTGTTCAAAACTAACAATGTTGTTAGTAACATATGGTTAAAACTTTGATCGTTAATTATGGCATTTACGCAAATATTTTTGCTGAAAAAATGTGAGTAGCTTTTGCATTTTCAGCAAAAATACCTGTGAATTAGATATTATACTTATTAGAACAGTAAACATTTTGACCACTAACGAGCTCGTTAATCTAACAATGCTTTGAACAGCTGGGCTCAGAATGTCATCTTGTACAATTTTTCATGACACTTTAAGGGTTAATTTAATTCAACAGGTTAAAGGTTAACTTTAATATGCTGCAGTTGTTAACTGGTGGACAACTTTTAATATGTTGTTTTCTTATTTTCCTCAGAAATGGGGCTGTATGTTTAATTACAAATTATCTCTGACAGAATCTATATTCCGAGAAAAGTAGCAAGAAAAAATGCCTAGGAAAAGTGTGGTTAGGTAAACTCGACATGGCCCTATTAGATTGACTGGGCTGTAAAACCACAAGGCAAACAAACAAAAATGACTGTTAAAGGGCAAATATAAAGAAATTTAAAATATTCCCAGTTTTCAGGGTGTTGATAGAATGCTTTAAGAGAATTATTTTGTTGAAAACCCCATCAAAAAATTCCAATCCAATCAAAAGTTATGGTGATTAATTTACGATACCTACCTTTTTTCCTGTTAGAGTAACCTCCCTTGGATTGTGTATTGATTAAGGCCCACAATGCAATATTCTATGATACCATAGTGGAACTTAAATTTTAAATTGAAATTTTAAACAGGAATATTCTGCATTTCCTTATATGCTACACAGTTTTTCTCCTTAACCATTATTGAAATTGGTCTCTGTCCACAAATAGGCCCATGAATAGAGAATTTAACTCAAAATTTAATCTGTTATTTAAATTTAAAGCTAAATTTTAAAATGTTTAAAACTTGACTAATATTAAATTTTTCGTAAGTTTTTTTTAATAATAGTGAATTTTGGGTCTATATCATATAAATGAATACCAAAAAAGTCAATTTTGGCTAATTATTAAGCATTGTAACTGGATTTTAAATTATTTAAATGAAATTTTTAAATTTGAAATGTAACACTTTAAACGGAAAATAAGAGCTAAATTCCTATGTATATTAGTTTAAAGGAGCTGAATAAATTAAACAATATGAAAACTGAATTGATGCAGATTAAAGAGCAAAAACTATTGGCAATTTAAAAAAGTTTAAAATTTTACTGTTCCCTTATGATGTCATAAAAAGGCTCATGAATATTAATGAGGCAGCCTGAATTCAATCCTCTTGGATGTTAAATATCAAATTTCAAATCGCAATATTTCAGAAACCGTTTAAGATAATTTGATGAGGTTTTCGGCAGTCACCTCCTTACTGAAGTGCCCTTAAATATTTAGTAGAATTAAAACCTTTATATTTGCCCTTTAAAAATCCATTTTACATGCAATTCTGCTTTACATTTCTTGTTAGTGAAAGCAAAGCAACATTGGGGACAAAGAAACATTAACTATTATGCAATTAAGGCAATTCCTTTTTTGCCACACTGCATTCTGATCAGTTCAGAGTAACTACAGTTACAATATTGGATCAACATCACTCTGTGGTTCTGAATTCCTTTTAACCACACTTTTATTTAATTTTAACCTGTCTAAAGTAATGTTATTATTTATTATCAGTTAGATAACACTTTTGTCAAGTAAGAATGACTGACATGTTTCTTATTCCTCCCAAGGAATATATGTTGTGGGTATTCATTAAGAGACAACTGTCAATGACCTTCTAAGTACCAACAACATATGTTTTTGTGTAGAAATTATAATTAAAAGTACATATCTGGATAATCCTTTAGAGTGCTCAAAATGTACACAGTTCTGGCCATTTTCCATCTGTTATTCCGTCCCTTTGAGGATTTACTATGTCTGTTCTATTTTAACCCATTGTAGTCGGGAGACCTGTGAAAGGGTAATTGGCAAACAGTGCAGACCCAGATCAGATGCCGCAGAATGCAGCGTCTGATCAGGGTCTTCACTGTTTGTAAATAGTTCAGCCATTTTTCTCTCAGAGTAACTAAATCACGTAGCCTGACATACCTAAAATAGAAATTAGAATCTTCCAGTATATAGTGTGGGTGAGTTCATTCAGTCTACAATGGATTAAAAGGTAACTAGTAACAGTGTTTTCAGAGAAAAATATAAAATATGAATAAATTAAGATGCCACACCCACTTCTAATTTCCAGCCAGTCAGATTACTTGATCTGGGTTTTTGATAGAAATTCACATATTTAATGACAAACAGTGCAGATCCAGATCATTTGGCTTCTTTAGAAGCCAACTGATCTGGATCTACTCTGTTTGCTAAGGCGGGGCATGTCATGTTAAGCTAGAGAAGGGTTAAAATGAGTGGATACTGTCAAAATTATTTTTGTCTCCCATCTGAAAGGGGTCTACTCTAAAATGGTAAATATTGATTAATGTGTCTAAATATTGCTGGCAAAAAACTGAAGATCCTGATAGGTGCCAAACTCTGCAATGTCTCGGGCATGTTTGTCTGAATACTTTATAGGGAATAAATGGTTCAAGTTAATGTTATTAATGTATGTACTTTCTCTTCAGTCACTGAGCACAAAAGTTCAGGATTTTACAATTTAACACAATCTGCACTTTCGAGATAAATTCTTCAGAGTTGGTGGTTTATAGCCAAATCTGCAGATGACAAAAGGATATTTGTGTATATTTTGTCCAGAAAGTAGGGTTTGATGGTTTATGCAAATTGTCTCCCTTTGTAGAAAATAGGTTTTGACAATTCATACAAATTGTCTCCCTTGGAAGAAGATAGGGTTGACAGTTTATGCAAATTGTCTCAGTCGTGAGAATTTTCAGCGGATTAGCTGAAGTCAGAGGTTTTGATGACTTTTTAGAAAAATAAAAAGTTCTGATCATGACACAAGCTTTTGAAATATGGTATTTTTGTTGGGGGAGGGCAGGGGTTATGGACATTGTCAGCGGCTTTGTTGAATTATCATTTCCTCCTCTGTTGTCTCCAAGGGAGGCAATTTGCATGAAATATCAAACCTATTTTCTGTGAAAAAAATATTTTAAAATTTTTTCTGCTGAAATTTTTACCTGGCAGACTAATTGTTAAGATGGAATGCTTTGTCTCATACAGGAATACCTTCAACACATCCAGTGAGGTTGTGACAAGCCTGAAGGCCGAGCTGGAGAGATGCCTCATCAGTAACCGACAGAAGAGGGCACAGGTCATGGAGCTGAAGGACGATCTTAAAGCCGTGAAGAAAGATCTTGCTGAATATAAACTCAGGTCTGAGAAGGCAGACATACTAACTCAAGAACAGAAGGTAGATAAACTCTGTTAAGGTTGCCCTTGGAAATAAACACATAAAACACATAAAAGAATGAAAATTGGAGTTTTGGTTTAATTGAGACTCTTCATAATTCAGCATTACACATAGCTTCAGATAAGAGGGGTATCCACAAAATATTTTTCTTATCTCTCCATGCAAATATATGTTGTGGGATACTCATTAGAAGGACCTCATATGTTTTCATGGAGAAACTAGAGCAAGTTGATGGTGCGCCATTGCATATCCCCGCACTAGCGCCATCACATGTCTCCGCGCACATCAAAATTCCAAATGCGTTCCTCCAGTCGTTAGCCATAGGACTATAACCTTTGACAGTTTCAAGGTTCTAGCTCAAAAAGCTTAGGAATAGTTGTGTGACAATCTAAAAAAGGACCCAAAATCCTACTTTTTGACCTCTGGTGACTCCCAGAAATTTTTGCGCCACTGTATTCTACTCTTCATTACCTTTGATTTGATATGCAACATGACTATGTTTGTACAAAATGGATTTAGGACCCTTTGGAGTCATACCCAGGGGTTACATCAAAATTCTGAATGTGTTCCTCCAGTCCTCATCCATAAGGCTATCGCCGATGAAAGTTTTGAGATTCTAGCTTAAATAGTCGAGGAGCAATGGTGTGACATTACAAACTGATGGATGGACGGAAGGACGGATGGGTTTATCACAATATCCGTGCTTTTTCTTCAAAAAGCACAGGGATAATAAGAAAATATCTGCTTTTCAGTTAAAAAAGGTGCCTTATCTGGAAGGAGGATTATGGTTTACAGGGCTGCATATGTCCCATAATCTAAATTAAAAAGTTCAAAGGAACAATCTTATCAGGGTCTGCACTGTTTGTTGTTCAATCATTTTTTTTTTTATCAGTTTTTCTTTCTGTCTTCCTTTCTACCTTGGCTGTAGTTGGTGGTATTTAAACATGGCAATCCAAGATAGTCAAATTTTAAAGACAGCTTGTGTAAAGTTTTATTTCCTGAACCAAATTATGGAATTAAAGGTTGATTAGATTTTGGTGACCTTGACTTCATTTTTAAGGCTCAGCACCTGAAGTAGAAATTTGGAGAGGGGGTTTGGGGAACGTATGTTTTTATCTGACAACAAATTTCTAGTTTTTAACCGTAGGCACCAAACACATTATTCAGGGTACATGTACATCTTAAATAATTGTGAAACTTCTGTGCTGACAAAATTAAACTTATATGTTCTCTGATGCATTCTTATTTTCCAGAAAAGAATAACAGATTTAGAGTCTTGTGTGAGTCCTGGAGATAACGTCATTGAGAACAGAAAGAAAGACTTCTGTGCTGACAAAATTAAACTTATATGTTCTCTGATGCATTCTTATTTTCCAGAAAAGAATAACAGATTTAGAGTCTTGTGTGAGTCCTGGAGATAACGTCATTGAAAACAGACTGAAGAAAGACATTGAGAATTTGAAGAGAGAGAAGGCAGTCCTGCTGGAGGAGATTGAGGTAAGTTATGCAAACTAAGGCAAAACAAATTATATAGCAACAGATCCCAAAAATGCTGATATCCTTCTTATTTTCAATGAAAACATATGTTATGGCACTCATTAGAAGTGCCTCAGCGAGGCACTTCTAATGAGTATCCACAACATATGTTTTTGTTGAGAAATAAGAAAAATATCATGTGGAGACCCACTCTTATCTGTAGCTATGAAATTATACTGTCATATGCGAACAACTGAAAAACAAGTCCAGCTGGAATATCCGTCCAAGAGAAATTAATCTGACATAGAATATTTCAAAAACTCAGTCCATCTTGAAAACAGTGACAAGAGAGATAACAGAATCATTTGCTCCTAATTTTCATTAGTGTCTACTCTTAAACGAAAGGCGCTCCTAATGTTTTCTCATTGCAAAGCACATTGCAGTATTGAAAATATTAGATTATCTAAAGTATTTACCAGGGCCCAATTGTTCAAAACTAAGGATGTTGTTAGTTAACGAATTGTTAAAACTTTGATCAATAAATATGGCAAATATGCTAATATTTTTGCTGAAAAAATGTGAGTAGCTTTTGCATTTGCATTTTTTCAGCAAAAATAACTGTGAATTAGATACTGTACTTACTCGAACAGTTAACATTTTGACCACTAACGAGCTTGTTAAGCTAACAACGCTTTGAACAACTGGGCCCTGGAATATATTCAGATACCTTATTGCCATACCTGTTTTAAACATTTGAACATATCGATTTTACTGGCTCATTTGGATGCGCCGTCCGACTGGAGACCAGGAGGTCGTGGGTTCAACCCTTACCGAGGTCTGCAACATCCTTTCGTGCAGATTGATCGTTTAATATTTTCCACGGTCATTCTCTCCCTTCCGCTGATTCAAGAAGGGCAGTTGTTAGTTTCTGGCGAAAGAATGTGCACAATACTGGTTAACCGCTTAGAGGACTAAGCCTGCCCAGTAAATGTGTGGTCAGGTAAACTGACTGCGCTCGACATGACCCTATTGGGTTGGCTGGGCTGTAAAACCTCAACACAACAATATCCATTTTACGATATGTTGATGTTTCTAAAAACTGCTCGAGGAGTGGTAAGCAGTGTAGACTCTGATTCATCAGGGTCTGGTCTGGGTCTGGCTAGCATTCTACGTAAATCTACATCGGGCCGTCATCGGCCCGTCAGCTACCCTGACGGGCCGATGAAGGCCCGATATAGATTTTGCGTAGAATGCTGACTGGGTATATTATTTGCTCAGGCTTGTCTGTCCTTGTACTAAGGGTTATTGTGGTATATTTTATGATAGGAGATGCAGAAGAGACTAGATGAGATCTCGAAAAGTGAGGAAAAATTGACAGAGTTGAACCAAGAGTTGAGCAAACAGATAGCTGACATGGTGAAAGAGTATGATGAAGACAAAAGAGAAGCCATTGAAAGGTAATGAGTTTGACTTTCATGTAGAAGATATTTCATTTAGCTTCATAGCAACAGATAGGACGCTTTTTTCATGCAAAAATTGCTGATATCTTATTTCTCCATGAAAACATATGTTGTGGTACTCATTAGAAGCGCCTCGCCGAGGCGCTTCTAATGAGTACCCACAACATATGTTTTTGTGGAGAAATAAGAAAAATATTATGTGGATACCCCCTCTTGTCTGTAGGTATGTAGCTTATCTGTATGAAACTACAGGAAGGGTTCTATCCCCGGTTTTGGCATTGATCATGGCATCAGTGTTAGCACACACAAATGTAAAAATTTTGTTGAAATAAAAGAGCTATATGTCTGAGTTATGCCATGGTTTGTGCGCATGTACGATGCTATATTCACAAGCGTGAACGAGTGCATTATCACACGTTTATGCGCAGAACCATGGTATAACTGATATATCACATTTGCATGTATGTAGACCATCTGTATCACGAGATATTTCATACTGAATGTTGGGAATTTAGGCCACTATGTGATAACTTCTGGATACCTGGATATTTGATAACTAACCTCTCAATGATGCTGAGGTCAAGAAATTTAGCTTAGAAATATTTTGCACTCGATGGTTTGCTTTAAAGTTTTTAAAGATCTATTTCTCCTAAATGCCTGGATGGATATTTGCAATAGTGAGTATGTAGACCCAGGTCAGATACTGCAGAATGCAGTAACCTGATCTGGGTCTGCACAGTTTGCATCTCATCCACCAATTTTTAGACACATTGACCGGTAAGCCAGCACATGACAAGACCTATTTTTAATACTTGAGCCAGCACTTGACAAAACCTACAAAATGGCATGTGCATCCAGCGAAGACTCAGCTCAGCCTTGGCATCGACCCAGTCTGATCAGTCTTAACTGTATACTCAGTGGGTAGCTCAGGACCCAAGCTTTCTTCTTGTGGACAGGGAAGACCCTGATCAGACTGGGCAGATGCCCAGACTGATCTGAGTCTTTGCTGGGTGCACATGCCAGTTGATAGGTTTTGTCATGCGCTGGCTCAGGTATTAGAAACAAACTTGTTCAAGTTTTAAAACCAGGGCCCAGTTGGTCAACGCTAACGACATCGTTAGTTAACGCTTCGTTAAAATTTACATAGATTGATATAAGCAAATATGCTAAAATGTTTTGCTGAAAAAATGTGAGTAGCTTTTGCAGTGCAAAAGCTACTCACATTTTTTCAGCAAAAAAATATCAGAATATTGTGTATTGAATCCGCTAAAAGTTAATGAAATGATCCTTAACGAGCTCGTTAAGCTAACAATGCTTTGAACAACTGGGCCCAGTATGATAAGGAGTTAAGGTGTCCGAATACTTAGGATAAATATGGTAACACAACATATTTATTATGGAAAAATAAGAAAAACACAAATGTTTTATAGGGTTCAGCGGGCATGTGACCAAGTGAGCGAAACATCACGTAAACAGCTTCGAGAAGAAATGACTCTGGAGTTTGACACCGAAAGATCAGCTTTAATTGCTAAATATGAGAAGGAGCGTAACTCATTGAGGTCAGTACTTTTTGAAAAAAAAAAATTGGGGTCAGTTCTCTAATAATCCTGAGTACTGGGACAGTAGGGTTCGATTGGAGTTTAACCGCCAGTCAACACTATTACAGTCATGTTGAGTCGGTCAGTTTACCTAACCACACGTTTACTGGATAGGCTTAGTCCTCTAAGTGGTTAACCAGTACTTGTGCACATTCTTTCCCCAGAAACTGATAACTGTCCTTCTTCAATCAGCAGAAGGGGAAAATATTTCGTGATCAGTCTTCACGAAAGAGTGTTGCTGGACCCAGCAGAGATCAAACCCGCGACCTCCTGATTACCAGTAGGATGTGTATCCAGTTGAGCCACTGAGGCCTGCAAAAATTGGGATAGACAGCCCTGACAAACAGAATCGTCCTAGAACAAAGTTTTCTGACCATAGACAAATATTTGTTGGCAAACAGCAAAGTTTTCTGACTATTGTGGGGATGTAAGAGCTGACCTGGAAATTCCCACTGGGAACAGTGATGGAATTTTAATTATCAGGGAAATTTCAGAAGCATCAGGTTGGCTGAGTGATAAGCGATCCTGACCAGGTTCAAATCCTGCAAGAGGCAGAATACATCTCATGACTGTGTAGCACATCACTGCGCTGGGCGTTTAATTATTACCCTTCAATTGTCTCGATATGACTTAAATGATGTTAGAAGGGACATTAAACACCAAATCGTAAGGGAACTTTGCTTTTTAGAAAAATGCCAGGGAATTTTAGAATTCAGATTTTCAGTGAAAAAAATTCTTCTGTTTCTCTGGGGCAAAGACCCCAGACTCCCTATTAATACCTGTTATGTATATTTCTGATCTTTTAAATAAATGTACATCTTAAAAAACCTGAAAAAGGGAAAGCAAACATACTCACTGAGAATATGGCAAAAAGGAACAGACAACATGATCAAATCGGTGCATGTCAGAGTAATTTACTGTTTTTTGTCGCAACTGATTAAGGCATTACTTTCTGGCGGCGGTGTTGTCATTGTTGTCAGCGTCAACGATGTTAAATCTGCCCACTGCCATCAGCCATTACTGACCTTGACCAACTTTTCACGCTTGGCTGAACAATGTTTAGTCTATGTGTTTAGCTGCGTTTCATAGTCTGTGAATTTCTTGTCAAGGAAATGCCAGGAAATTTTGAAATTTCATTTCTATGGGAACTGTATAGGGTCTAAAAGTCTTGGCCCGGTTGTTCAAAACATCGTTAGCTTAACGAGCTTGTTAAGGGCCATTTCGTTAACTATTTTAGCAGATTCAATACACAATTTTCTGATATTTTTTGCTGAAAAAATGTGAGTAGCTTTTGCATTGCAAAAGCTACTCACATTTTTTCAGCAAAAAATTTCAGCATATTCGCGTATCACTCGATTTTAATTTTAACGAATCGTTAACTAACGACGTCGTTAGCTTTGAACAACTGGGCCCATATTTCTTGTTTTCAGAGAAGAGTTAAAAGCAGCTGAAGCAGAGGTTGATAGAGTGAAGAATGTTTATGTTACTTTGTGTGAAGAAAAAGAGAAACTGGAGATAAAACTCTCAGAAGAGTGGCAGAAGAAGTTAAATTCTGAAATTAAACAGGTAATTTATTTTATTTTAGGAAGATTGTAGTAAGAGAAGTCCGGTCTAACTCCGGTCCGGCCATATAGAAGTCATCCTAATCACCACAATTATCACGTTATCTGGAGTGTAACTATATATAACTGATGAAAGTGTCGAGGTGGCCCAGTGGTTAGCACTTCTAACTTTGGATCACAGGGTCCTGGGTTTGAATCCCACTGCAGGTGGAATTCAACTCTTGACTGTACATCGCTTCATTGCACAGAAACTTTCATTATCACCCTTACACTGTCTCGATATGACTTAGATAATATTGAAAAGGACATAAAATACCAAATCATCTTCATATACAACTGATTCGGAAATAAGTATTAGAGCCATGGCTTGATAAACTTTGGTGATAATGCTGGGATAATTTTTCTCTATGTCACCATAGAAACATGCATTGTGGGTAATCATTAGAAGTGCCTCGCAGAGAAGCACCTCACTATTGTGGAAAATAGGAGAAATTGCTCCTTAGGAGCAATTTCTCCTCTTTTCTACAATATTCTTAGTGAGGTGCTTCTCCTCTTTTCTACAATATTTTGTTACCTGTTGTTAGATTTCCATTTTAAAACAGGGACCAGATTTTCACTTCTAGATAAGCGGTTATTCAAGATAAGCAGAGTCGAGATAATGAGAGTCGACTGTATATCGTACTGTCAAGTTATTAAATAGAATACCTTAACATAATATTTTGAGATAAACTCAATCCTTTTCTAATATTCCACTTTTAGTAACCCCACAGATCAGTAGACAAGAAATGAATACCGCTTTTCCTTTCACTGGGAAATAAAGGAATTTCATCATCAGAAATATAATATGCAGTCTTCTATTCCAGTTGGAAGAGTCACTGGAAAAGGACCATAGTTTAGCTGTACTGAGGATGGAAGAAAATATGGAAAAGAAACGAGAAGAAGAACTGGATAAACTAAAGCAAGATTGGAGCAGCGAAAAAGAAACTGAAATCACAAAACTTAAAACAGATTTTGAAAATGAAAGAATAAAACTGGAAACTGAAAAGTTGGAAGGAATCAAAACACTGCAGGATGCTGTTAAAAGAGAGCTAGAAACAGAAAAATCAAAATTGAAAACTGAATTTGAAAATGAAAAAGTAAAGATACAGTGTGAAAAACTGGATGAAATTGAGAGAATTACAAATGAGTTCAAGAAGAGAAGTATTGAAATTCAGGAAAAAGATGAAGTTATTAGTGTGAAGGATTTTGAGATAATTAAAATAAAGGAAAAATATGAGACTGAATTGAAGTATTTGAAAGACAAGTTTGAACAGCAGTTGAAAATGCAAAAGGAAAGTGCAGAGAAAGAGAAAAATGCTTTGCAAGAAAAATTGGAAAATGAAATAAAAAGTTTACAAGACATTTTGGAAAAGGAAAAACTTAATGATATTGAAAAAGTGAAGAAAGAGAAAGCAAATGAAATAGAAAGACTGAAACAGGAGATTGAAAAATTAAAACTGGAAATTGAAAGATTGAATAAGGAATTAGAAGAACAGATGAATGAAGCTATTAAAACTGATAAAGAAAACAAAAGTGTGATAGACAAATTGAATATGGAAATACAAAAAGAGAAAGAAAAGGTCAAGGAATCTGAAAAAATTGAACTAGAAAAAATATCTGTGATAGAAAAACTTAAGGAAAAAGACATTGAGATTGAAAGAATTAAAGGGTCTTCTGATAAGGAAAATAAAGCTTTAGTTGAGAAGTTAATGGAGAAAGACGTAGAACTTGAAAGAACTAAGGAACTGACTTCAAAGGAAAATAGTGCTATACTTAATTCTTTAAAAGAGAAAGAATCTGAGATAGAAAGAAAAGAAAGTGAATATACCTGTCAGATAGAAACATTAAAGAAGGAAAAAGAAAATATTGCAAAACAATTAGAATCATCAGCAGATAAAATGGAAAGTATGAAAGCTGAGCTTCAGGACAGTGTGAGAAAAGAAATGGATATGGAACTACAGAATATTGTGGATACAAAGGTTAGCTTAAATTTCATGGTTCTTGATAAGATGCTTTTTTCAATCCAAAAGTATTGATATTTTTCTTATTTTTCCAGGAAAACATATGTTGTGGGTACTCATTAGAAGCGAATCATCAAGGCCCTTCTAATGAGTACCCGCAACATATGTTTACCTGGAGAAATAAGAAAATATTTACCTGATACCCACTCTTATTTAGACATACGGCTTAATCTTATTTTTTGTATTTTGCAATACCTCAGTAATAATGGGTTATCGAAAGAAATAATTAATTTTCTTACTTTAGCAAGAACACCTAAGTTATGGATATTTGTTAGAAGTGCCTCATTGATTTTGTGAGGCCAGGCTTCATAGCACAGTTGGTAGCATGTCTGGCTGCAGATCTAGGCAGTGCTCCAGCTAGCCCTATAGAGAGGGGTGGGTAGCCGCTCTTGCCCTTTCCTGCTGCCTCTCTGTCCTTTAAAAGTAGGCATTTGCTTTATTTCAACTCTAGACATGAAACCCTACATTTTGGTGAAAATTCTAGTATAATCAGACCAAAATTAAAAAAAGATATCAATATTTAACCTTTACCACTCTCTGGGGTAATTCAGCAGATGACAATTGATGATATTTTCATATTTTTCCCAGAAAACAGGATTTGACATTTCATGCAAATTGTCTCCATTGGAGAAAATTTGCATAAAATGTCAAAGCCTGTTTTCTGGGAAAAAAAAGAAAAATTATATTTCAGTATGAAATCTGCTGAAAATTTTACCCAGATTGCTAAGCGTTGAAAGTCAATCTTATGTGTATTCTGGTTTCAGGCATTTATTGTGGAATGGGATTATATTTTTTAACGTGTCTTGATACTAAGTGCGTCACATGACACATGGTGCCCTCATTCTTGTATGACAGTGCAAAAAGTGCCTTACCCGGCACCCGTCTGCCCCCAAATCCTAGCCGGAGCACTGCCAGATGTCGCAAGAGCTAACACAGCTCGGCCTCATAACTTTCATGGAGATTGATAATGAAATAAATTTTACGGCCATTCAGCCCCTGAATCAAGAAGTCATTTACTGTAAAACACTGTTGCTGACAAAAGTATGTGCACAAGTACTGGTTAACTGCTTAGTGGACTAAGCCTGCACAGGAACAGTGTTAGTAGGTTAATTGACCATGCTTGACATAACCATAATGGGTTGACTGTGCCATAAAATCTCAACTCAAATAAAAAAAAAAAAAAAAAAAAGAAGGAAAAAAAGAAAAGAAAAAAGAATGTTTTTGTGAGAAAATAAGAGACTTCTCCCGAATTTTTCAGAGATAACACAAAATGACCCACAGTGGTTATGTCGTTAAAGAATACCTCAAACAAAAACATCTGTGTTAAAATACTCTTAAGACTTCATAAGGTCCATTGCAGGGAGAAGTGAAGACAGGGCATGTCTGGGTTCAGCAGGACAATGGTTAAATATGAAAATATTTAGGATATTTACAATGCAAAGATACTAATGTGAGATAAACAGGTTTAACCTATTGTCGGGAGATGTATGATCAGTTTGATAGGGGGATTAGGCTATTGTAAAATATTCTAGATTAACAATTTGTCATACTGACCTATCATATGTAAGTTGTGTATGGTAAATGTCCTTAAATTTCAAACACTTCATCCATACTTTTTTCGCCTAAATTTTGCTTTTTATGCAGTTGTGTCTTTCAAATACTTAGTAGAATGGCAAACTGTGTAGACCCTGATCAGACTGCTCCTTCAGGAGCAGTCTGATCTGGGTCTGCACTGTTTGCATATGCTATTTTGTCAGACACTTTGGTGTATGAAATTTTAGGACATTTACGGTAATCAAAACAAAAAAGGAGTGAATGAGGCGGGCATCATTTGCCTTTTTGGCCTTTCAGTCTGGTTGGCGCTTTTTCTTTTCAGTTTCAGACACTCATATTTACTGGTATGCTGTTAAGAAACAACCATAATTACCGTATTTACTGTAAATAGTTGGATACATTTACTTCTTACAATACTTGCCTAAAATTTTAGCAAGTCCATTTTTCTTCCTGTTGACATATCTAAAACTGGTGGCTTAGTGGAAAACTGTGTAGACCCTGATGCATTTGCAGCATCTGATCTGGGACTACACTGTTTGCTCAGATTTGCCTGTCCAAATACTTAGAATGAATATGGTACCCTATATGCATTTGGATGTCATAACCCTTGCCCTGCTGAATTAATTAAGATGCCATTCCCACTTCTAATAGTCAGCCAGTAAAATTCCTTGATCCAGATTGTTGAGATACATTCACATACTGAATGGCAAACAATGCAGATTCAGATTAGTTGGCTTCTGAAGAAGCCAACTGATCTGGATCTACACTGTTTGCAAAGGCAGGGTATATATATACAAGGGCTAAAGGCCATTTCTTTACTGATACCTTCAGATAAGGTCATTTCTTTTCTTTCAAAAAAGTCTTGATATTTTCTTTCGAGTTTGCGTGTTCGACCCCCGCTGGGTCGGCAACATTCTGTCATGGAGAGTGATCATGAAATATTATCTATGGTTATTCTCTCTCTTCCGCTGATTCAAGAAGGCAGTTGTCAGTTTCTGACAAAAGAATGTGCACATTACTGGTTAACCGCTTAGAGGACTAAGCCTGCCCAATAAACGTGGTTAGAGAAACTGACAATGCTTGACATGATGCCATTTGGTTGATTGGGCCATAAAACCTCAACACAAACAAATTATGGAGGAATAGAAAAAAATCTGGTTCATATTAGTTCTACCTGTATACCTCTAATTTAAACATACTTTTTGATTGAAAAAAAAAAAAAAAAAAAAAAAAGTCAATAAACACTTTTACTACCATGTTTACCCTAAGTACACGACAGACAAGCCTGAGCAAACAGAGTAGACCCAGACATTGCAGAATGGGATTTCTGATCAAGGGCAACACTGTTTGCTACTCATCCAGAAGTTTTCAGACCCATTAACCTTGTCATGCTGAATAAATTAAGATGCCAATTTTCCACTTCCACTTCCAATTTTCAGCCAATCAGATTTTTTGATCCAGATTGTTAATACAAATTCACATACTTAATGACAAATAGTGCAGATCCAGATCAGTTGGCTTCTTCAGAAGCCAACTGATCTGGATGTACACTGTTTGCAAAATCAGGGAATATCTGGGTTCAGCAGGACTAGGGTTAAGAGGTAGTAAAATGGACTTGTTCAAATTAAAGAGCAAGTGTGGTAAGCGGTTAAGAAGTGTGAATATTTAGGGTAAATATGTTAGTTCTATTTTAATGTTGTAGAATGGCACAGTTCCCAATTAGATTGGCTTGGTTGTAAAAATTGTAGACACCTCTTTGGCTGTATATGATCACACCTTGAGAAAAGGTCCATTATTTCACATGCAAACAATAGACTTAATCAGCCTGCACATCCACACATTCTGATCAAGGCCTTTTGTGTTTATTGATAGAGTTACTATGGTTCCATGTGTGGAAAACAAAGGCACTGATCAGACTGCGTGGAACAAGGCCTTTGTTTTCTGCATCTATCTGGGTGATAGGGACCTTTTGTCATGGTATGGCCACAGGTACTGATCATACATTATTGGAATAAGTAATAGATTTAATCCGTTAATCACTGTATTTGTTGACATTCTTCCCAGATTTAGAGAAAAATTCAAGGGTAGCATTTTCAGTTACGTACATAGCTGGATACATAAGAGGGTGTCTGGTTTAGTGTGTGTTTCTCCACAAAAACTGAAGTTGTGGGTACTCAATATAAGTGCCTACCAAGCCCACAATTTACATTTTTCGTGATTTTACTGACGAATGTGTGTGCACAAGTACTGTGTGTGCTGAGAGAGAGGTCTAAGCCTGTCCAGGAAAAGTGAGAAGATTAACTGACTAGCTCAACATGACCTTACCCAATGTTGATTGGGCTGTAAAACTCCAACTCAGATGTTTTCATGGACAAACGAGAAAAATATATTGGTTCCTCTGAAAACAATGCCTTATCCAGACCTTCATGGCCACAGCTACAGTTTGCTCTCCACAAAAATATATAAGTATTCATAAGAGTTCTTCAGGGAGGTACTTTTAATGAGTATCTAAAGCATATGTTTTTTTGTGGAGAAACAGGAAATACATAAATGATAGTTGGTTGTTAACCCATTTTATTTTAGACTCTCCCACACTGTACACCACAACCTCTTTATAACACTATTGTTAGGGTCCATAGCATAAACCGTGTTAGTTAAACAACTGTGTTATATCCAAACAAAAATGTATAGATTATATTGAAAAATGACCATTTATGGTCATTTTTCAATATAATCTATAAATTTTTGGGATCCATCTTTGAACTGTGTTATATACAAAATCGTGTTAATGAACCGTGTTATAAAGAGGTTGAAGTGTATATTGAAAGGTTCAAGTTTTAGTTTTTAGGTATAAGTTAGACATAGTGATTTAGATACTCCTTGAGAAAAATGATAAAACTGTTTGCAAACAATGGAGACCCTGATCAGACCCCTTATTCTGTGGCATCTGATCTGGATCTGCACTGTTTGCTAGTTACCCTTTTTTGGGTCTCCAGACTAAAATGAGTTAAAAAATACACACACACGAACAGGCACACACACCCACACACACCCACACACACACACACACACACACACACACACACACAGAGTCTTGAACTATGTATATGAAGATTCATCATAACTCCAGATTTGAGGGATAAATACCGTACTCAACCTAAATACCGCACATAACCCCTACAAGCACAGTCAAGCAATTCCATAGACTTCAGATATAACCCAGATTATAAAAGCATATGTTGTTGGTACTCGTTTGAATTGCTTTTATAGACTTATTGAGCAATTCAAACATATGCTTTTATAAAGAAAATCAGAAAAAAATATCACATAAGCATAATTAAATAATTCTGTCATGAAGACAACTGCTGATCTTTTTCTAAAGTGTGTCCTTATTAGGTGGATGTTTTAAAAGTTTTTTCTCTGGTTATTTTGAAATATTTTGAAAAATCTAACCTCACAGGTCAAATACAATATTTCATATTTTCCCATTTCTTCATAAAAACGTTTCCTGTGGGTAATGCTATTTTAATTAGTTCACAACGTTTGTGTTTCACAAAGAATTCAGGACATACAAATGTACATCAATATTTTTTGTTTTAAATAGTAATCATAATGATATGCTTCTAATGATTCTGTACCAAAATCAATGAACTAATTCAGGTCAGTTTACTAGATCTGCCCATTTGTAAACGGTAGTTTGGATTATTTGGCTGTTTGAAAACCTGCAAATATTAATGTTTTCAGATGTTAACATTTTAATCCGCAAATTGCTAGAAATATTTATTTTGGAGTAAAAATATTTATTTTCCCCAGAGAAAATATAAAATATATTTAAAAGGATACACTTGCAAGATTTTCTGCCATTTCTAACAAGGAAGACGACATATTAGTGACTTACTGTTTGCTTTTCTGCACTCAAAACCCCTTCTGAAAGGGGTCTACGCTAAAAGGAAAGAATTTGCTCCCAATGGGAGCAAATTCTATCCATTTAAAGCAGATCCCTTGTCATGTGAAGGAAATTCAGACTCTCTATTCAAGTAAATTAAGGTGGAAACATGTTCTTGATGCAGGGCCCAAACCCGAGTCCAGTTCCTTATTAGTCTTTTCCTTGATTTGAGCAGGACACAGTGAGCGACTTCTGCAAAGTAGACTCGAGATTCTGCTTGCCCTTGTGCAAATGATACTAATGAGTGTATTTAGCCCTTCTGAAATTATTTGTGATTGTGACCACAAGGTATTTAAAAATGTTTGCATTTTGGAGCACTGCACTGTCATGGGTATATGATGCATGGATCTGTTTGATCTTCCTAGTTAATTGCATCTTATCACATTTTGATATGAGCAGGACACTGTGAGAGATTTCTGCAGAGTTGACTGCCTTTATGTAAATGTTACTGGTGTTTGTATTAATTCCTTCTCAAATTACTTGTGATTGTGACCTCATGGCATTTAATAATGCTGACATTTTCGAGCACTGCATTGTCAAGGGTATATGATGTGTGGATCAGTTCATCTATTGCCAAAGTAATTGCATCATGTCACATTTTACTAGGAACCTCAGCTTCCACTTTCTTACCCATGTACCAGGCTAATCAGCATTATTTTGAAGAATTTTTAGCAACCACTATAGCTCCAGATAGGAGAGGACATAATATTTTTCTTATTTTTCCATAAAAACATACCATATTCTACCTAATTACCGCACATACCCCTATAAGCGCACAGTCAAGCAATTCCATAGTCTTCAGATTACAGCCAGTGTACTTTTTGACTACTTCTTTATAAAAGCATATGTTGTGGGTACCCATTTGATTTGCATCGACTCATCGATGAAATTCAAATGGGTACCCACAACATATGCTTTTATAAAGAAAATCAGAAAAAAACACACACACACACAAAACATTGCATTAGCATCATTAGATAAGTCCCTAGCTGATCTTTTTTTGAAAGTGTACCCTTAGTATAGGTGAATACTTTTTAACCACACTTTTTCGCAGTAATTTTGAAAAACCCTAGCGCACAGTGTGGTAATTAGGTCAAATACAGCATTATGTTGTGGGTACTCATTAGTAGCACCTTGATGATATGCTTCTAACGAGTATTAACAAGATGTTTTAATCAAGCAATAAGAAAAAAAAACTATCCCAGAATTGTCATCAAACACTGCCTTAACAAGTCCTATGATATTTACAGTAAATATGTTTTTTTTTTTTTTTTTTTTGCTTGTCACAGCTCAAATTTTCAAACTGCTTATAAATTCTTCATATCTCTAGATAATTGCAGTATCCAGTAATACCAATATTTTTCTTATTTCTCCATGAAAACATATTTTGTGAATACTGATTGGAATCATCTCACCAAGGCTTTTTTAATGCGTACCCGAAACATATGTTTTTGTGCAGAATTGGGAAAAAGATCAATATTTTTTTTTTTTTTTTTTTTTTTAAAAGCGTTTCATTCAGAGCAATAATCTCGATGCCTTAATTTTTTTTTTTTTTTTGGGATAATATTGTTAGTTATAAATTCCTCACAAGTCGGGTATGCAAATATATATTTTCTTTATTTCTTCACAACATAGTATGTTGTGAAGAAATAAAGAAAATATATACTTAATTATGATTTTGTGGAAAAAATCAGAAAATATCAATATTTTTTTTTTTTTTTTTAGTTGAAAAAGCATCTTATCTAGACCTGTGATACCAATGCCTTAAATTGTTTTGTCGATAATATTATTAAGTTATAAATCTTGTCTTTAGACTTACATATTGAACATTAATTACTCTGTGTATCATTTATTTGATTGTTTTGTTGATTTTAACAATTAATTATGGACACTCGTATATTACAACCAAAAAGTACACGTAAGGAAAAATTTCATAGCCATAGAGGAAAGGAGTATTTAGAAGTTAGTTTTTGTTAATTTTGCAGCGAAACATATCTTGTAAGTACTCATTTGAATTGCCTCATTGAGGCAATTCAAATGAGTATCCACAAGATATGTTTTGGTGCAAAAATAATAGAAATTATCATAAATAATAGTTACAATTATCGCCTTATCTGGAGCGGTGAAATTTACGTGCTGCCACTTGCCTGATTTTAAAGATTATGATAGGAATAAATGTACAATCAAAGTAAAGATCAATAGGTTGTCAAATTTCAGATACTGTTTGATAAGAATTAATACATTGATAATAAAAATAGAAGAAAAAAAATACACCTACCAAATTGTTATTATCAAAAGGATTCACTTTCAGGGGAAATATTGATAGGTGGAAATACATGTATAAAATTCTGCTAGTTATAGATTAAATATTTAATGAAGTTTGATTTAAGTAACGATGGAGTTTAGTGAATGGTGCATTGAAATATTGGCATTTTATTTCAAATGGAATTATTAATTGTCAGTGTTAAATGTTTTTAGAGAATAAGAAATGTATACAATGATATTCGCAAAAATATACATGAAAAATGGTTAAAAAAGTTGCAGTTACTTAATCTTTAGCATTCTGGGTAAAATTTTCCACAGACGACATGTTGAAATATTTTTTCTTATTTTCTTCTAAGAAAACAGGATTTGACATTTCATGCAAATTTTTTCCATTGGAGACAATTTGCATGAAATGTCAAATCCTGTTTTCTGGAAAAATAAGAAAAATATCACCAATTTTTGTCATCTGCTGAATTAGACAAGAGAGTGGTAAAGGTTAATCCTCAGCCAGTTTCTTAAACATACATAAAAATGTAAACAAACAGTTGTTGTTTAAATTAAAATATAATAATTGAGAAGACAGACATGTACAATGTGGATAAAATTGAGACAGACAAAAATGAGGAGTACGATGAGGATGACATATTGTTCCAGGTAACGATTTGTGGGGTACCAAGCAAAATGGGGGGCATTCTGTATTTGTCATAATTAGTGCACATACATAAATGATTGTACATCAGTGGTATTTTCCTGAAACATAAGTTTGATGTTGTTTGAAGTGCATTTTTTTATGTAATCCGGAGGCCTCACACAGCCAAAGGGGCATTTGTTCACATGCTCTAATAAGGGCATACATATATCTTAAACGGTTGGTCTTCAATTGTCCCATTGTTAACTTCCCATTCCTGAGCAGAAATATCCCTCCTGCACAAACATATGGTGATCCCTTCTGCACAAGCATATGGCTACTCCAAGTAAAACAAAAGTAACTATATGATTAAGGAAAACACCCATGACATACACCTGTGAGAGCTTATCAGCTAATCATGTCAAATACAGTATAGTTACTTTTGTATGGATTCACAGGCGCCATATCCTCTACAGTTTTGTATAATTCCGCACTATGGCAAATTTTAAAAATCGCAAGTCCCTAGCCCATACCCACACAGGCACAGCTCAGAAGCCGGCCACGCTCTCATCATGCGGACAACGCAAGAGTTTAGATGGTCTTTGGCCCTTCCCGCCTTTTGTTTTAGGTGCCATCTCAACTGACAAAACAAGCAGAAATGTTAAGTTGTACACTTTCGGTACAAGAATGCTCAAAACTACACAGTCACCAGAGATCTCATTAACTCCAGATTTGGAGTAAGTTACTCCAACTTTTCATTTCTGACTCCAACTTTTTGGAAATTCTCGATAGATAAGTATGGTAAAACTCCAACTTTTTCAGGAGGACAGCATTTTACTCCAATTTTCAAAATCCTAGTGAGAACCCTGGTCACTATACCATCTCCGGGCAGCCTCCATACGTAAGCCACATGGGCTCCTTACAATTTCCATGTGGAGGCTTTGGAGACTGCATGATGACTGCACGATTTCCATACAATCTCTGTACGGTCTCTGTAGGGCTTTGCCCGGGTCCTTGGCAAAAATCCCATACAAGAAATGGCATGTTGCTCGTGTACAATGTAAACACATACCCCTTAGCCATCTACAATGCCTGAAAAATCGTATGGAAAATCATATACATATAAATCATACAGCATCCAGGGCATATGTAATCCAGGCATAACACTGTAAAATTCCCGTTAAGACCACTTTTGGTACTGCCTAAAATTGGTCTTATTAGTGGGATGGTCTTAGTATTGAATGTAGAACATAGCTCCAGGTAAGATGGGTTTTTTTTCAACCAAAATGTATTCATATTTTTCTTTTCTCTCCTCAAAAAAACATATGTTGTGGTACTCAATGAGGCACTTCTAATGAGTACCCACAACATATTTTTTGTAGAGAAATATCAAAGAATATGTGTATACCCCTCTTATCTTGAACTATATGTAGAATAACGAAACAAATTCCATTTGGAACTGGCAAAAGCTGGTTTTAATAGCGGAGTGGTCTTATTTTTCTGGTGGTCATAATAGTTTAATTTTAATGTCATCGTCCTAAAATTTGAACAAGTTTATTTGTCTACCTGTGGCTGTGTCTAAAAACTGCCGGATGAGTGACAAACAGTGTAGACATTGATCAGACACCATGTCCAGTGGCACCTGATCTGGGTGTACACTGTTTGCTGGTGCCTGTCTGTCCCAGTACTTACTGTCCTTTCGACATCTCTCGGAAAAGATGTTTTTTGTTTGGCGTTTTTGTTTTAAATGAAGATACATGTATTTTGTTCTTATTGACTGCATCTTATCAGAAACCATTTGTCTTTTCTGATTCTGTCTTCTCTTCTCAAATATTTACAGTAAAATTAAATTTACGGCCAAAAAATGGTCTTACCTATGCAAATTCTATAGTAAAGTGACTTTTTTGATTTTTTGTCTGAGAAAATATTTTCTATTTTTCTTTGCTGAATTTGAATTATTGATGTTTCACAACAATATTGTGAAAATTTCAGAAAAATTGAATAAGCAGAACTTAGTGGAAATCTGCATCCAAATTACCTACCCTACAGATTTCTGTATAATTTGCATTCATTTTTACTATGGGAAAAAGTGAAAATATTTGATTTTTTAAAATCCAATGAATAGAATAAAACTTTTTTGGCATAGGTAGTTACAACAAATGGTTTTGTATTAAATCATGACAAAAGTTTACAAAATTATATCTGTGTAAAGCGCTTAGCAAAAAACGACTTTCTGAAAGATGTTGAAAGCACAGTAGGGTAAATACAGTGTACTGGAAGGCACTATTAAGTATTTCTTGTTTGACATGTCCTGAATAATTCTTCATGACAATGACCAATCTTAAGAAGTAATTTTTATGGAACCATTTTTAGCTGGCCTGTACACAAATACAGGAAGATTTATTGTACTACTGTCAGCCTTAGCATTAGTGTCCACAAACATATTAACCCTGGTGCTGCTGAACCCAGATATACCCTGCCTTTGCAAGCAGTGTAGATTCAGATCAGTTGGCTTCTGAAGAAGCCATCTGATCTGAATCTGTATTGTTTGCCATTTAGTACCTGAATTAATATCAATAATCTGGATCAAGGAATCTGATTGGCTGTGAAAAATGTGGGTGTGGCATCTTAATTTATTCAGCATGACAAGTGCTTTGAGCAACATTATTATGCCAACCCTTTGTAGTTTTTAGTTTATATTTGGTATGATAGTAGATATTGGTCCAAAGTTATTTGTTCTTTTCTGCGCTTTTTCTTTCCAAAGGCAGCCTTTTAGCTTTTTGTTGTGACTGCTTTAGCAAGCAGGAGAGACATAGGATCACTTTCCAGCGGTGTCATTGTTGGCGTCATCAGTTACTGTATTAGGTCCGTGCATTTAGTCTGTTTCTCAAACACCAAGGCTTTTAGGCTAATGAAACATCATACACACATCCGCCATGATACACCCTGCCCACTGCCATCGACAGTTTCTGAGACATGCACAGTGGCTGAGCTGGTAGAGCGTCCGCTTTGTGACTGGGAGGTTGCGGGTTCGATCCCAGGTCGAGTCTTACCAAAGTCTTTAAAACTGGTACTAGCTGCTCTTTTGCTTGGCGCTCAGCATGAAGAAAATAGAGCTAGGAATCAGGACTGATCAGCTCAATGTCAGAATAATGTGACAGGTGGAATATCATGTTAAGTGTATGGGGTGTGATATTTCAGTGAGGCAGCACTCTTAAAGTGAGCATTGAGCTTCCTGCCACATCCAGACACTGCTGCGATAAGACTGAAAGATTGTTGAAAGCGACTAAAGCCCGAATAAAACAAACAAACAAACAAATCGATTTATAGGCTTGACCAGTTGGCCCAGTGGTTATCGCTACTTACTTCAGATTAGGAGTCCTGGGCCCAGTTGTTCAAAGCATTGTTAGCTTAACAAGCTCGTTAGTGGTCAAAATGTTAACTGTTCTAAGTACAATATCTACCGGTAATTCACAGTTATTTGTGCTGAAAAAATGTGAGTAGCTTTTGCAAATGCAAATGCAAAAGCTACTCACATTTTTTCAGCAAAAATATTAGCATATATGCTGATATTTAATGATCAAGTTTTAACGATACGTTAATTAATGACATCGTTAGTTTTGAACAACTGGGCCCTGTTTCAAATTCCATTGGAGATGGAAGTCAGCTCATGACTGTACGGTGGTTCATTGCATAGACACTTCCATTGTCACCCTTCCATTGTCTCGATATGACTTAAATAATGTTGAAAGGGATGTAAAACACTAAATCATCGTCTGTTTTTTAGGATAAATATGGAAGGACTAAAGTTATCCAAATATTTTGGATAGTTACGATAATCTCTTTGTTTTATTTCATCATTGTCTCTCTGCATAATTGCTACGTGTTTAAATTATTTGATTTTAATACAAGGGCTTTTGTCCAAAAACCAAGCTTGATAATTGTTAATAGTATTCATCATTGTATTGATTAACCTGTTAAATTTACATAGCAGCAGAAGACATTTTAAAGTATTTTTTCTCCTCTCTCCAAGAAAATGGGGCTTGACGTTTCTCACAACTCATCTCATATGGTGATGATTTGCAAAAAATATCAATCCCCATTTTGAGAAAAAAAAAAAAAAAAAAAAAAATTAGAAAAAAATCAGAAATTTGTCATCTGCGTACAAAGAGTTAAATAGCCGAACTCCTTTATACCAATCAAAATTAGTTCACATTATTTTGGTACATTCTAAGCCTGATATTGTTAAATGGAATTTAACTTTAACGGGATAAATTTTAACTATTGGCTGACAACATTTCAAAGAGTTTTTCTTGTTTTACCCCAAAACTATGGCGGAGCCTAAAATTCAAAAGACAGTTTGCAGGAAATTTCAGACCCTCTTTTCTGGGAAAAGACAATACAAAAAATATCACCCTTTTATCAGTGCTAATTTCATCGTCAGCACACTAAGGGTGAAAATTTATTTTTAAGACAATAGAATTTAAAATCTTGTTCAAACAGGACCCAAATGTTTTATTTTAAATCTTTAAGATGAATAGCAACAGTTTAAGTTAATTAACGAAATATTGAAATTTCTCTATTTGATAGTTTTAGCAGGATTTTATATTCATAGCGCAATATGAGAGGTATTTGGATGAATATTTTTCTTATTTCTCCACATAAACATATGTTGTGGGTACTCATTGGAATTGCATCCCTGAGGCAATTCCAATGAGTACACACAACATATGTTTTCGTGGAGAAATAAGAAAATACTCATATTTTTGGGGGTTAAAAAAAGTCTAACCTAAAGCTATATATATTTTCTCAAATATTAAAGAAAAACTGAAATTTATGCTGTAAGTTGTAATGCAGTGACCTTCAAGACAGTGTTTTGATTCAAAATATAAAAAGTGTAAGGCGTGGTGACAAGGCAGACATTCTGGAAATGGAGGAATTCTTGTGACATTTTGTCTAAAAATGGCATCAAATTAATGTTCTTTGAATTCAGTGAAAACATGTAAAAAAAAGGAATGGATACATTGATATGTTTGCCAGGTGAAAAAGACTCCTGCGAATGATTTATCTGGTTATGGGTAGCTTTGAAATCAAAAAGTGAAAATAGTGTAGAAATTTTACCCTGGAAATTATCTGTTTATGTAAAAATAAATTATTGTAGTAAATATCTGTTTATTGATGGCTCTAATGATCAAAGAGGAACCGAAAAAACTTCATCAGTTTTTGGACCATTTTTTGGCAAGTTTCAATTAATGCATGCTGTTTTTAGGCCTTTTTTTTTTTTTTTTTTTGGCAAATTTTATTTGATGCATGCTGTTTTTGACCCATTTTGCTGGGCAAGTCTTATTTAATGCTTGCTACTTTTGGACCATTTTTTCGGCAAGTTTTATTTTATGCATTCTGTTTTTGGACCATTTTTAGCAAGGTGTATTTTATGCCTGCTGTTCTTGGACCAGTTTTTGGCAATTTTTATTTGATGCTTGCTGTTTTTGATCTGTTCATGGCAATTTTTGTTTGATGCAGGCTGTTTTTTACTCATTTTTTGGGAGCAAGTTTTATTTGGTGCTTGCTCTTTCTTGACCCATATTTTGGCAATTTTTATTTGATGCTTGCTGGTTTGGACCATTGGCTTGCTGTTTTGGACCATTTTTGGCAAGTTATTTGATGCTTGCTGTTTTTTGACCAGTTTTTGGTAATTTTTATTTGATGCATGGTGTTCTTGACCCATTTTGAGGGGCAAGTTCTTATTTGATGCTTGCAGCTTTTGGATCAGTTTTTGGCAAGTTTTGTTTCATGCTTGCTGTTTTGGACCAATTTTTGGCAAGTTTTTTTATGCTTGCTGTTTTTGGATATTTTTTGGCAAATTTTATTTGATGCTTGCTTTGGAATAAAATGCAGCAACACTGTAATGTGTCAGTCACATAGTTCCATTGCACTTTTTCAACCAAAAAGTACTGAATTGTTATTTCCTTAATTTGCCATGAAAACATATGTTGTAGGTACTCATTAGAAGTGCCTTACCACAAAAACATGTTGTGGGGTACTCATCAGAAATGCCTCATCGAAGTGCTTGAACCGTGCTTCTGATGATCATTACAACATGTTTTTGCGGAGAAATAAAAATATGAATACCTTTTGGTTGAAAATAGTGGTTTGTCTGGAGCAATACTGTACATTAATGCTTTGCACTCTGGGTAAAATTTTCAGCAGACGGAATTTTTTAAATATTTATTTTATTTTTTCCAGGAAACAGGACTTGACGTTTCATGCAAATTGTCTCCAATGGAGACAATTTGCATGAGATGCCAAATCCTGTTTTCTGGGAAAACAAGAAAAATATCAGTTTGTCATTTGCTGAATTTGCCCATAGAATGGTAAAGGCTAAGCCTATAGTAAACCATGTATGTATCAGAAAATTATCAGCCCTGTCAGTGCACAGGGTTTTACATGTGACTGCCATTGATTTCAATGGTCAGAAATGCTGAGAAAGTTGAAACAAAATCTAACAACTTTCAGAAACTTTTATATCAGTCTGTGCAAGTGGATTTCAGATAACTGTAGCCAGTCTCGGTGGCGCAGTTGGATGTGCGTCCGCACGGACCAGGAGGTGTGGGTTCGATCCCCGCCGAGGTCGGCAACATTCTTTCATGGAGATCGATCATGAAATACTTTCTACGGTCATTCTCTCTCTTCTGCTGATTCAAGAAGGGCAGTTGTCAGTTTCTGGCAAAAGAATATGCACAATACTGGTTAACCGCTTACAGGACTAAGCCTGCCCAAAAAGTGGTTAGGTAAACTGACCGCACTCGACATGACCCCATTCTGTTGACTGGGCAGTAAATCCTCAGCACAAACAAGCAATTCAGATAATTGTAGTAAACTGCAGTAAAGTAACATTTATGGATGGGTAGATTGTACAATCCATATTAAGACGCATGAACAAATCATATAAAACAAAATCAGTTTATGATCAGCAAATTCTTGCCAAATTTTTAGCCGTAGGCAGTTGGCTGAGTGACCTAGTGGTTAGTTCTCTTGACTTGCAAGCAGAAGGTTATGGGAATTTTTTTAGCTTGATAGATCACAGTACACTTCAGGTGAATGAACATACCTCCAAGAGAGAAACAGTCTCAGAAAACTCTAAACTCAACATTTTGGCCTTCTTTTCAAAAGGACACTCCTGAATGTAAGAGAATTTGCTTCCCTGCTGTATGGATTACTTTCCAAAGGGCGTTGCTCTTAAAGGAAAGAATTTGCTCCCAGAGGATAACCTCCTTTGGAAAGGGAGATAAATACATTGAGAACAGAGTAATTTCCTTTAGAGGCGAGTCAGTCATAGCAGGGGTTCCCTCAGCTGAATATAAAGTGGCACAAAGGTTGCATGGATAATCAGTAGAAATTAAATTGTACAGGTATACAGTGCTGGCCCTGTATAATTGAAATACCGTACTTTGA
This sequence comes from Anodontia alba, assembly GCA_964016985.1. Classification (NCBI taxonomy): domain Eukaryota; kingdom Metazoa; phylum Mollusca; class Bivalvia; order Lucinida; family Lucinidae; genus Anodontia; species Anodontia alba. The sequence goes on along the minus strand of OZ024838.1, from coordinate 18,582,729 downwards.
AGTGAAAAGTTTATACAGTATTGTCTAAAATCAGATAGGTGATTAAAATGTACTGATACTTGAAATTCCTGGATTGTTCTTACTGTTTTTTCTAGATTTGGACCAAAGCTTTTTGTTAGACTTGACTGGTGCTTTTTGCCAGAATTGACCAGCTTTTTTTGTCAGATTGGACCTATGTTTTTGTTAGACTGGACCAATACTTTTTCAATTTGCCAGACTGACTGTGCCAGACTTTACCAATGCATTTTGCCAGACTGAACTGATGTGTTTTACCAGACTGGGCCAATTCTTTTTTACAGACTGGGCCAGTTCTTTTTTCCAGACTGAACCAATACTTTTTGACAGACAGGGCCAATAATTCTTTTTGCCAGACTGGACAAATGACATATTCAGTAACAAATGGATCTTTAAGGGCAGTAAAACGCAAGAACACAACCACCTCTAACATAACATTACTGTTGCCGGATCGCATTTAATTGTATTGACCTTAAAATACCATGCAAAATTGTAGCAGACAACGTTTTTGCATGGCACTTTAATCCATTGTAGTCTGGAAACCCCTAAGAGAGTAATTGGCAAACAATGGAGACCCAGATCAGACGCCGCAAAATGCAGGGTCTCCAATGTTTGCAAATAGTTCGACCATTTTTCTCTCAGAATATCTAAATAATATAGCCTAACATACCGAAAATCCAAATTAGAATTTTCCAATATATAGTGTGGGGGAGTTCATTCAGTCTACAATGGGTTAACCCTTCTCTTGCTGAACACGGCATGCCCTGTTTTAGCAAACAGTGTTGATCCAGATCAGTTGGCTTCTGAAGAAGCCTGGCTTCTGAAGAAGCCAACTGATCTGGATCTGTTGTCATTAAGTATGTGAATTTCTATCAAAAACCAGGATCAAGTAATCTGATAGGCTGGAAATCAGAAGTGGGCGTGGCATCTTAATTTATTCAGCAAGGCAAAGGTTAAGTGAAAATGTATGTTGTTGATTCTCATTAGAATCAGCTGAGGAAAACAATTCCAATGAGTACCCACACAGAATATGTTTTGTTGGAAACATAAGAAATGTATTTATTAGAATACTCCTTTAACCCTTGTCCTGCTGAACCCGGATATACCCTGCCTTTGCAAGCAGTGTAGATCTGGATCAGTTCAGAAGCCAACTGATCTGGATCTGAACTGTTTGCCATTATGTAAATTTATAGCAACAATCAGGATCAAGTGATCTGATTGGCTGAAAATTAGAAGTGGGAGTGGCATCTTAATTTATTCAGCAGAATAAAGAAGACCATGAAAACATTTATTTTTCAGGTTGCTATGTCCAAGGTGGTCTGGCTTGAAGAACACAGAGCTACAAGACAGACGGCCATTGACAACGCAGTTAGACTTGCTGAAGCAGAACTGAGACAGAGGATGGAAGAGGATGTTGAAACCAGATTGGAAAAGCGGTTACAGGAAGGTGAGTGTTGATTGGCCACCTTGCATCTGCTTTCATTTTTTAATTGTAACAACTGTTTTCTTTGGCTGAATACTGCAGCTGCTTTTCTATCTCTATTTTAATTGGCTGGACCAGATGTGCTTTCATTTGATTAATTGTAACAACTTTCTTCATTGGCTGAATATTGCAGCTGCTTTTTCTTTTGATTAATTGTAACAACTTTCTTCATTGGCTGAATACTGCAGCCACTTTTTACCTCAGTTTTCATTGGCTGAACCAAACATGCTGAGTCACACATTCCTTTATTACTTGGGATGAGCCAAATGAAAAGCATCTCATAAATGCAAAGTGTTCAGGTTTAGATAATTTTACCATAGCTTCAGATAAGTCACATTTTTCAACCGAAAAGTGCCAGCCTCGGTGGCTCAGTTGGATGTGCATCTGATTGGTGGTCAGGAGGTTGCGGGTTCAGTCCCCGTCGGGTCCTGCAATATTCTTTTTTGGAGATTGACCATGAAATATTTTCTATGTTCATTCTCTCCCTTCCTCAGATTCAAGAAGGGCAGTTGTCAGTTTCTGGTGAAAGAATGTGCACAAGTAATGGCTAACTACTTAGAGCACTAAGCCTGCCCAGGAAAAAAGTGTGAAGGTGAACTGACTGCCTCCACATGTCTCTAATGGGTTGTCTTGGCCAATAAACCTCAACACAAACAAACAATTATCAGCTAAAAAATATTGATATTTCTTCACAAAAACACGTTGTGGGTACACATTAGAAGCTCCTTTTGTGGCGAAATAAGAAAAATATTATTTTATACTCCCTTATGATCTGATGCTATTTCTTCACATTCCACACCGTCTCATCAGAGCCTGCTCTCAGTTGATACATTCTGCAATATCCATTGACTCGGTAAGCAGACAATGAAGGCCCTGATCAGACTTGGTGTCGCTGTCTGCATATGCCTTGGACACATTTTCTCTTGGTGTGATCAACATATGACAATGTTTGTGCTTTCCAGCTGCTTTGTACAACAGTGATGGTCAGTTCTGGTTGGCCAAACATTGATTGTCTGACTCTGTTCATTGTCTTAACTCCTAACCCCTCATTCAGTACTGTTCCAGACAACATTCTGTTTTTTTTTTGCTTATGTTTTTTTTTCAGAGGAAATAGAGCTTAGTATTTCATGTGAATTGTCTGCCCGGCACTGAAAATTAACGCTTAGCACTCTGGGTAAAATTTTCAGCAGCTGTCATTTTGAAATATTTTCTTTCTTTTCTTTTCCAGAAAATAGGTTTTGACATTTCTTGCAAATTGTCTCCACATGGAGACAATTAGCATGAAATGTCAGTGCCTATTTTCTGGAAAAAAATAAGAAAAGTATTATCAATTGTTGTCTGCTGAATATGCACAGAGAGTGGTAAAGGTTAAAAAAAAATGATTTCATATAGCACAACTTATAACTTTAGTTATGTAAAATAAATTTGTAAGCTAAATAAAATAAAAATAAGTAAAAAATAAGAAAAAATAAAATAAGAAATCAAAAAAAAAAAGTAATTTAGAATGTTGTCTGCTGCTGTTTTGACAGGGGTTTACTTGTTTTTCTTATTGTGTATGTGACATTAACCTTTAAAATGCGAAACCTGCATCTGAAAATGTCGTCTGTTTATGTCGTCTGCTGAATATTCTTGCAAACTTTTCAAACCTATTTTTGCATACAGGCAAACAGTGTGGACCCTGATCAGACTGCTCCTAGAGGAGCAGTCTGATCTGGGTCCACACTGTTTGCAAAAATGACATCACAAACAGATGAAAAAGCAGACGACAATAGTTGTGATTGGCAGTTTAAGGGTTAATTAATAATGTTTGAGTTGTATGTAATTGTCTTTGTGTAAATGTACACTGCTTTGCATAATGTTTAGCACTCTGCGTAAAATTTTTTAGCAGAGGACATATTGAAATATTTATTTTTCCCAGAAAACACATTTAGACATCCAGTGGAGACAATTTGCATGAAATGTCAGAACCTGTTTTCAGGGAAAAAATTAGAAAAGTATCGTCAATGTATCATATGCTGAATTAGCCTAGAGAGTGGAATAGGTTAAATTTTCTTGAATTATGTTGGCTTTCAAAACACCTAACAAAGATACAGTCCTATAGATAAAAATACAAAAAAAAAATAAATAAAATAAATAAATAAATAAAAAATAAATAAATAAATAAATAAAAAAAACTCCAAAAACAAATAAAAACAAGAAACAGCACAGCTCCAGATAAAGGACACTATTCAACTGAAAGTACTGATATTTTTGTTGCATCTGCTTAAGCAAGCAGGTCAGATATAGGTGTTCTATTTGTCTGTCTGTCAGTATTTGCAAGCATCCCAGCATTCAAATCCATTTCTGAATACTATTATACCTACAATCATCTTTACTTGACTTGTTGAGGAGGTTTATATGATTATAATTCTGGGATTATGTTCACCAGTTCTCCATAAAAAGGATATTATGGATAGTTGCATCTTTAAGAAGAATCTCCAGTGAAACCTCAATGACTCGAACTTCTTTGGGACCATGGAAATATGTTCGATACATAGGTAGTTCAAGCCACTGAGGGTTAATCATAGCGCCTGGTCAGGAGGCAAATGGGATTAATATAGGAATGTCTTCACCATCTTCTATAAAATAATGGTATGTTGAGTGTACTCATTAGAATTGCCTTGATGAATACACACAACATTTCATGATAAAATAAGAAAAATTCCCCAAAATATTCATTAATATTTGCTTTCTTGGGCTATCAAAAGAATTTCACAGGGGCTCAAAAACGGGTTCAAATTAGCCATGGTAAACGAGCTGTCGGTGTTCAAGTCATTTAGGTGTTATTGTATATAATCTTCTAAGTAGCAACAACAGTTGTGTCTGCAAAGAAATAAGAAAAAACATCCCAATATTTTCATCAAAACTCCTCCTTAACGCTTAGCACTCTGGGTAAAATTTTCAGCAGACGACATTTTGAAATATTTTTCTTATTTTTCTCAGAAAACAGGATATGACATTTCATGCAAATTGTCTCCAAAGGAGACAATTTGCATGAAATGTCAAATCCTGTTTTCTGGGAAAAATAAGAAAAATATCATCAATTTGTCGTCTGCTGAAAATGCCCAGAGTCTTCTTTATATGTCTTATAGGACATTTTGTTTGACAAAGCTCAAATAATTTAAGAATAAGAGAATAAGAGAAAATGGCTTCAAAGCACTGTATTTACCCGCAACATCTGGAATGACATGCCTGAGCAAACAGTATAGACCTAGATCAAACTGCTGCTAAAGATCTAGCCCCGAGGTTATAAAACTTTTTTCATGCTCAACTCAGCTGAGCATGAAATTTTCTCTGCTAATAGATATGAAAATGCCTACAATACATGTAGTTGGCATTTTCATACTTATTTAGTTTATTAGTAGAGAAAATTTCATGCTCGGCTATGCTTAGCAAGAAAAATTTTGCAGTTGTTAGTAATTTGAGATTTATTAGCAGGACAAATTTCATGCTCAGCTGAGTTGAGCATGAAAGAAGTTTTATAACCTCGGGGCCTGGTCTGATACGCTATTCTGGCAGCAGTGGTTTGGACACATCCTTAGAGAACGGGACACATCCTTAGCCCACACTATATATTGGAAGAGTCCAATTTCAATTTGAGGTATGTCCGGCTATGAGATCTGCATATTCCTAGAGAAAAATGGATAATCTATTTGCAAACAGTGGAGACCCTGATCAGACGCCGCATTCTGCGGCGTCTGATCTGGGTCTGCACTGTTTGCCAAGTACCCTTTTACGGGTATCCCGACTACAAATTTTAGGATACATACAGTAAGGAGTCAAGATTTCCAAAAACGGCTCCAACATCATAGGGATCATGGAAATTTTTTCTAGACATGGGTACTTTGAGCCACATAATCAGTGGGGTAATTTAAGGATGTTGTTTCAGTCTTCTATAAAATAATGGTATGTTGAGGGTACTAATGAGTACACACAACATTCATTTCCTGATGAAATAATTAAGATAATTTGATAAATTTCCTTAAAATATCCCTGAACATTTTTCTTGAGTTATCGGAAAAATTTTATGGACTCAGAAACAAGTTTGAATAAGCCATGGTAAACGAGCCATGGTTGTTCAAGTTTTCGAAGTTTTACTGTGGTTAGGTTAATTATGGATATTTACGTTGTTGTTTGAGCTTGAAATAACCTTATCTGTGCTTTGTAGCCTTTGTCTTAGTTTATCTTGCTTTGTCTTGCTTGTAGCTCAACTAACATGGAAATCTGATTCACTCCAGCAGTTAGAAGAAGAAAGAGCTAATTGGGAGGTTCTAAAAGCAGAAGCAATAAAATCTGTAGTAGAACAAGAACACAAGAGATGGAGGGAAATAGGTTTGTTATCTGAGCTTTGATTGGCTAATATATTAGTAAATTGTGTTCTGATTGGTCTTAACAGAAGGGGGACCTAGACAGTTCACCGACAAGACTGTTCACTGACACGTATTTTGGAGACAGTTTACCAACAAAACTGGAGACAGTTCACCGACAAAAAAATACTAGTATATGGGTTTTAATGAAGAAAATAAATGGCTATTTTTGAAATAAAATAGTAAGATTTTCACCAAACAAGATGGAAGTAAATGTCAGAAACTAGTTATACTGTCTTTGTTGTTTATTTGCGAAGGATTCGGTGACACACTAGACAAGAAATGACATCATTTACTGAAATAACTAAAAATCAACACCTTGTTTGTGAATTTTCTTACTAAGTTTTGTTATGTGCCTCAAATGCGGCGTGAAGATGAAATAAAAAAAAAATATTTAGTTTAGGAATTATTATATATAGGTCATATAAAGTTTTTCGCTTTTCATGATTTATTTGTAATATAAAGATCTGTATTTATATTTTATTTATAAAACTACATGTAATAAGTATTTTCAAAGCAAAAAGAAAGATTTCTTTATAAACAAAAAATGTTACATTTAATTGGACTTGTGAAAGGTACAAATAATACAGCAGGGAGCAAAGACACAGACCCGCCTGTACACATGCGCATATTTTGTTTTGTGTACCTGAGCAGCGGGACAATATACCTAAGGAAATAGCATTCTCGGACCCCGAATCAAATAAATAATATAAAAAAAGCACTTTTGCCGGAAAAGGTCAGAGTCTGCACGTTTGTCAACTCATCTGTTGGTCGAATGAACTTTCCAGTTTTAGGACAAGTAAGGAAGGAGTTACGGTGTCTGAATATAGTGGTAAATACAAAAGACAGAGCTGAAAGTACCATGTATGTCCAGAAGGTATGATATGGAATATCATACAAATATCTTCCTTTTTTTACAAGTACAGTGTATATGTGAGCACATATGTCATTTTTCTTTATCTTGAAGTTTCACATACATTTTTTTTTTGTTGGTGAACTGTCTTCAAATGTGTCTCCAATTTTGTCAGTGAACTGTCTCCAGATTTAGTGTCAGTGAACTGTCTTGTTTGTGAACTGTCTCGGAACCATAGAAGACAGCTAATTGCCGAGGCAGTAAAATCTGTACTGGAACAAGAACACAAGAGATGGAGGGATACTGGTTGTTATCTGAGTTCTGACTGGCTAATATATTTGTAAATTGCGTTCCAATTGGTTTTAACAGAAGACAGCTAATTGGGAGGTTCTTGAAGAAAAGGTAACACGCAGACTGGAACAAGAAGGAACAAGTTTGTTATTTGATTTCTGACTGATGTATTTATGTTTGTAAATAATAGATTCAAAAAGGAGTTACCCCTGAGAGCAATGAACAAATACACACACAAAGTGAAAATAGCTGAAGTGTCAAAGTATTCTGGGTTTCAGCTAATTAGGCCTCATCAGTGGCCAGCATGTAATTTTTCAAAAATCCTGGAATGGACTCGGTGATCATAAAGGACCAGTAAATATTAACCCTTGTCATACTGAATAAATTAAGATGTCATGCCCATTTCTAATTTTCAGCCAATCAGATTACTTGATCCAGATTGTTGCTATAAATTCACATACTAAATGGCAAACAGTGCAGATCCAGATCGGTTGACTTCTTCAGAAAAACTGAATCTATCCGGGTTCAGCAGGACAAGGGTTAACAGAACTATAGTAAAGTTAGCACGACGTGTACTTCTATCTATACTTCTTTATAAAAGCATATGTTGTTGGTACTCATTTGAATTGCCTCGACCTGTTGAGGCAATTTAAATGAGCACCTACAACATATGCATTTGTAAAGAAAATCAGAAAAAAAAAAGAGTATCACGTAAGCATCATCAAATATGCCCCTCATGAAGTCCTTTTCTGATCTTACTTTAAAGTGTGCCTTTAAAATTAATATTTTGCTACAAGTATTGCCAGTAATTTTGAAAAACCTAAGTGCACAGTGTAAGTAAGTAAGTAATTTTTATTTCTTGGTAACATAGGCTGGCCCAAAATTACAAGTATGCATATAATAATATACAACATAGCATAGAATGACCGTTTTCAAGTTAAATGTAGATAAGACATTTGACCTTAATTTCAATGCAGACAATATATACCGTCCCAAATTTAAGACAATATTTATATTTGAGGATTTGCATAATTGAACAAATTTATCAATTGTTGGGTATGTATACCAAATGGCTGAAAAATATTTAATCCTTACAGGCATTAAAACTGGACACACTAGAAGAAAGTGGAATTCAGTCTCTATATCAGACTGACATAATGGACGTAATCTTTCTTGAAAAGGAATGTATTTGACAAAATGGACATCATCTGTCTTGAAAAGGAATGTTTTATATCTACCAACATTACATTCAAGTTTTAATAACTCTCCTCTAAATTTGGTGATAAGTGTTCGAAATACCCTGTTTTTCGCATTAAATACATAACTTAGTGCAGTGATTAGGTCAAATATGGTAGTGTAAATAGATTCTAGGGAATGAAAAGTAAGTCTGATTGTGACTAGTCACAACATTTAACTGGTGGAGAAAGAGCCTTTTAAAAAGTTTCTCTGTCTTTGGGAAATTCTTTCTAAAACAGACTTTTTTTAAAACACCAGAAAGGAAACAAAACAAACTTATATCCTCACCCTGCAACCCCACATTCCCCGAAAGGAAGTGGAGGGGCACATTGTTTTTGTTGTGAATGCTGTTGACACTAGCATTCTTGTAGCCTGTTTAGCATCAGAAAGGGAAGAAAACAGATAAGTCACAACATTTAACAGGTGGAAAAAGAGCCTTTTGGAAAGTTTCTCTATGCTTGGGAAATTCTTTCAAAAATAGATATCTTTTAAAGCACCAGAAAGGAAAGAAAACAGACTTATATCCCCACCCTGCAACCCCACATTCCCCAAAAGGAAATGGGAGGGGCACATTGTTTTCATTGTGAATGCTGTTGACACTGGCATCTTTGTAGCCTGTTTAGAGCACTCTGTCATTTGAGCCAAGAGTTCAGTTTTGTTTCCAGATATGCATGATTAGCTGATTAGGTCAATTTCATAAGAACTATATGGACTAGGGTTTTGCTACTTGGACCAAGGTTTCGTCTAGAGAAGATGACTTGCATCCTCCATCTGCAGTGTTTCCTTTTCCGATGTTTTTTTTTTTTTTTTTTTGTCAAACACCTCATTTCAGTATACTGGACTTTTCCATATTCAGCGTGAAGGATTCATTAATAGGTAGGAGTTAAATGACCTTATAGTCTTGAGACCCCTAAAAGGGTAACTGGCAAACAGTGCACACCTAGATCAGATGTCATAGAATGCAGCATCTGATCACTGTCTGCAAATACTTTAGCCATTTTAATACTCCGCCACACAATAGTGGCGGGGTATTATGGTTTCACGTTGGTCGTCCGTGTGTCTGTCTGCCCGTCTGTCCGTCATCTGTCCGTTTTTCGTTTCCGGATGATAACGAGTAAACACCAATGGATTTTCACCAAACTTGGTATGTGCATTGATAATATGGAGGTCTGGTTTGGGATTGCTAGTGGGCAAATTTCGTCGAATTTTTACTGAGTTATCTGCCCGAGACACGCCCATATTTTCATTTCCAGACGATAACTTGAGTAAATAACAAAGGATTTTAACCAAACTTGCTATATGCATTGACCTTAAGGAGATCTGTTTTGGAATTGCTAATGAGCAAATTTCGTCAAATTTTTACGGAGTTATCTGTCTGAGACACGCCCATATTTTCGTTTCAGGACGATAACTTGAGTAAATAATAAGGCCTTTTAACCAAACTTGCTATATGCATTGATATTATCAAGATCTGGTTTAGGATTGTTATCTGTCCATTGATATTATCAAGATCTGGTTTAGGATTGTTATCTGTCCCTCCATCATATTTTTTCCAGACATTTTCGCAACGACCACTTTAATACATAAACAAATAATTGCTATGGCAAGGTATTATGCTTGCGGTGCTTTTATTCTCTAGGAATATCTAAATCTCATAGCCAGACGTACCTGAAATTGAAATTGGACTCTTCCAATATATAGTATGGGGGAGTCTATTCAGTCTACAATGGGTTAATATATTTTCAGAGCTACAGCAAGAGTTAGAAACTGAGAAACAGAAATGGACCCAAGAGTTGGAAGTGAAGTTTGAGCAAGACAAAGAGAGTTGGAAAGTTATCGAACTGGAGACAGAAAAACTGAACTGGACCCTCGACTGGGAGGACAAACTGAAGAGAGAGAAAGAACACTGGATAAAGAATGAACTGGAACCAGCAAAGCAGAAATGGAAATTGGAGTCAGAGGAGAGACTGAGGTATATACTACAACCTCCTTATAACAAGGATCGTTATAACATGTTTTTTTTCTGGCAAAAGAATGTGCACAATACTGGTTAACCACTTAGAGGACTAAGCCTGCCCAGTAAACGTGTGGTTAGGTAAACTGACCACACTCGACATGAACCCATTAGGTTGACTGGGCCGTAAAACCTCAACACAAATAACACGGTTTTGGATATAATACGGTTCAAAGATGGATCCCACAAATGTATAGATTATATTGAAAAATGACCATAAATTGTCATTTTTCAATATAATCTATACATTTTTGTTTGGCTATAACATGGTTGTTTAACACGGTTTATGCTATGGACCCCAACAATAGTGTTATAAAGAGATTGTGTTTTAGGGGACTGGATGCCCTTGGTAGATTTGCTGCCATTTTGTACAAAGGAGACCACTTTGTAACTTCCTGTTTGCTTTCCTGCACACCCAGCCCCTTCTGAAAAGGGGTCTTCTCTGAAAGGAAAGAATTTGGTCACCTTTTCACAAAAGGCATCTACTTTAAAAGGAAAGAATTAGCTCCAATGGGGAGCCAATTCTTTTCTTTTAGAGTGGACCCCTTTTAGAAGGGAGAAAAACAATTTTAACAAGAGTTGCCTCCCCTCTCCTGGAAGTGTATCACTTGCTCTAAAAGGGGCTTTTCTGTCTTTGACATAACACTTAGCACTCTGGGTAAAATTTTCAGCAGACAACATTTTTAAATATTTTTGGACGGGTTTTAAAAAATCCTTCCATTAAAATTGAGATGTCCGGGTGGGTGGGCTGGCGTCGGACGTCATCCGAGGTTTGCCTTTTGGTTAATCTTTTTTTCAAAGTTATATATTACCTTTATTCTTCAATGGATTGCTTTCATATTTGGTAGGGATGAAGAGCAGGACCAGTAGGCATGTTGCACGCAAGAGAGACAACTCTCACTTCCTTCTTCATTTAAAAAACATGTCCAAACTGCGTTAGGTTTTTTTCTTGTTCTTATTTTTCCCAGAAAACAGCATTGGACATTTTATGCAAATTTTCAACAAAATAGCTCCATAGACCATAGCTCCAGGTTTACTTTTTTCAGTCAGAATGTGCTAATTTTTTTTTTCTTTTTTCTCCACAAAAACATATGTTTTGGATACTTATTATAAGCGCCTCACCGAGGCCACAGCTTGTTTCAGTATGGACATAAGAAAACTATTACATGTATGGGGATACCTCCTCTTATCTGGGGCTGTGCTGATACATATAAAATTGTTGATTTTTACACTTAAAGGAAGAGTTACATCCCCTTGTTTTATTACAGGTTGGAGAAGGACAACTGGCGATGTCTGGAACTGGAGCCAGAGAAACTCAAGCTGATGAAGGAAATGGAAGAGAGAATAGACAAGGAGAAGAAAGCATGGATGATTAAGGTATCTGGTTAAAACCCTCAAAGCCAATCACATCTGCAACAGATGCCATTTTGAAAGATGTATTTTTATTTCTCAGAGAAAATAAGGCTTGTTATTTCTTGTGAAAAGTCTGTCGGGCCACTTAACTTGTTTCTAGATTTTGCTGCATAAATTACCGCAGTTACAGACCTCATTTAACTGAAAAGGGTCCATCTTAGTTTTTTTTTCACCGCTTAAAAGAAGAAAAAAGATCATTCACTCTAAATTCCTGAGTTATCACATAGTTCTAGATAGAAGGAAATACTTTCCTTATTTATCCACATAAACGGATGTTGTGGGTACTCATTAGAAGCAGCTCAGCAAGGCCTTTCTAATGAGTACCCATGACATGTTTTCATTCCCCCTTAATTCCTGAGTTATCACATAGTTCTAGATAAAAGGAGATACTTTCCTTATTTAACCACATAAAGATGGTAACTTATGGTCTTCAAAATTTGTCTTCCTTCACACAATGGCAGCAAAATGTTTCAGTTGTGTTCTGTGCTTTCAACATCTTTCAGAAAGTCATTGTTTGCTTGGCGCTTTACACAGAAGAAGTAAATTTGAAAAGTTTTGTCATGATTTGATGCAAAACCATTTGTCATAACTACATATTCTCAAAAAGTTTAATTATAGTCGTTGGTTTTTAAAAAATCAAATATTTTCACTTTTTTCTTATTGTAAAAATGAATGCAAATTATGCAGAAATATGTAGGGTAGGTAACTTGAGGGCAGATATTCAACAAGTTCGCTTATTCAATTTTTCTGAATTTTTCACAATATTGTTTTGAAACATCAACGATTCAAATTCAGCAAAGAAAAGTAAAAAAATATTCTTTCAGACAAAAATTAAAAAAAATCACTTTACTATAAAACTTGCATAGGTCAGACCAATTTTTGGCCGTGAATTTAATTTTGGGGTACATATTTGAGTACAAAACACAGAACAGAAAATACAAATGGTTTCTGATAATATATGGTCAGTCAGAACAAAATATCTTCATTTAAAATAAAACGCCAAGCAAAACACATCTTTCAGAGTGATGTCAAAAGGACAGTAAGTAATGTGAATCCCTTGGCATTGCAGGTGTTGCCAGAAGAATTGAAGAAAGAGAAAGGAAAATGGGACCGTGATTATATTGACAAACTTCAGAGAGAAAAAGAAGCCTGGCATACTTACGAACTTCCTAAAGAACTCTCGAAAGAACGTAAAAAATGGTTAAGTGAAGTTGAAGATAAAATTAACTCCGAAAAGAAGAATTGGAAAAATGCAGAACTTCCAGACGAAATTGAGAAAGAACGTAAAAAGTGGATGAAGTTATTGGAGACTACACTGACCAAAGAAAGGGAAAAATGGCAGTCACAAGATCTTCAGTCTGCTGTTGAAAAAGAGCGGGAAAACTGGAAGAAGACCATAGATGAGGAAGTAGAGAAAAAACTGGTAGAAAAACTGGAGATAGAGAAAGATAAACTTCAAAAGGTATGTTTCAGCCTTTACCATATGGACAAATTCAAAGACGACAAATTTATAATATATTTTCTTATTATTCCCAGAAAACAAGATTTGACATTGCATTCAAATTGTCTCCATAAAATGTCAAATCCTGTTTACTAGAAAAAGTAAGAAAAATGTTTCAAAATATCGTCTGCTGAAATTTTTACCCAGAGTGCTAAGCGTTAAAAACAAAAAGAGCAGATAACTGGCAAAGTCTGCAGAATGAGTTACTGTAATTACCCTTAATATTTGGACAGTTTTGCTAACAAACAGTGTAGACCCAGATCAGATGCCATGTAATGTGGGATCTGATCAGGGTCCACATTGTTTGCTATTCAGCCAACAATGTTTTTAGATATATCAGCTGATTTACAAATGGTTCAGTTTTTATGGTTTCATAATATAAAGTTGTAGGGAGTTATATATTACATGTCTGAAGCTATTTTTAGTAATTGCTCTGCAGAAATATAATTCCTCTTTGGAAATATTTTCCTCCTAGAGTCAGGAAATATTTCTTTTAGATTACTATCATGACTTGTGGCAAGTGTAGATGATGTAACTTCATTTGAAAACATGGAAAGATCATTAAACAGAACTTGAAGGAAGAAAAAATCATTTTTACACACCTTGAGTTTAGCGGGCCCCGTAGCCTGGTGGATAAGAGAGCTGTCTCTTAATCCATTAAGTTTCTCACTGCTGAGGTTCGAGCCTCGCTCTGGTCACACTTGGGAAAGCCAATTTCTGCTTATGGATGGTCAGGTGGTTTTTTGCCCACCTTTGATGAACGATTGGCTCAATATAAGTGAAATATTCTTGAAAGGGCCGTAAATCCCAAATCAAAAAAGAAAAAAAAAAAAAAAAAAAATCCTTGAGTTTAAAATAGAGGAAAAAATCCCCATGCAACATGCAAATGTTATTAATAAATTCATGCTACAGTACTTCTTTGTTTATCAGATTTGCTAATTTTTCAGGGAAATATTTCCTGTATTTTAAACTCATGAAGCATTAACCTATACAAACCACTAACTTATCTGAATTTACTTTGTCCCAAGTTTGAAAGATCTTATTTCTGTCAGGGATACTAAGTCATTAACCCTAGTCCTGCTGAACCTGGATATGTCCTGCCTTTGCAAACAGTGTAGATCCAAATCTGAAGCCAAATGATCTGGATCTACACTGTTTGCCATAAAGTATGTGCATTTGTATCAACAGACTGGATCAAGTATTTTGATTGGCTGAAAACTAGAAATGGGCATGGCATCTTGATTTATTCAGCAGGACAAAGGCTAACTAGTATTCAGATTAGTACTTTTGTGGTAGGTTTAAGTTTAAGAAGAGGAAGAAAAAAAACTGAACTTGAAAATCCTGAAGTTGTCTTGTGGTATGCACTGAAGAGACGATTTCATTACAGGTTCAGAATTGGATTATTAAGCAGATTGAAGATGATTACATACAACAGGTTTGATTAAGTTTATGATCAGCAGCAAATGAAATGTTTAGACCCCAACAAGCTTGTAAATGCATTTACACTGGCAAGCAGAGGTGTAAAATTCTTTCATATTAAAGCCATTCACCCTGCAGGACTAGTAGGTAGAAAATCCCACTCACCTGAACAAAGTTTTTACTCTCTCTTACTAAACTGTATCATGAAATTTCTGCAATCAGTGTAACATTTTTTCCCATCTTTAAAGGCTCCATATTCCTCCAAAAAAGATATTCTATTATCCAAGAAGGTTTTAATAAATTGATATATGATATTGATACAATCATAAAATGGGGCACTTGACAGCCTGTAAAATTTCAGTTAGTCTCTCATTCTTGAACCGGATCAAAAACAAAAATATTTTTTATCGTATCTCTGAATTTATGTTGCCAACATTAATTCAGAGATACGATAAAAAAATCATGCCATTTTTTATCCAGTTCAAAAACGAGACTAACTGAAATTTTACAGGCTGTCAGATGCCCCATTTTATGATCATATTAATACTATATATCAATTTATTAAACCTTCCTTGGATAAAAAATGTCTATATTTCAGGAATATGGAGCTTTTGAATTATACCAACTATAAATTTCCACTTTCCAATCGGTTAACAATTTTCAACATTAGAAAAATCTCAAAACCTGTCTGTAGATGATCCAAGCTGGCCTTGGTGTAAGCATTTCACTTGCTATGACTGTTCATAATTGAGGCTCATACTGAGGGAAAAAAAAAACCATAGCATTTTCTGTGTGCAGACAGCAAAGATCCAAACTATTCAGTGCACTACCCCTTAAAGAGTGAAGCAAATTGGTAGCAGATGCCATTGATCATGAAATATTTTTTACGGTCATTCACTCCCTTCCGCTGATTCAAGAAGGACAGTTGTCAGTTTCTGGCGAAAGAATGTGCACAATACTGGCTAACCACTTAGAGGACTAAGCCTGCCCAGTAAAAGTGTGGTTAGGTAAACTGACCGCGCTCGACATGACCCCATTGGGCTGACTGGGCTGTAAAACCTCAACACAAAGACATTCTAGAATGAGTTTGTTATATTTTAAAGAAAATAAGACTTGCCATTTCATGTGAATCACATTAAATGTCAAGCCTTATTTATTTTATTTTTTCTGAAAAAAAAAAATTGATAAATAAAAAAAATACTAATAAAAAAATAAAGTGTCATCCCGCTATAGTTGTGATTAGTGCTTTTAAGAGTTAAATCCCATTTTTGAGCACATATGCCCACAAAGTTCCTTGATTAGAAAAACAATCACTACTATAGTTCTAAAATTTAAAAAAAAAGAACTGTTTGATAGTGTTCTTATTTTTCCTTGAAAGTATATCTTGATGTTACACACTGGAAGTGCCTCAGTGCTTCTAATGAGTACCCACAATATACCACAACCTCTTTATAACACTATTGTTGGGATCTATAGCATAAACAGTGTTAGTTAAACAACCTTGTTATATCCAAACAAACATGTATAGATTATATTGAAAAATGACCATTTATGGTCATTTTCAATATAATCTATGCATTTTTGGAATCCATCTTTGAACCGTGTTAGATCCAAAACTGTGTTATAACGAACCATGTTATAAAGAGGTTGTAGAGTATATGTATATGAAACAGAGCTAGATAAGGAGCTTTTTTTTTTCAGCTGAAATTTGACGCAAATGACCCTCATGGATTGACACGTCATTGAACCTAAACCTGAACTCATCATCATCAGCTGAAATTTACTGATATTTTCCTTATTTCTTAACGAAAATATGTTGTGATTGTTTATTAGAGGTGCCTGGCCAAGACACTTCTAAGAGTACATTGTATTCAGAGCATAATATTTCATGGAAATATGAAAAATATTTGTCTAGTATAGATATTTTCATTATTTTTTAACAAAACATATGATTGCTTATTAGAGGTGCCTCACCAGGGCACTTCTGATGAGTATTCACAACATGTTAATTAACCCTTGTTCTGCTGAATAGATTAAGATGCCACACCCTTTTCAAAATTTCAGCCAATCAGATTACTTGATCCAGATTGTTGATATAAATTCACATACTGAATTGCAAACAGTACAGGTCCAGATCAGTTGGCTTCTTAGAAGCCAACTAATCTGGATCTACACTGTTTGCAAAGGCAGGGTATATCCGGGTTCAGCAGGACAAGGGTTAAGAAATTAGAAGAAATATTTGATTGGATGCATGTCTTATCTAGAGCTGTCAAAAAATAAGAAAATATTTTTTTTTGAATGCCCCTCTTTTGTAGAGTTATTGGCTGCTCTGTACAGGTACAGGGTGATCTAGGTCTCAGTTGTTTGTATATCAGAAAATGCTTGTTTCCCACTGTGAGGACAGTTTCTAGATAGAGATTTTTTTAGATGGCAGTGGCTAGCTGTCCGGAACCGGACGTCTAGCCAGACCACACTGGATAGGCTAGCCGTGCAGAATTACATCAATATATGCTTGCGATATGTATATTCTGGCATTAATGACACTTTTTATTATTATTTTAGTGTAATTTGATATTTGTATTATAAAATAGATGAACATGAATCCTGATATAATAATAAGGCAAATAATAATTATTGCATAATTGTTATACTTTCCGATTTTCGCCCACCGTCGATGAACGATCGGCTCGATATAAGTGAAATATTCTTGAAAGGGCCGTAAAACCCAAATCCAAAAAAAAAAGTTATACTTTCCGACTGCAGAATGTGGTATGCAAGGCTGTGTATAAAAGACAGACAATTAATTAAGAAACTTAAACTTCTTTAAATAAACAATTTTAATAAAGAAAACAAAAAGCTGATTATTCTTTGAAGTTCAAAGCCATTAATACACAATATGTTATTGACTGCGAATGCATCGGTAGGTGACAAAGTTACCTATCAAACTTCCTCTGTCTTTAATCAGCTGTTTAGAATTGGCAAAAATGTGCATTTAAGTGGCATAAATGGTCCTGCTGAAGCCGAATATACCCTGCCTTTGCAAACAGTGTAGATCGAGATCAGTAGACGTTTGAAGTAGCCAACTGATCTGGATCAGCACTGTTATTAGATATGTGAATTTGTATCAACAGCCTTAATCAAGTAATCGAATTGCCTGAAAATTTAAACTGGGCATTGCATCTTGATTTATTCAGCATAGCAAGGGTTAAAGAGAAATAAATAAATTTAGATATTAATTAAATTTTAAAGTCAGCAGAATGGTATTTATAGTGCAGACATTGCATTGCATGACATTAGAACATTACATGTATTTATTTTGCGGCGTTTGATTTGGGTTTACATTGTTTACTCAGGCCTGTCCGTTCCAGTACATAGGGTAATTAGGGTACTTGTAAATATAATGCATATGGTGGTGCAGAAGGATACGTTCTCTTTCAGTTAGAAATTAAGAATAATATATACCACGTACAATGCACATGTAAATTAAGATATATACACGCCAAATTCCCTGAGGTCACAACCGCGTGTGAAACAAGATATTAAATCATCATTACAGGTAAAGAAATAAATTATAACAATAGCGTTGTATCAAAGATAATTCCAGATGGCTACCTTATCCCAGTGTGGTCTGGCAAGGCGTTCAGTTCTGGACGGCTAGCCTCCGAGGCTAGGCATCCTGTTCTGGTCAGCTAGGCACTGCCTTTTTAGATAGGAAATGCTAAAAAGCCTTTTGTTTCAACATCAGTCGGATGTCAGTGTTTCTGTGATCTTTATAGAATGCTTTATGTAGATATTTTATAATCAGATTTTATTTTGTATATTTCTTAACCTTCAGCACCTTTTGGACAGTTCAGCAGATGACAAACTGATATTTTTTTCTTTGAAAATAGGCTCTGACATTTCATGAATATTGTCTCCTAACGAGACTGCTAATTATCTCCTAATCTGAGGCTATTGGTAATGTGAAAGACTGTTTTTCTAGGGAAAATAAGAAAAAAAAATCAAAGTTTTGTTTGCTGAAATTTTTACCCAGCATGCTAAGCATTAAATATTATGATTTATTAATTAACCCTTGTTTTGCTGAACCCGGATATCCCTGTCTTTGCAAACAGTGTAGATCCAGATCAGTTGGCTTCCAACTGATCTTGATTTGCACTAATTGTCATTCACCAACAACCTGGATCAAGTAATCTGATTGGCTGAAAATTGGAAGTGGGTGTGGCATCTTGATTTATTCAGCATGACAGGGGTTAATAGCTACCTCATCAATGTGTTAACTAAACATGATTAGTGGTATTCATAAGAGCCATCTCAAGGAGGTGGTCACCAAGATGAGTACCTACAGTGCATTTTTAGCAAAAATGACAGAAGAATTCATAGCTCTAGATAAGAGGACTCATCACCAAGACGAGTTCCTATGGTGCATATTTAGCAAAAATGACAGAAGAAATCATAGCATCAGATAAGAAGACTGTCCAGATAAATATTTTTTCTAATTGATGCACAAAAAACATGTTGTGGTTACTCATTAGAAGCACCTCACTGAGGTGCTTCTAATGAGTACCACAACATGTTTTTATGGAGAAATTAGTATAATATCAATACTTTTTGGTTGAAAATAAAAGCATCTTATGTAGAGCTATGAGAATCATGTTCTTCTCTTTATCTGAAACTGTCAACATATTTTGTGCTATATTATTGCACTTGTTTAGCTTTTTATTATTTGTAAATTTTGCACGAAAAGGACCATAAAGCAACAACTGTTCACACATGTTAAAAAAAAATCACGTAGAAAGGGAGGCAGCTGTTTGGTAGTGGG
Source organism: Anodontia alba (assembly GCA_964016985.1). NCBI lineage: Eukaryota > Metazoa > Mollusca > Bivalvia > Lucinida > Lucinidae > Anodontia > Anodontia alba. The sequence goes on along the minus strand of OZ024838.1, from coordinate 18,563,279 downwards.
TCTTTTGTTTGTTAATGATTGCACATATACTATGTATCTAGGAGAGTGAAGCACGAGTTCTTGAAGCAATTGACGAACACCAGGAAGCTTGTAAAGAAGAGCTAAAAATAACAATAGCAAAAGAACGAGAAAGACTGAAGCAAAAATCTGAAGCAGAGCTGCAAGAGAGGTTTACCGCAGAGAAGAAAATCTGGAAAGAAATGGTTGACCAAGAATTGAATCAGAAATTAGATATTGAACGAGAAAAATGGAAGAAAGCTTCTGAGAGTGAATTTAATAAGAAACTTGAGTCAGAAAAAGAGAAATTAAAATCCTTGGCTTCAACAGAGGTTGACCAAAAGGTGGAATTGGAAAAGCAGAAACTGAATGAACGGTGTGAAGAAAACAAACAGGAACTTAAAGGAACATTTGCAGATGAGTTGGAATTAGAAAAACAAAGACTAAATGAACAGTTTGAAGAAAACAAACAGAAACTTAAAGGAACTTTTGCAGAGGAGTTGGAATTAGAAAAGCAAAGACTAAATGATCAGTTTGAGGAAAACAAACAGAAACTGAAAGAAAGGTTTGAAGATGAGTTCAAAAGAAAATTTCAGGAGGAAATAATGAAGTTTAAAGGAAGAATTGAAGATGAGAATAAACAAAATTTAGAAAAGCTAAAGATAAAGTTGGAAGAAGAAGCCAAGGATAGCTTAGAGACTGAAAAGGAAATCTTACATTTACGATCCCAGCGAGAACTGAGTGTGAAATTGGAGTCGGAGGAAACTAATTGGAAAATTCAGTTTGAAAAGGAATTAGGTGAGAAATTAGAAAAAGAAGAAGCAAAGTGGAAAGAAATGATTGAAACTGATTTAGAAACAAGACTACGCAAAGAAAAAGAGAAATGGAATGCCAAGAAAGAGGCCGAATGGGAGGAAAGATTGGAGGAAGAAAAAATGAAATGGCGGGCTATAGGAGATGAAAAACAAAAGGACATGATGAATGAACTGAAAGAAAGATTAGAAGGTCAGATCAAAGCTAACATGGATGAGGAGATGGAGAAATTTAAATTAGATGTGGAGCACGAGTTTCAGCAGAGACTTGAGCATGAGGTTGGTGGTGTGATGGTGTGCAGTGTAGTTTGGTGTGGCTTGTTTGCTGTGGCTTCTTAGTAACCTCATCATTTTATATACTTCATTATTTTCAATCACTAGCTTCTTTATTAAGGTTAATGGATAGGCCTTTAAGGGAGATCACTCAGACTAGAAGGTATTTTCCACCTTTATCAAAAAGAACTACAGTCGACTCTCGTTATCTCAAATTCCAAGGGACTCTCTGAAATACTTCGAGATATCCGTAGTTCGACATATCAGGTTTGCAGAATTGAGGAAAAAATAATTTGATTAACCACAGTTAACAAACTGATAGGTAATTGGACTTTTGAAGTTCGAGATATATTGAAAATATTGTGGAAAAGAGGAGAAATTGCTCCTTAGGAGCAATTTCTCCTCTTTTCTACAATATTTTCCATCTGTTGTTAGGTTTTCATGTATAGGCAGGGACCAGATTTTCACTTCGAGATAAGCGGTTATTAGAGATAAGCAAGGTCGAGATATTGAGAGTCAACTGTATTCTTAAAGAAAACAATTTACTCCTCCTTTGAGGAGCAAATTCTTTTCTTTAAAAGTAGCCCTGCTTCGAGAAGGGATACATATACTAGGTAAATGAAATTGTCCTGCTGGAGTAGTCTTCCTTTGAATAGAAAGAGACAGGTTTTCAGCTAAGAGTGCCTTTTCTCTGAGGATATTCACTCACCTCAGGGATTTTCATACCTTTTCTTTCCTAGGGCCAGGGGCCAGTGTAATAGGGTAAAATGATACTGTTCCAAAAATGAACATGTACTTTTACTGAATGAGTTAAATTTGTTCAGACTTGTCAAATTCATAGCTCCAGATAAGAGCTTTTTCAACCCTGCAAAAAAGTGTTGATATTTTTCATATTTCTCCATGAAAGTTTATGTTGTTGGTAATCTGAGTACACACAGTGCATGTTTTCATGGAGAAATGAGAAAAAAAAAACTTATATAGAGCTGTAATACAAGTAAAACTGTTTAGACTAGTAAAATTTATTAATGATCAGGAGTGTGCAATTGTACTTGTGAAATGAATAACTAATCCAGCTAACCCCAAATGTGATTTCACTAGTCTAAAGAGTTTGTAACTTTAACTGTTTAGTTAGTAATCTCAAGTGTACAATTTCACTAGTCTAAATAGTTTGTGAGTTTAAACTGTTTAGTTATTAATCTTGAGTGTACAATTTCGCTAGTCTAAACAGTTTCTGAGTTTAACTGTTTAGTTACTAATCTCGAGTGTACAAATTCACAAGTCTAAACAGTTTGTGAGTTTAAGCTGTTTAGTTACTAATCTCGAGTGTACAATTTCACTAGTCTAAACAGTTTGTGAGTTTAAGCTGTTTAGTTACTAATCTCGAGTGTACAGTTTCACTAGTCTAAACAGTTTGTGAGTTTAAACTGTTTAGTTACTAATCTCGAGTGTACAATTTCACTAGTCTGAACAGTTTGTGAGTTTAATCTGTTTAGTTACTAATCTCGAGTGTACAATTTCACAAGTCTAAACAGTTTGTGAGTTTAAACTGTTTAGTTACTAATAACGAGTGTACAATTTCACTAGTCTAAACAGTTTGTGAGTTTAAACTGTTTAGTTACTAATATCGAGTGTACAATTTCACTAGTCTAAACAGTTTGTGAGTTTAAACTGTTTAGTTACTAATCTCGAGTGTACAATTTCACTAGTCTAAACAGTTTGTGAGTTTAAACTGTTTAGTTACTAATCTCGAGTGTACAATTTCACTAGTCTGAACAGTTTGTGAGTTTAAACTGTTTAGTTACTAATCTCTAGTGTACAATTTCACTAGTCTAAACAGTTTGTGAGTTTAAACTGTTTAGTTACTAATATCGAGTGTACAATTTCACTAGTCTAAACAGTTTGTGAGTTTAAACTGTTTAGTTACTAATATCGAGTGTACAATTTCTTTAGTCTAAACAGTTTGTGAGTTTAAGCTGTTTAGTTACTAATCTCGAGTGTACAATTTCACTAGTCTAAACAGTTTGTGAGTTTAAGCTGTTTAGTTACTAATCTCGCATGTACAATTTCACTAGTCCAAACAGTTTGTGAGTTTAACACCTTTTCTCATGTACATACTCTGGCAACATTCACATCAATTTGCTGTGGTGTTATGCTAAATAACCATTTTTAGTATCATATTAGATAGTTATCTTTTTTATCTTTATTTATTTGTATATTTTTACATAGCATTAGATAAAGCACTTTTTTTCTGCCCAGATAAAAACTTGTAATGATTACCCACAATATATGTTTCTTTTTTTCTGTGGAAAAAAAAAAGAAATATCAGGATTTTTGGGTAAAAAATGGTCTCATCTAGAGCCTTGGCTAAATGTCCTCCATATAAAAATATGTTATTAGAAGCCCCTCAGTGAGGGGCTTCTAATGAGTTCCCATAATGTATGTGGAGAAATAAAAAAAATATCAGTACTCTTAGGTTGACTATTTATCTTATTTCTCCATGAAATAACATTTGCAATGGGTACATACAGTCGACTCTCGTTATCTCGAAATCCAAGGGACTCTATGAAACACTTCGAGATATCCGACTTCAACATCTCAGATGTCAGATTTGTGGAACTAAGGAAAACAATTAATCAGACAACCACCTTTAACAGAATGAATCTTTGATTTGACTCCTAAGTTAGAGATATATTGAAAATATTGTGGAAAAGAGGAGAAATTGCTCCTAAGGAGCAATTTCTCCTCTTTTCCACAATATTTTGTTGCCTGTTGGTAGATCTCTGTGTTAAAACAGGGACCAGATTTTCACTTCGAGAAAGCGAGTTCGAGAACGAGAGTCGACTGTATTAGAATGCAAGGTGCTTCTTGTATATACCCTGTAACCCACGACTTAAGTTTTGCTTATCCGACTGATGATCAGGAAGTTGCGGGTTCAACCCCCGCTGGGTCTGGCAATATTCTTTCATGGAGATTAATCATGAAATATTTTTGTATGGTTATTCTCTCATCCACTTATTCAAGAAGGGACTTAGAGGACTAAGCCTGCCCAGGAAAAGTGTGGTTAGGTCAACTGACCAGCTCCCAGCTCGACATGACCCCAATGGGTTGACTGGGCCATAAAAACTCAGTTAATCAGTATATGAAGTTATGGCCCAGTGATTTTGTAAGCAGACAGCAAAGGCCCTGATGAGACTCAATAGAAGTGCAGCCTATTATGGGCTGTTACGGGCTGCATATGTCCCCAAAACACATTTTCTCATGACCCGCCTTATTTTCTTTTTAACCTTTACCGCTCCCTTCGCTAATTTAGCAGATAACAAATGGATGATATTTTTCTTATTTTTCCAAGAAAACAGGATTTGACATTTCATGCAAATTGTCTCAATTTGCATGAAGTGGCAAAACCTGTTTTCTGGAAAAAATAAGAAAAATATTTCAGTATGTCGTCTGCTGAAAATTTTACCCATAGTGCTAAGCATTGAAGAACAATAAGCAATACAGTCTCATACTTGCTAGTGCTAGTTAATAACCAATAATACGTACATTTTGAAACAGACATTGACGTAGATAATAACATTTTGAAATATATTTTCACTTTTAGTTACTATTAACAGGCAAAGTTTAGTACAATAAAACCTGTGTAAGAGAGCCACCTTCGCGACTGACTTTAAACAGTTTTTGATGTGGAAAAAGTTGTCTATCTTATAAAGGTACATGTCATGTAATTTTGCTAGCAAAATTACATGACATGTACCTTTATAAGACAGACAACTTTTTAGTTGAAATCCCTCCTTGACAAGAAATATTTTGTTATCATGGGGAAATTTGTAGAAATTGAAGACAGTCGTGCATTTTTGCTGAAAACTGTATGAATCAAACACACTTTCTGAAATTCTGGATGCAGCCCTGATTACAGTGGGGGTGGGGGATTTTTGGACAGGGGGTCAAGGAGGGTGGGGGGGGAAGGGGGGTAGGTTTAGTTTGACCATTTACAATTTTTTTTTAAGAATTCCCCGATGAAAATGAAATAATTTTGGACTCAAAGGGGGATTTGGTTGAAACCCCCCCTCCCCCAACCCCCTCTAAATCCACCACTGGATTACATTTACTTTAATAATTCTTTGCACCATAACTTTATTATGTTATATTTTTTAAGGTATTTTGCTCCTTGTATTTTGCTTAGAAATCCAGCTATGTAGTAATTTTTCTTTCTTTTTGTTGTCTTTCTTTTTGTTGTAGGGCATACTGTTGTCTAAAGTACGATGTGAAAAAAGCAACCTTCTCCCTTTCCTGTTTGCTTGATAAAATCTAGATGTTGTAATTTATTATTAAATGTTATAGCAATGATGGAAAAAGACCCTTGTCTTCCAAAGCATTCGCGTGACCAAGTTGTTAATGCCAGAATTTGGATAATGAGGTCCTGGGTTTGAATCCCACTGCTGGTGGAAGTCAGCTCATTACTGTATGGCACTTCAGTGATCGCACAGTCTTTAAGTCACCCTTCCATTGTCTCCATATGACTTAAATAATGTTGAAAGGGACGTAAAACACTATATCGACATCCCTTGCCAGACTGAATCTTTAGAAAAACTTATCTCTACAAAACGTATCTTATAAGCACTGATTTGAATTGCCTCTGCCAGGTAATTTCAATGAGTGCCAACAAGATATCAAGACCACTAGAAAAAAAGACCACTCTGCTAGTAAGACCACCTTTTGCCAGTCTCAAATGGGGAGTTCTCGTTATTCTACATAGCTTCAGATAAGAGGGGTATCGGCATAATCCTATTTTACATATTTCTCTACAAAAAATATATTGTGTGTACCCATTAGAAGTGCCTCAGCAAGGCGCTTCTAATAAGTACCATAATATATTTTTTTGTGGAGAAATAAGAAAAATGTCAGTACTTTTTGGTTGAAAAAAAACATGTTAACTGGAGCTATGATCTACATTCAATATTAACCCTTGTCATGCTGAATAAATTAAGATGCCACGCCCACTTCTAATTGTCAGCCAATCAGATTACTTGATCTAGACTATTGATATGAATTGACCTATTGAATTATAAACAGTGCAGATCCAGATCAGTTGGCTTCTGAAGAAGCCAACTGATCTGGACCTACACTGTTTGCAAGGGCAGGGCAGGGCATATCAGGGTTCAGCAGGACAAGGTTTAAGACCGCCCCGCTAATAAGATCATTTTTAGGCAGTACCAAAAGTGGTATTCATAGCAGAATTTTACTGTATTTATGTGGAGGAACAAAATAAATATTTACCAGGTTTGACTTAAGTATTTGGACAGAAAGCCTGTGCAAACAGTGTAGACTCTGATCAGATGCCTCAGCAGCATCTGATCATGGTTTGCACTGATTGCGGCTCATCCAGCAGTTTGTAGACTCATCAACAGGTCATACGATGGGGATGTTCATTCAAATTTTAGAACAAGTGTGGTAAGGGCCTGTGTCCGAATAAGTAGAGTAAATATGATACACTAATCTAATATTTATGTTTGAAATTTGTTATGGAAACATCTATGTAAGAATGCTTCCCTAGATTTGTACCTCTTATAATATTATTAGAAATTCAAGAGGTACACCAGCAAACTTAAATAGTTTCAATAATGAATAGTCTTATCTATGGCATATTTAGAGGTAAAGCAACACATAGGTAAGCATCTTCAAAAAGTGTAAATAACTCTTAGGTGTCTTTGTATAGTGAACAATGACTTTTCATATAGAGCTCCATTCATCAAGTGTACCATGGACCTTGTTTTCTTATAGAGCTACTGTCATAAAGTGTACCATGGACCACATTTCTTATAGAGCTCCTGTCATAAAGTGTACCATGGACCACTTTTCTAATAGAGCTACTGTCATTAGGAGTACCATGGACCACATTTCTTATAGAGCTCCTGTCATAAAGAGTACCATGGACCACATTTCTTATAGAGCTACTGTCATTATGTGTACCATGGACCGCTTTTCTTATAGAGCGACTGTCATAAAGTGTACCATGGACCACATTTCTTATAGAGCTGCTGTCATAAAGAGTACCATGGACCACATTTCTTATAGAGCTACTGTCATAAAGAGTACCATGGACCACATTTCTTATAGAGCTACTGTCATAAAGTGTACCATGGACCACTTTTCTTATAGAGCTACTGTCATAAAGTGTACCATGGACCACTTTTCTTATAGAGCTACTGTCATAAAGTGTACCATGGACTGCTTTTCTTATAGAGCTCCTGTCATAAAGTGTACCATGGACCACATTTCTTATAGAGCTCCTGTCATAAAGTGTACCATGGACCACATTTCTTATAGAGCTACTGTCATAAAGTGTACCATGGACCACATTTCTTATAGAGCTACTGTCATAAAGTGTACCATGGACCACATTTCTTATAGAGCTACTGTCATAAAGAGTACCATGGACCACATTTCTTATAGAGCTACTGTCATAAAGTGTACCATGGACCACTTTTCTTATAGAGCTACTGTCATAAAGTGTACCATGGACCACTTTTCTTATAGAGCTCCTGTCATAATGAGTACCATGGACCACTTTTCTTATCGAGCTACTGTCATAAAGTGTACCATGGACCGCATTTCTTATAGAGCTCCTGTCATAAAGTGTACCATGGACTACATTTCTTATAGAGCTACTGTCATAAAGAGTACCATGGACCACATTTCTTATAGAGCTACTGTCATAAAGAGTACCATGGACCACATTTCTTATAGAGCTCCTGTCATAAAGTGTACCATGGACCACATTTCTTATAGAGCTACTGTCATAAAGTGTACCATGGACCACATTTCTTATAGAGCTACTGTCATAAAGTGTACCATGGATCACTTTTCTTATAGAGCTACTGTCATAAAGAGTACCATGGACCACATTTCTTATAGAGCTACTGTCAAAAAGTGTACCATGGACCAAATTTCTTATAGAGCTACTGTCATAAAGTGTACCATGGACCACATTGCTTATAGAGCTCCTGTCATAAAGTGTCCCATGGACCACATTTCTTATAGAGCTACTGTCATAAAGTGTACCATGGACCACATTTCTTATAGAGCTACTGTCATAAAGTGTACCATGGACCACTTTTCTTATAGAGCTACTGTCATAAAGAGTACCATGGACCACATTTCTTATAGAGCTACTGTCATAAAGTGTACCATGGACCAAATTTCTTATAGAGCTACTGTCATAAAGTGTACCATGGACCACATTTCTTATAGAGCTCCTGTCATAAAGTGTACCATGGACCACATTTCTTATAGAGCAACTGTCATAAAGTGTACCATGGACCACTTTTCTTATAGAGCGACTGTCATAAAGTGTACCATGGACCACATTTCTTATAGAGCTCCTGTCATACAGTGTACCATGGACCGCTTTTCTTATAGAGCTCCTTTCATAAAGACTACCATGGACCACATTTCTTATGGAGCTCCTTTCATAAAGTGTACCATTGTCACTTCATAATTTGTTCCAAGTTTTAAGATTTTATTGTGCCTTTTTAGGTGGATCTGGCCATAAATGATGCTAGAGATGATTGGCAGAGAGAGTATCTTATGGAGATGTCCATCAACACAACTAGTGCTGAAGCCTCACAGGGACTGCTAAGGGAGGTAAGTTCTGAAGCAAATAGCCATAATTTCAGTAACTCAGAATATCAGTGGAACAACATAATCAGATAAATGGGATTTTCTGAAAATGCTCTTCCCAAAATGCATATTTGGAATAATAAGATTTTTATTTCTTTGTTTGATTCCTGAAATGTTTCTGGCAAAAAAATGTGCACAATACTGGTTAACTGCTTAGAGGACTAAGCCTGCCCAGTAAAAGTGTGGTTAGGTAAACTGACATGACCCCAGTGGGTTGACCGGGCCATAAAACCTCAACACAAACAAAATTACTGAAATACTGTGAAACAGCTATCAGATCTTTTTAATGCTTTGGTGCCAAGTTGCATGAAATGTCAAAGCCTATTTTTTGCAAAAAATAAGAAAAAAATTATAAGTTTGCTGTATTTGCCTAGAGAGTAGTAATGGTTAAGTTACAAACTAGTCCCAGTTTCTGATTTAAATTACAGGAAATTGAAAACCTTAAACAGAAGACTGAGTCCCTGCAGTCTGAATTGTTGAAACGAGAAGAAGAATGGTTAAAGGAGAAACAAGATCTCATAGTACAGAAAGATGAGGAACGTAGGAAAGCTGTAGCTAGCATTCAGGACCAGAATGAGGCAGAGTACAAACAGTTTATTGCTGAACATAAAGATACCCTCGATCATGCTCTAAAAGCAGCAAGGGAACAACATACTAAGGAAAAGGTAAAAATGATAGCTGAGGCCATCCTTAAAATATTCTTTGTTTGCTGTGCTCCTACCCATCAATATCAGAATGAGTAGGTAAGTAGGTCATTTTTTTTTTTCATCTTGAATCAGATATAATTTTTCTTTTACTGTAGACTGTGTATGGTCCAAAATGCTGTCCATAAATGTGTAATATTTCAAAACAGTGTCAGCAACTGAAAATAAAGGTTATGATAAAAAGATTTTAGTGAATGTAAATATGCCCGTTGTAGGCTTTCTAAGAAAAAAAAAAATTCTCCAGAATGGCCAAAAATAAATTTTGGGTAGGTCCCATTTTGGTGGGTAGGTAGGAGATCAGCAAACCAACATTTTTTTAAGATTGGTCTGACACTAAGTTTATTTATGAAACTAAAATTCATTACCATAGCTCCAGGTAGTAATTTTCTTATTTCTCTGCAAAAACTTGGGTACTCATGCCTCAGTGAGGTGCTTCTAATGAGTACCCTTTGAGGGTATGAGGCACTTCTAATGAGACTTACAACGCTTTCATGAATGAATAAGAAGAAAAAAACTTCTTATTTCAACTTAAAACATATGAGGTGCTTCTAATGAGTACCCACAAGATATGTTTTATGGAGAGTGAGGTGCTTCTAATGAGTACCCACAACGTATGTTTTATGGAGAAATAAGAAAAATATCAGTATTTAGTGGTTGAATAAAGTGCCTAATCTGGAACTAAGCTATTTACAAATAATAAACCTTTCTTAAAATAACAGGGTGGCCCACCTCAAGTCTTTTTGTTTGTCGTGCATGTACAAAATTTCTGAATATGATTTTATTGAATGGGAACAGCATTTTTTTTTTTTTTTTGAAATCCAGCAGATGAAATTTTTAGATTATTTTTCTTATTTTTCCCAGAAAATTGGGCAGTAGACAATGTTTTTAAGCATTTTTGGATGTTTTTTTATGGAAAAATTTCATTCTTTAAAATAGTGATGTCTGGGTGGTGGGGCATCTGGCATTCGTGATATTCTAGAAGACCATAATGCCTTGCGCGAATGTGACATCTGGTTTAACCAAAAGTAGAAAAACCAATACTGATAGTGTTATGATGACCGCTTTTTGTTTGACAAAAGATGAATTATTTTCAAGATTTGTTTACTTGATCCAGGTTTTTGATACAAATTCACATACTTACTGACAAATAATGAAGATCTGAAGAAGCCAACTGATCTGAATCAGTATTGTTTACAAAGACAGGGTATATTCGAGCTCAGCAGGACAAGGGTTAAATTTGGCCGTGACCATTTGATTTCCTCATAGCTCCAGAAATGGCACTTTTTTCAGCAGAAAAAAAACTACGGTAAATGTCCTAAAATTTCATACACCAAAGTGTCTGACAAAATGGCATATGCAAACAGTGCAGACCCAGATCAGACTGCTCCTGAAGGAGTAGTCTGATCTGGGTCTCCACTGTTTGCTATTCCACTAAGTGTTTTAAGAAAGAACTGCATAAAAAGCAAAATATAGGCCGAAAAAGTATGGAATTAAGTGTTAGAAATTTTAGGACATGTTACCATACATGTAATATTTTTCTTATTTCTCCACAAAAACATATGTTGTTGGTATTCATTAGAAGGGCCTTGTGTAGAAATAAGTAAAAAAAAATATCTGGATACCCCTGTTATCTGAAACTTTGTAATAGCTGACCCATTCAGAATACATTCACCCTTAAACTGCCCATCACAACAATTGTCGTCTGCTTTGTCTTCTGCTTGTGATTTTAAAAGTCATTTTTGCAAACAGTTTGGACCCAGATGAGACTGCTCCTCTAGGAGCAGTCTGATCAGGGTCCACACTGTATGCAGAAATAGGTTTGAAAAGTTTCCAACAATATTCAGCAGAAGACATAAACAGACAACATTTTCAGATGCAGGTTTTCTTGGCATTTTAAGGGTTAATCTTGTTTTGTATTTACATTATCCACACACACTTTAACTAACTTTTTTGCTTGCAGTTCATTTTTGGCCAGTTTCTTGTTTCACAATTGTAAAATGGCTAAATATGAGGCTTGCCATGTGGGATCAGTAGCATCAGATAAGAAGAGTTTGTTAAGAAGAAGTATCGTGATAATTCAGGAATAATTTTTTTTATTTCACAATAAAAGTATTATGTGGGTACTTGTTAGAAGCACCTCACTGTGGTGCTTCTAGAAGTATATCGCTGAGATGCTTCTAATGGGACCTGCAATGTCTGTTTTTATGGAGAACTAGAGAAAACTATCCCAGAATTATCTTGAAATACTCCCCCTTAACTCCTCTGTAAGATGCCACACCTATTTCTAATTTTCAGCCAATCAGATTACTTGATCCAGATTGTTGATATAAATTCACATACTTAATGACAAACAGTGCAGAACCAGATCAGTTGGCTTTCAGAAGCCAACTAATCTGGATCTACACTGTTTGGAAACATTTTGGTCAGCCTCAAATAAGGCCTAAAATAAAAAAAGTGTGTTTCACGTTATCCAACCATGCCTAATTTTTTCACCACTGTCCCTAAAGTTTTTTTTAAAGGCATTTTGGGGATTTTCCTGTTCACTCATATTGTTTTCCTATTAACCCCACATAAAAACCTTTAACAAAATAAAGGTATTTTCCAACCTACCATCTCTATTTTAAAATTCCTTGTAACCTGAAACACACATATGATTTTACTTGGCCTAATGGCCACAAAAATTTCTAATTATACAGTATTGTAAACAGGCAGAGCTTGAGGAGCAATTCCAGACTGAGAAAGCAGCTTTACTATCGAGGGAGAAAACGCTGCAGAAACAGTTAGAGGAATCAGTTCACAGTACTAAGGTATTGGTTTTTACCATTGCTGAGTACCATATTTTACCCTAAGCTCTTAAAGCACTAATCTAATAACTGCATAATGTGCATTGGTATTGTGGAGATCTGGTTTGCGATTGCTTATGTGCAATTGTCATCAATTTTTTACAGAGTTATCTGCCCATGATGCATCCATATTTTCATTTCCGGATGATAACTTGAGTAAATATCAATGGATTTTCACATAACTGAGACATGATAATGACTGGGTACTATCATTTCATGGTCTTAATGTTCATAGTTATTGGTGTTCACAAATTTCTCTACAGAGACAGCACAGGTGCCAATCATCTAACTTGTGGTCAAGGCTAGACTTAAGATTCTGTCTGCCGTTACTGACATTAGCTCTAGAGTCTATACATCCTAATATTAATTGCACAGAAAAATTGAAAATATTTGAAGTGTTTTCTGCTAAATTGAATTTTAAAACTTGAATTTTAAATTAATGCTTGATTAAACTTCAGACATTTATGATTAAGGAATTGTTTAAATGAGTGACAAACTGTCTTTTGTCCTTCTTATTTTAACTTTTACCACTCTCTAATCAAATTCAGCAGACAACACATCCACAATACTTTTCTTATTTTCCCAGAAATTAAGCTTTGACATTTCACATTCAAATTGTGTCCTAAGAAGACAATTCGGATGAAATGCCAAAGCCTGTTTTCAGGGAAAATAAAAAAAATTTATCAATGTGTCGTCTGCTGAAATTTTTACCCAGCATACTAACCGTTTAATTAAGGCTAAATTAAAAATCTGGGCCCAGTTTTTCAAAGCATTGTCAGCTTAACAAGCTCATTAATAACAATCTCATTAACTGTTGTAGCTAAGGTATTTTCAAATACATTGATATTTTTGCTGCAAAAATGTGCGTAGCTTTTGCATTGCAAAAGTTACTCACTTTTTTTCAGCAAAAAATATCAATGTATTTGCCATATTTCAAGATAGAAATTTTAATGTTCCATTAACTAACAACTTCATTAAGTTTTGAACAACTGGGCCCAGAAGTTTATTGTTAAGGAGTTATTTTAATGAGTGACAAGCTGTCTATTGGCATTCTTGTTTTAACCTTTACCACTCTCTGGTGAAATTCAGCAGATGACACATTGACAAGATTTTTCTTATTTTCTCCAGATAGTAGGCCTTGACATTTTATACAAATTGTCTCCATTGAAAACAATTTGCATGAAATGCCAAAGTGTATTTTCTGATCAAATAAGAAAAGTATTTTAAAATGTCATCTGCTGAAAGTTTTACCCAGGATGCTAAGCGTAAAATGTTGCATTTTTTTTCAGGATCAATCAGAGGCTTTGATTGAGACGGACAAGGAAAGACTTCTATGGTATGAAGAAAGAGAACAGTTACTACAAGACGTTGCTGACAGAGATGCCTTACTAGGAAAGGCAGACATCCATCTCTCCAAGGAGATTGAAAAACTACGCTCTGAACTTCAAGCCACATACCAGAGGCGACTTGAATCGGAAATGCTCGGCTGGAAGCAGAAGGTGGAATCGGAGTATAGCAGAGTTAGTAACGCCGAGCAGAAAGAAAAACTACAGTTAGAGAAACAGCTGAGCGAAGTTACGACAGAACTCAATAAGGTTAAGGCACTTGTTAAAGAAGAAGCCGTTAAACATGCAGATGAAGTGAAGAGACTAAACAATGAAATAAATGAGAGGCAAAAGAGGTCGGATGTCGAGAAACTGGAGTTGGAACTGAAGCGTGCCAAGGAGTTGTGTAGTGGGTTTAAAACTGAGGCGGAAGATTATCAAGAAAAATGTCAGCGGTATAAGACGGACTTGGAGGAGCTGCAAGGCAAGATGAGTCGTATGGTTCAGAATCAGGAAAAACTACAGGTAATGGATTTATGATATAGCATTCAGAATGGTATTTTATCACAAAGCAAACTGACTCATATACACCTGTACGTCCTTGCAATCTAATCAGTAGAACATTTTGCATAGGGAATCCATAAATAGACTGCAAGAATGGCCTGGTATGCAGTATACAGAAAAGATTTAACATGGTCACAATAGCTTATCCTGAGTATTTGATTCCGTTGAGCTAAAAAGCACCAAAATCTAGAACTATGGATTTTGTTGCGAAATATACAAACAAATGCTCAGAATGAGCTCTTGTGATCATGTGTCATCTCTCACCTGTCCATCTGTTTACACCAGTATGACTTCTCCACAGTTTCCAATGTGTTATCTTTGCACTTTCTTGGTAGCCACAAAAAAATGAAAATTAACACCCCTTTAACTCTTTTGGCGCCACTAAAGTTCAGACTACATTTGTCGTCTGCTATGTTTTTAACAAACTATCAGTTGGAAAGAAGTTTATGTGTAAAGTTGAAAGACTGAATGTCAAACAGCGTAGATCCAGATGAGATGGCTCATTATGAGCCATCTCATCTGGATCTGCGCTGTTTGCAAAAACCTATTGTTATCACTTATGGCAGTGAAAGAGTTCATGTTTGTTACAGTTACAATCATAAAGTTCTAAATAGTTTTTTGCACTGTATTCTTCAGATGTTCAGAAATTTGATCTTACAGTAAAATATTGTTTTGGATTAAGCGGGTTACAATATTTTAAGTGGGTTACAGGTGTGCCTGAGTAAAGGGTGTACAACCAGATGCTCCAGAACACAGCCTGTGCTCATGATCTACACTGTTTGGCATTCGTCCAGTAGTTTTAACCCTTGCCATGCTGAATAAATAAGATGCCATGCCCACTTAAAATTTTAAGCCAATCAGATTACTTGAGCCAGGTTGTTGTTATAAATACACAAACTCAATGACAAACAGTGCAGATCCAGATCAGTAGGTTCTTCAGAAGCCAACTGATCTGGATCTATACTGTTTGCAAAGACAAGGCATATTTGTGTTCAGCAGGACCAGAGTTAAGAATGTATAAAATGGATGTGTTCTTGGACTGGCCCTGAGCTTATAAAACTTTTTTCATGCTCAACTCAGCTGAGCATGAATTTGTCCTGCTAATAAATCTCAAATTACTAACAACTGCAAGTTCCTTCTTGCTAAACATAGCTGAGCATGAAAATTTCTCTGCTAATTAATAGAAAATGCCAACTATTGTTGGCATTTTCATATTTATTAGCAGAGAAAATGTCATGCTCAGCTGAGTTGAGCATGAAAAAGTTTTATAACCTCGGGGCCAGGTGAGGTTTGGTGTCATGATGTCCAAGTATTTAGGGTAAATGACATAACCAGATTAATGTAGTGTATTCAACCTATTTACCACACTGTGTGGCTAGGTTTTTCAAAATAACCAGAAAAAAAAACAACAAAAAAAACTTGTAAAATATCTACCTAATAAGGAAACACTTTAGAAAAAAAGATAGCAATGGATTTCATGATAGGATTATTTAATAATGCTTATGTGACATATTTTTCTGATTTTCTTTTTAAAAGCATATGTTGTGGGTTCTCATTTAAATTGCCTCAATAAGTCTATAAAAGCATATGTTGTTGGTACTCATTTGAATTTTCTTGACTTGTCAAGGAAGTCGAGGCAATTCAAATGAATATCTGCAACATATGCTTTTATAAAGAAGCAGACAAAAATACCTCCCTGTAATCTGAAGACCACGAAGTGCTTATATTGTGGTTACAAAATGCTTATATTGGGCTTATGGGGGTATGTGAGGTAATTAGAATGTATACAGTAATTGAGTAGATTTAAATCATTCTGATTGGTCTTTTAGATTGAACTTCAGAAGATGAAAGAAGAGAAAAGTGCTCTTATCGAAAGTGTCCAGTCCATTGAAGCTTCATATCATAAAGACGTAGCAATGTATAAACAAAACCAAGAAGAATCTATGTCAAGAATAGCAAAAACAGAAAACGTTCTTCAGTCCATGAAACAGAAATATCGCACTGAGCTGGAAAATCTCCGAAAAGCCCTGGAGGCGGAGAATGATGTTGCCATGGAGGCAATGAAAAACAAGATGGTGGAACTGCAGAAGAAGCATGTTACGGTCATGGATGCTATGAAGAAGAAACATATTCAAGAGAAACAGGAGTTGATGTCTAAAACAGGAAGTACTGCCATGGCAACAAGGGGAGTAACTCCTACTGCTCAACAGGTATGAATATTCATAGGGTGGTTTCCTTCCTGCCTTGTAGCATGGGGTTTCCTATAAGTTTTGATGTAGATCTATCAAAAACTTGCCAAAGCTAAGCAAGTTTAATAGGTTGAATCAAAAACATATTTAGTAGTTGTATTACAAGGGCCATGTCAAGTGACAACCTGTATTACGGGGGCCATGTTAACCCTTAAAGCACCAATCACAACTATTGTCGTCTGCTTTGTCTTCTGCTGGTTACTTTAAAAGTCATTTCTGCAAACAGTGCTGAGGAGCAGTCTGATCTGGGTCCACACTGTTTGCCTGTATGCAAAAATAGGTTTGAAAAGTTTGCAAGAATATTCAGCAGGCGACATAAACAGACGACATTTTCAGATGCAGATTTTCTTGGCGCTTTAAGGGTTAAGTGACAACCTGTATTGCGGGGGCCATGTCAACTGACAACCTGTCTGTTAGCATATATGAAATGTGTAGATTCATAATGATACTGATTAGTTCTGGTGTATTTACTTAAAGGCATATACTAGTTACAGGACATTTTCATATAGACGTTTACTAGATTTGGGCATTTTCATAAAACATTAGTTTTGGGGCCTTTTTCCTTAAAAGAATATTAATTTTGGTGCATTTTCATAAAGGTACCTATTGGTTTTTGTAAAAAGACCTTGTAAGAAAATGGATCTTCCTGACATATAAAGCAACCAAAGGATCAAGTCGGACTATGAATGCCCAGTGTTCATCCATGCAGTCTGATCAGAGCTGTAGCTGTTTAGTTACATTTCCTTTAGGTACTATAAAAAAATATACTGACCTAAAAAAGAAATTCAATGTCACTAAATGACAAAAGAAATGAAGACTAATACCTTATTATGTCCCCCCACCTAAGGGGAGGGGGACATATTGATTTTGGTGCAGATCCCATTGGTGGCGGTGGCTGCAGCTTCACACTTTATTGTCTTGTTTTCTCTGTAAATCCTATTAAAGATGAATGGATTTAAATTAATTAGATCTAAAATGATTTTTGAGATGTTGTAATATGATTAGCTGGCAAAGATTGGCATTTTTGAAATCTTAAAATGCAGTTTTCTAGCAAAATTTAAAAAGCATTAAATGTGCATGCGCAATCCTTATTCTATGAATTTCAATTCCAAAAAATAAACAGCCACAGTTGAAACTTCATCACTAACAATAAAAACATTAAAAACTGCAGTTCTGTCGAAGTGCAAAGCAAGAAAATGACAATGAGGTTTCAATTTTTTTGAATTTGTAATTCCTCAATGGAAACTTAGTCAGTCTGTAATGCAAGAACAATTCGGCCATTCCATTTCCGGTCTGCACTTTTGAGTATTGCTGTCTTGATGATTCATTCTATGAAAATTCTTAAAAGTTTATTAGCTACTTTTTTTAATAGAAAATGTCAAATACCGTTTATGGAGATTTAAGCCAAATGGTGGCCGGTAAGAACTTTTGACTAGTATAGTTATCGTAAATTTGGTCTAATATGTAAAAGCTGCATGTTTATCAACTGTGACAACAATTGAGGGTATAATTAATTGTTCATTTTTCAGTATATAAAGTGTAATTGCAAGAAATTGTGGACTAAAATGTATAGCTAAATTTTTATTATAACAGAAAGAAAATAAGGTATTAATCTTACTTTTCTTTGCAGTTCAGATGTTTTGCATTTCTTTTTTGGGTTATTACATATTGGTTCACAGCAAAATCTTTGATCAGACTGCATGGACTTGCAGGCTGATTTAAGACTTTATTGTTTTCATACGCCCAAAGCCCTTTTGTCATGACAAATTTCTTTTATAACAGGGAGAATCTGAGGACATTGACGAGGTTGTGTTAGAGTTACGGAAGCAGTACCTCACAACTGTGACCAAGATCAAAGGTCAGTGTACAAGTAGATGTAAAAATTCGCAAACTATTGTCATGAAAAAAAAAAAAAAAAAAACGCATCCAAATAGAAATTAGACTTTAATATCTAGGTGACAAAATCATCTTTCAAATCAGATATGATAATAACTTTGGCAAACGTTTGATATCACAGTGATATGCAGTGAACATATGATATGTCTTCCCATGTCATGGTCAGAATCATTCTGTCAGGCCCCGAGGTTATAAAACTTTTTCATGCTAAGCTCAGCTGAGCTTGAAATTTTCTCTGCTAATAAATATGAAAATGCCAACGATAGTTGGAATTTTCATATTTTTTAGCAGAAAAAATACTATGCTTTACTATATTTAGCCAGAAAGAATTTGCAATTGTTATTAGTAATTTGAGATTTATTAGGAGGACAAATTTTATGCTCAGCTGAGTTGAGCGTGAAAAAAGTTTTATAACCTTGGGGCCAGGAAAGGTTTTGGATGCACATTTCATCCATCAAAATTGTATTGCATACATCCATTTGTATAAATCTAATTTTATTTTATTGTTATCTGTGAAATCAGTGTATAAAAGTGGTATCAATCACTAGTGAAATGATATTGTATCATTTCACAAGTGACTGATACAATTTATATTTTCACTGCTCACTTTGGATGACTTTGGTTTTCTCCATTGTTTCAAAAGCGGATGTTACCTCCACCAGAATTTTGAACACCTTTAACTTCTTTGTACCTGAACTAAACTACCAAGTTGGGTATGCATTTTCTTAGTTAGAAAGTAAGGAACATTCTGGTAGGACCTCTCAACAACAGCTACTTCTCTCTAACAGCCAGATTTCCCGAAGTGCTGTTTTACAATATAATTAACCTCTCTACAAAGTCACTTCCAGCCGGCCTCGGTGGCTGAGTTGGATGTACGTCCGACTGGTGATCAGGAGGTTGCAGGTATGACCCCAGCCGGGTCGGCAACATTCTTTCGTGGAGATTGGTCTTGAAATATTTTCTACGGTCATTCTGTCCCTTCCGCTGATTCAAGAAAGACAGTTGTCAGTTTCTGGCGAAAGAATGTGCACAATACTGGTTAACCATTTAGAAGACAAAGCCTGTCAGTAAAAGTGTGTTTAGGTAAACTGCCCATGTTCCACATGACCCCATTGGGTTGACCGGGCCATAAAACCTCAACACAAACACCACAAACAAAGCCACTTTCCTATAATAGCTGGTTTTATGGCTTCCCAGGGGTGGTTGTTGTAGAGAAATTGCACTTTATCTTCTTCCATAGATGATGTTCTGAGGCACGTGACCCACACCAATGTCAGAGCTGCCGAGACGGTCAAAACGGAGATGGATAAAGAACGAACTTCAACATTCCAGCAGATCAAAGATTTCTACAAGAACAATGTCAGACAGATTCTGGAGACAGAAATCATTGGGTAAAGTATCATAGCTCCAGATAAGGCACTTTTTCTTTCGACCAAAAAGTACAGTTGAACCTCAATAGCTCGAACACCGATTGCTAGTTTACCATGGCTAATTCAAACTCATTTTCGAGTGACTAGGAAATTCTTCAGATGGCTCAAGAAAACAAATATTTAGGGATATTTTCTTTTTTATCATGATGTTGTATGTTTCAGTTCTCATTAGAATTGCCTCATTGAGGCAAATCTAATGAGTACACTCAGCATACCATTATTGTGTAGATGATTAAAAAAATTTCCCTAAATCATCACCATTTGCCTCCTGACCTTTCGTCATGATTAATCCTCAGTGGCTCAAACTATCCATATCTCGAACATATTTTCATAGTGCCAAGGATGTTCGAGCCATTGAAGTTCAACTGTATTAAGCCGGCCTGGGTGGCTCAGTTGGATGTGCCGTCCGACTGGAGACCGGGAGGTCGCGGGTTCATCCCCCGCCGAGGTCGTCAACATTCTTTCGTGGAGATTGATCATGAAATATTTTCTACGGTCATTCTCTCCCTTCTGCTGATTCAAGAAGGGCAGTTGTCAGTTTCTGGCGAAAGAATGTGCACAATATTGGATAACCGCTTAGAGAACTAAGCCTGCCCAGTAAACATGTGGTTAGGTAAACTGACCACGCTCGACATGACCCCATTGTGTTGACTGGACCATAAAACCTCAACACAAACAATCAGCTGTATTAATATTTTTCTTATTTCTCCATGAAAAGTATATGTTATAGGTACTCATTAGACACATCTCACTGAGGAGCTTCTAGTGAGTATCTACAACATATACATTCATGGAGAAATAAAAAATAAAATCTTAACCCAATACCGCCTCTTTATTTATTGCTATGAAGTACATTTCTTTCTTTTTGTCTGAATATGTGTGCCAACTTGTAACATGCTATAGACAAAAATCAGCAGATGACAAATGCAGGATGTTTTTTGTTTTCTTCTTTATCTTGAAAACAGGGCTTGATATTTCATTTAAAATTGTCTCCAAGAAAACATATGTCAGTTGCTTTTAAATCAATTACAATAACTGATAAAACATCATTATGTCTGTTTCCCTACTAAACACGCTATGGGCAGATTCAACAGACGACAAACTCATAATATTTTTCTTATTTTTTTTTCTTAGAAAATAGGATCTGGCACTTCATGCAAATTGTCTCCTCAGGAGACAATTTGCATGAAGTGTCAAATCCTATCTTCTAGGAAAAATAAGAAATATTTAAAAATGTTGTCTGCTGAAAGTTTTACCCCGTATGCGAAGTGTTAATATACCATATGGACGCAACAGACCCTCATGGTTATCACATCATTAAATCGCATCGTCATCATTCATCCAATTACTCAACACTGTAGTAAACTATTGATTCAAACAAAGGAGTTGTCAAGGAGGAGTATTTGCTAATAAGCAGTTTGATCAAGGTCTACACTGTTTGCCTTTTCAATAGGTATTTTAGGAAACAACTGCATAAAAAGCAAAATTTAGGCCAAAAAGGTGTGGAATAAAGTGTTTGAAATTTTAGGACATTCAACATACAGCATTTTCTTGTGTTTTCCAGATCCAACCTGGAATCCAAACTAATGGCTGTAGAAGAAGCACTTGAAACCTTATCAAACAAAAGTAATCCCAGTTCACGATCTACTACACCGAAATCTGACGATTTCTGTCTAGATGATCGAGGTATGAAAATTCGTTCAAGATCAACGCCTAGAGATGCTGGGATATCACCTCAAAGTCAGAGACAGGTTTCGTTTACTAGTGATAGAAGAGAAGGTGAAAGGTCAGGAAGGTCAAGGACACCTGTAGGTTCAGGTCATGGTCACGAAATGTCAGTGATGAGTCCGGAAAGGCAAGAACACAGAGGGGATGATCCCAGAAGCCCAAAAAGTAGAATGGAGAGAACAAAGTCTCCCAGAGATGTTAATGTAACAGTTCGAGAAAGGCGACCAGAAATGAGTGTACGATCCTCAAGAGACTGGCACTATGAAGGTCCATCAAGGGACGTGGATTCACATACCTCACAACAACGCCCTATGTCGGCAAAATCACCGAGAGAAGTAATTGTTACCCTTAGAGGAAGAGACCCAGATGGGCAAGACTATAGAACAGGTGATGATTTTGTGTCAAAAGATGATGATAGTCGTAACTTAAGTCACAGACTTAGTGATAAAAGGAGATCGAGAGTGGTTATATCAACTCGTGATATTCACTCAGGGAGATACAAACCCATCGGAATGGAGAACACTAATTACCGAACAAAAAGTGTGACACCTTTATTAAATTCTCAAGCTGTGTCAAGTCCATCCTTATATCGTCCTACATCTGTGCCAGATCTTACGAGTGAGGAAAAAGAGTTGAAAGTTTGGGATGATACAAACAATGAAAATACTTATCGATACACCTCTCTCAGGGACACTTTACGAACTGGATCTAATTTAACAAGATCAAATAGCAAATCTGAATCGGACTTAAGAATTGCCGAAAGTTCTGGTGGATTTGCACCATTGAGAGCATATGAATCAACAAATTTAGACTTGTCCACGGGAAGTTTAAGCTCATGTGATACATTTGCCTCAGACAGAGGAGTGAGATCACGAGATGCTGGTGAAACACCAACATCTACGCCAAGACGTTACAAACCACGCAAACATTATACAGCTGATAGCTTTCCCACTCGTGATGCTATTACGGGAGAGTTCAGCACACCTTCAAAAGCTGAATTCAGCATGCTATCAAAAACAGACACCAGCACGCCAAACATTTCTCGTGAAAAACGAAACTTGCCATTAATTCAGTTTAGGCACGGGAAAATGCAGACTTTATCTCGAACCCCCTTACCTAATAGTAAATCTCCACATGCGGATAATCAGCCAACACGTGATACTGCCACATCAGATCACCGTTACAGACCACTCTCAGTATCATCCAACCTTCAAATGGATTTGTAGCCGTTGCTCAAGTATCGTCAAATTCAGGTGGATTTATGGCCATTGCTGAAGTATTATCAAACCTTCAGATGGAATTATAGCCATAGCTTTATATAAAAGGGTTATCCAGATAAATATTTTCTTATTTCTCCACAAAAACATAAGTTGTGAGTACTCATTAGAAGCACCGAGGCATTTCTAATGAGTACCCACAACTTATGTTTTCTTGGAGAAATTTCTCCACAAAAGCATAAGTTGTGGGTACTCCTTAGAAGCACCTCACTGAGGCACTTATAATGAGTACCCACAACATATGTTTTCTTGGAGAAATAAGAAACTACCGTATTTGACCTAATTACCGCACATACCCCTATAAGCGCACAGTCTAGCAGTTCCGTAGTCTTCAGATTACAGCCAGTGTACTTTTTGTCTACTTTTTTGTAAAGGCATATGTTGTGGGTACTCATTTGAGTACCCACAACATATGCCTTTTTAAGACAATCAGACAAAAATTCGCATAGTCATCAAATACTTCCTTTTCTGATTTTTTTTAAATGTACCCTTAATAGTATATTTTACAACAACTGAGTGTTCCCAGTAATTTTGAAAAACCTAAGCGCACAGTGCGGTAATTAGGTCGAATACGGTATCAATAATTTTTGGTTGAAAAAGTGCCTTTTTGAGAGCTTCTTTAATTTTGACAATGACATATTATTTGTTGATTTAATCCAAGGTGCATATATTATTAAGTTTGTGTTAACAATTTTCTTGCATTTATATGCTGCATTAAGTAGATACAGCAATGTTACGACTTGAGATGTCATAGGAATGATCTGGTAGCTCCTAATAAAGTTTATTTTTATGCCCACAGCTTTGAAAACTCGTGGGGACATATTGCTTTTCCTCGTAAGTCTGTTTTTTTTTTTGTCTGTTTGTCACACTTTTGGTAAGTCTCTTAACTGATGATGGATGTATGCTAGGGTCTTGAATGTTCATATGTGGGTTTCTAATGGAAATTAGGTGGTATTTTTTTTTTTCTTTTTGGACACTACAACTCTTTACTGTACTGATCCTGAAATTTGAACAGGTCATTTAGACTTTTTACTCAGCTTGTAACATCTTTCAGAAACCTGGGCCACATAACTTTCACGGAGATTTATCATGAAATCTTTTCTACAGTCATTTTCCCCCTTCTGCTGATTCAAGAAGGGCAGTTACTGGTAAAAGAGGTGCACAAAAGTACTGTTTAACTGCTTAGAGGGCTAAGCCTACCCAGAAAAAACATGAATAGATTTACTGACCAGCTCAACATGACCTTAATAGTATTGACTGGGCCGTTAACCTCCAGATCAAACAAACTAACAGAAAGTTGTTTGTTGGATTATGTTTAAATGGAAAGAAGTAAATTTAAAAACTTGTCATGATTCTGTGCAAAACCATTTTTGTCGTAATACCAATGTACTCAGCAGTGCAGACCTTGGCCAGTCTGATCTGGATCTAAACAGTTTGCTCAGTTTAAATGTTTGTAATAAATATGGTACCACCTATAAATTAATGAATGTTTGCTGACCTTGATGCAGCACTGAATTCACATGTTTAATATTGAAATTTCAGTATTCCCCATGTGAGGTAATGGACGGTAAACAATAGTAATGAGAATTAGCCAGAATTTCATAAAACCAACTGATCATTGACTAAAGAATGTGCACAGTACTGGTTAACCGCTTAGAGGACTAAGCCTGCCCAGTAAACGTGTGGTTAGGTAAACTGACCGCGCTTGACATGACCCCATTGGGTTGACTGGGCCGTAAAACCTCAACACAAACAAACATTGACTAGTAGTCAACTTGTAAGAAATGTATTCTTATTTTAGCCATCTTCCAGGTACTTATTTTAGGCTATTTTTATCAATTTCTTCACCACAAATCTAAAATGACCCAAATAGACAGCTTAGTGATTACAACTGGTCTATTAGATTAAGAAGAGAAAAAATGTTATTAACCCTTGTCATGCTAAATAAATTAAAATGCCATGCCCACTTCTAATTTTGAGCCAATCTGATTCCTGTATCCAGATTGTTGATACAGTTATACATACATAATGGCAAACAGTGCAGATCCAGATCAGTTGGCTTCTTCAGAAGCCAACTGATCTGGATCTACACTGTTTGCAAAGGCAGGGTATATCCAGGTTCAGCAGGACAAGGGTTAAAAGTAGAATTTTCCTATTAGTTGACTATGACAAATTCTTTCTCATCACCAGTCACAAGAGGGAAAGGTTACTGATGATTGATTAAGTAATCGATCGTCAGGACAACATTAGACTAAGCAGTCATCCTTTTATTCATTGCTGTGTGACTACTTAATGAGCTATATAAATGTATGTATTGATGGCATTTATCCCTATATTTATTTTAATTTATTTATCTGCTGTGTGTTTCTCATATTTTAAACATTTTTTTTGTAAGTTTTCTGAAATAAAGATGATATTCATAGCTGCAGACAAGAGTGGATATCCACATAATATTTTTCTTATTGCTCCATAAAAACATAGGCACTTCTAATGAGTACCCACAACATATGTTTTTAAGGACAAATAAAGATATCTGCATTTAAGCGCCTTGTCTGTTGCTATGAATTTTTATGAGGAGTGGCATTTCCATATTTACCGTAGATATTCGGACACCTTACTTCATTTGACCACCCGTTGTTGTGTCTAAAACTCCTGAATGAGTGGCAACAGGGGTAGACCCTGATCTGACAGATCTGAGGACTTGTTGAGGAGGAGCATTTGAAAATAATTTTGAGATATTTTTTTTTCCATTTCTCCATAAAAACGTGATGGATACTACTGTCAGGTGCTTTGGTGAGGCACTTGTTATGAGTACTCACAACATATATTTTATGGAGAATTAAGAAAAAATATCCCAGAATAACACTAAATACTCCTCCAATCCTTTATCTGATGTCATAAGCCGGCCTCGGTGGCTCAGCTGGATGTGTGTCAGACTAGTGATCAGGAGGTTGCAGGTTTGGCCCCCGCCGGGTCAGCAATATTCTTTCATGGAGATTTGAATATGAAATATTGTCTACAGTCATTCTCTCCCTTCTGCTGATTCAAGAAGGGCAGTTGCTAGTTTCTGGCGACAGAATGTGCACAATACTGGTTAACTGCTTAGAGGACTAAGCCTTCCCAGTAAAAGTGGGATAAGGTAAACTGACCGTGCTCGACATGACCCCATTGGGTTGACTGGGCCATAAAACCTCAACACTGATGTCATACTGTGATGTCTGATCTAGGTCGACTACTTAGGGTAAGTGTGATGTCTGATATCCTCACTTAGAGAGTACTACATGTTTAGGACACTATGAATCTCATTTTTCAAGTCTCTACAAACAACTCAGCATGTCTTCTGTAGTACAGTCTACTTAAGAGGGAGTATTTGATTATAATTCTGGAATAATCTTCTCCAGTTCTCCACAAAAACATATGTTGTGGGTACTCATTAGAAGCGCCTTGGCGAGGCGCTTCTAATGAGTACCCACAACATTTGTTTTTATGGAGAAATAAGAAAAATTGGTGTAAAAAAAGATCAGTACCTGGAGCTGTGTGAGTTTGATTGGCGTACACAGGTGCTGAAATGGATCTTCCGTGTTTGCAGTTGGCTTCACATAGCTGTGGGTGAGGTACCTTTTTCAACCAGTAAATATTGGTTTGTTTTTTTTTTTATTTATTTTTATTTTTATTTTTTTTTAATTCTCCACAGAAACATCATATGGGTACTGTAAATGTCCTAAAATTTAGAACACTTTAGTCAACACTCTTCTTTTTTCTGTCTAAATATTGCTTTTTATACGTTGTTTCTTAAAATACATAGTGGAATGGCAGACAGCATAGACCCTGATCAGACTGCTCCTTCAGGAGCAGTCTGATCTGGGTCTGCACTGTTTGCATATGCCATTTTGTTAGAAACTTTAGTGTACGAAATTTTAGGACATTTACTGTAGTTGTTAGAAGCGCCATGAGGTGCCTCTAATGAGTACCCACAATATACGTTTTTTTTTGTAGAGAAATAAGAAAAACTTTGGGATACTATTCTTACCTAGAGCTGTGGATTTGTTTAATATTCTGCTGGAGTACACGTCTTATAATTTTTGTGATAATCAAAGCAGCATTCCGTCCAAGTGAACAGGGCCCAGTTGTTCAAAACTAACGATGTCATTAGTGAACATATCGTTAAAACTTTAATCATTAAATATGGCATATACACTAATATTTTTGCTGAAAAATTGTTTGCAAAAGCTACTCACATTTTTCAGCAAAAATATCTGTGAATTCGATATTGTACTTACTAGAACAGTTAACATTTTGACCACTAACAAGCTCGTTAAGCTAACGATGCTTTGAACAACTGGGCCCTGTAGTTTATTGTAAAGTGTAACTGTTGTAAAATATGTAAATGTGTTAGTTAGTTGACTGCCATATACATGTAGATATAGCTACAGATAAGTGGAGTATCCAAAGAAACATTTTATTAGAATTTGGGAGGGGGTTCTAATGAGTAGCCACAACATGTTTTCATAAAGAAATCAGAAGAATATCACTACGGTAAATGTCTTAAAATTTCGTACACCAAAATTTCTTACTAAAAGGGTTATGCAAACATTGCTGACCCAGATCAGACTGCTCCTGAAGGAGCAGTCTGATCAGGGTCTACACAGTTTGCCATTCCACTAGGTATTTAAAGTTATAACTATATGAATTACACGAAAAGCAAAATTGAGTACTGGTTTATAGCTTAGAGGACTAAGCCTGTCCAGAAAACGTGTGGTTAGGTAAACTGACTGTGCTCAACATGACCCCATTGGGTTGACTGGGCCATAAAACCTCAACACAAACAAAAACTCCTAAGCAGTTCAAGCATAGTCTTTTTTGGGCACACTGTTGATTGTTTAGGATCCTTGTTATCCTCAGGCAAACAAAATTTTTATTTTTCGCATATTGCAGACTGTTGTGACTATGTTTTAGTAATCTACCAAGAAGTAGCCAGATACAGTAAAACCTTTGTAAGACAGCCATCTTTGAAATTGACCTTAGTGGTTGATATGAAAAGGTGGTTGTCTTATAAAAGTATATGTTATGTAATTTTGCTAGCAAAATTACATAACATATACCTTTATAAGACGTCTAGACAACTTGCTATTTAAAGTCAGTCTCGAAGGTGGCTGTCTTACACAGGTTTTACTGTATATATATTCACTTATTCCTCGACATTGTGATATTCATTAGATCTGCCTCGCTAATAAAGAAAATATCAAAACAAAATATACATTTTGGGTACTCATTAAAATTGCCTCAGCAAGGTGCTTCTTATAAGTACCCACATTATATGATTTCATAGGGAAATAAAAAAGATAATACTTTTTGCGTAAAAAGACATCTTGTATAACATTGTGAGCTTTATCCTAAAATTTGAAGCAATGTGTTTAGCTACCTGTAATGCATTTGGCTACCATTAATGTATCTAAAAAGCGCTAGCTGGATATTAAACATGAAAATTCACAACGTTTTTGTGGAGAGATAAGAACAAAATCCGAAAAAAAAAAAAAAAATGTCAGTCGAAACCAAAATCTTATTTGCAGTGCTGAATGGTTTATGAAACCTGAAAAGCTTGTCCATCTATTGTCCTTCTGTTTCGTATTTTATTCATCTTAACCCTCTAAAGAATGAATAAACTCTACCACATTGCATATTGGAAGAGTTCATTTTCGATTTTAGGTATGTCAGGCTATACATGTATGATGCAGATATTCCTAAAGAAAAATGGTTGAACCATTTGCAAACTGTGGAGACCCTGATCAGATGCCATGCTTTGCAGCATCTGATCTGGGTCTGCACTGTTTGCCAGTTACCTGTTTAGGGGTCTCCAGTCTTCAATGGGTTAATAAACCTTTAGCTTGAAGTACACAACATTTTAAATGCTTTTCGTATTTTCCCTGAGGATAGGGCTTTGGGCTAGGTCCCACACTGCGGAACCAGGGTCACAAATTTTAATCCTAGTTTGGCCACATAACTTTCGTGGAGATTGATCGTGAAATAATTTCTATGGTCGTTCCCCTTCCCCTTTTGCTGATTCAAGAAGTGCAGATATCATTTATTGGCAAAATATATGCACAAAATTAAGGGATAACTGCATTCAAATTTGTCATTTAGGGAGGTAAATCAGTGGTTTTACGGTTGGAAATTTTGTTTTACGGCGACACGTCAGCGGAGCCGTAAAACGTAATTTGTGACCGTAAAACCGCTGATTTACCTCCCCAAATGACAATTTTGAATGCAGTTATCCCCATTCTAATGCATTTATTCATTTTTTCTGTTGAAAAAATGTACTATTTGCACAAAGCGACATGTGCTGTGAGCTGCGTAAAACCAAATGCCAGCCAATGAGAAGAGACATTACGTGATGACGTCGGATTTGCGACAGTATATCGCAGAATATACCGTCGCAAATTTTTGACCTTATCCAATCAGACGTCCCGTTACATATGCAAGTGCATTAGAATACTGGTTAACCACCTAGAGTACTAGGCCTTCCAAGGAAAAAGAGAAAGTGGATTGACTGATCAGCTCGATATGACCTGAACAAGGTTTACTGGGCTGTAAAACTCCAAATCAAGTTATTATGACTAGCAATATAATGAGGGGCATTGTAATGGCCATTTCAAATTCTAATTTCAAGTTTTAATATTTCAGAATGAAAGGGTATTAAGTAATTTATTTTTCCTCTTGAAATAATGGTTGTATCCAAAGTTAACAATGGAAGATTCCATTCTACACATGTATATATGTAGAGGTGAAAGGGTCACTTAATAATAGATTAACAAACAAGTAATATTGTCTCATGGTGGTAAATCTATTACAACATTTTCGTTTTCAGTTTTGTGTGTCTGGGCTTCATAGTACAGCCTGCTGCTTGTCTGCCTGCAGATTCAGGGGTCGCAAGTTCAAATCCCAGCTTTGCGACATAACTTTCGTGGAGATTGAACATGAAATAATTTCTATGATCATTCTCCCCCTTTCGCTAATTCAAGAGGAGCATTTGTCAGTTACTGGCAAATTCTAATGCACTCATGTATGTAACGCGACGTCTGATTGGATAACATCAAAAATTTGCGACGGTATATTCTGCGATATACTGTCGCAAATCCGACATCATCACGTAACGTCGCTTCTCATTGGCTGGCATTTGGTTTTACGCTGCTCACAGCACTTGTCGTTTTGTGCAAACAGCACAATTTTTCAATAGAAGAAATGAATAAATGCATTAGAATGGGGATAACTGCATCAAATTTGTCATTTGGGGAGGTAAATTGGCGGTTTTACGGTCGCAAATTATGTTTTATGGCTCTGCTGAAGCGTCGCTGTAAAACGAAATTTCCAACCGTAAAACCGCCGATTTACCTCCCCAAATGCCAAATTTGAAAGCAGTTATCCCCTAAGTATGTGCACAAAGTGCTGGCTTACAACTAAGAAGACTAAGCCTGCCTAAGAAAAGTGTGAGTAGATTAACTGACTGGCTTGACATGACCATAATAGTGTTGATGGGGCTGTAAAACTCTAATTATAAGCTTCTAGCAAAAGTATGTTCACATAGGACTGATTAACCCATTAGAAGGGTAAGCCTGTCTATATGAAGTGTGAGTAGCTTAACTGACTGGCTTGACATGACCTTACCAGTGTTGACTGGGCTGTAAAACTCCAAAGAAATCAAATTATATAATAAATAGCATTATAATGAGGCTCCAATGTAATGGCCATGTCCAATTTTCAAAGAAGAAAGTGTCAGTCTACGAAGAGGGGCCGGCCTAGGTGGTTCAGCAGAATGTGTGTCCAACTGGTGATCAGGAGGTGGGGGGTTCATTCCCCTCTGGATCTGGCAACATTCATTCATGGAGATTGATAATGAAATACTTTCTATTGTCATTCTCTCCCTACCGCTAATTCAAGAAGGATGGTTGTCAGTGTCTGACGAAAGAATGTGCACAAGTATTAGTTAACTACTTGGAGGACTCAGCTTGTCCAGAAAAAGTGTGGTTAGGTAAACTGACCTCGCTTGATATGACCCTAATGGGTTGACTGGGCCATAAAACCTCAACACAAATATTAAAGAGGGAACAGACTACTAAAGAATTTGGCCCTTTCTTGAAATTATGGTCTTACCCAAATTTAAAGATGGATGAGTCCATTCTATATATGTAGAGGTTGACAGGTTACTAAATAATAGACTACTGAGCGGGTAATGTTAAAGTGATAAAACATTTTATGCACTTTCATTTTCTACATTTCGATATGTGTGTGTTGGGCTCTTGGTGTAATACATAGCAGGTCGCAAATTCAAATCCCAGCTCAACCACATAACTTTCGTGGAGATTGACCGTGAAATAATTTCTAGAGTCATTCTCCTCCTTTCGCTGATTCAAGAGGGGCAGATGTCAGTTACTGACAAAAGTATGTGTACAAAATACTGGATAGTGGCTTAGAAGACTGACCCTGCCTTGGAAAAAGTGTAAGTAAGTTAACTGACTGGCTCAACATGACCTTAACAGGGTTGATTGGGTTGTAAAACTCCAAGTCAAATCCAATCAAATAAAAAAAATTTGACGTGTTCTTTTGTTCAGTGTTACTGTTTGTGACATATCTCTAGATAAGAGATAGTATCGGAAAATATTTTTCGTATTCCTCCACAAAAACTTATGTTGTGAGTACTTGTTAGAAGTGCCTCAGAGAGGCACTTCTAACGAGTACCCACAACATATATTTTCTTGGAGAAATAAGAAAAATGTCACAACTTTCAGTTATAAAAACATGTCTTATCTGGATCCATGTTATGTAAGGTTTTCGCAGCTATCAGAAGGACAGTTTTTTGGACATAGCTTTTTCCAGTTGTCAAACAATGTAGAAAAAATATTGTATTGGCACTTGTGCAACTTAACGACAAGGCACACAAATGTAACCAAATGGAGACAAAATGCTCAAATACCAACCCATGGTTTAAGTGAAATGGATACTTCTGAAATTAGAGCCACGACATGACACCACATGACAAAACCAACAAAGTGATTGTGCACCCAGCAAAGATGCAGATCAGCTTGGGCATCCACCCAGTCTGATCGGAAGCTTTACTTCCTGCTTGAAGAAACCATAGGTCCTTAGCTACTACCCATTGAGTACACAGCAAAGACTCTGATCAGATTGGGCTGATGCCCACTGGCAGGCTGATCACAGTATTTGCTGGGTGCACAGTCACTGTTGGTTTTGTCACATGGCTTATATTTGGATACCACTTTGTGAAAGGAGACCACTTTTGCAGACAGGAAGTTGCCTCCCTTGTATTGAAATCTTTTTAAAAAATGTTTGGTACTCTTAAAGGAAAGAATTTGCCCATATCAAATTCTTCTGAGTAGCTCTCAATGAGATGGGAGGTCACTGTTTCAGTGTCAAGTTATTTCCCTTGAAAGTGTTAGCCTTCACCTTTAAGGTGTTCTTTATAATGCCAAAACCTACTTTTTGGGGAGAAAAGAAGAAAAAAAAATCATATATTTATTGTTTGCTAATTGCAGACTTCAGCAGGGTAAAGGTTTACATATATGATGCCATGACTTCCACAAACATGACCTTGACCTGTCTCAATATAACCTTTATCACTCTGGGCAAATTCAGTTACATTTGGTAATGATATTTGTCTTATTTTCCCACAAAACAGGCTTTGACATTTTGGGCAAATTGCCTCCTTAGGAGACGATTTGCATGAACTATGTCAGCCTGTTTACTGAGAAAAATAAGCAAAATAATTTAAAATGTGGCTGCTGAAATTTTTACCCAGCATGCTAAACGAAAAATAAGCCAGTATATTTATTGTTGTATAGGATAGTGACTAAATAAGAATTATGCATTAATGCTTTGCATGCTGCCTAAAACTTCCAGCAGTAAACATTTTGAAATATTTTTCTTTTTTCTCAGAAAATAGGCATGAAGTGTCAAAGCCTATTTTCTGTGAAAAAATTCATCAATTTCGTTGTCTGCTGAATTTGACCAGAGAGTGGTAAAGGTTAATTACACTTTGCCAATGTGAGTAAGGAAAGTTATCAATTTTGCAAAGGGAGACAATTCACTTGCTTCCGTTTTTGAATTGCTTCCCTTTGCAAAATTGTTCACTTTGCCACCGCACATTGTTAAAGTTATATTATTTGTAAAATTTGGTACCTACAGTGTTGGAAATGTTTGCCCTTAAAGGACCATTTAAAATTATAACAGATGAAATCCATTTTTTTTTTTTTTTTACTTTTCCAAGAAAATAAGGCTTGACATTCATGTAAATTGTCTGCTTAATTAAAATGTGATTCATATGAAATTGCAAGCCTTATTAACTCTTTCCACGCTATCGGTGACTTTTGTTGTCTGCTGATAACCTTTGCAAACAGTTTGGATTTAGATCAGGCCCGACAAAATGTCGGGCCTGATCTTGGTCCAAACTGTGAGAAACACTGATGGTATTCCGGAAAGATTTTTTGAAAAAAATTAATTTAAGAAAAAAAATCTAAAGACAAGAAAAAAGCATGCAAAATTACCCAGCATGCAAAGAGTTAAAATGTCGTCTGCTGCTGTTGTGACTGGAGCTCTAAGGGATAGATAATTGCTGGTTTTGATGCATTGATTTTTTAATGTCATCATTTTAGCGTTTTTATCTTAATTAGTGGTGTAAATACTTATTGTAATAAGCGTAACATATTTATGGTATGTATATGTATTTTATTATTTTTATATGTAATGCTAATAAAGTATATGAAAGAAAGGGCATGTTTCTTTTTATTATTGTTTTCTCAGTCAAGCAGTTTTCTTAGTCTTCAGATTACCACTCAAGTGCATATATCCAGTTTTATATAAAAACATATTTTAGGTACTCATCAGAACTGCCTCAACAAGGCAAGGCAATTGTAATGAGTAGGTACACAGAACACGTTATTTTATAATGATATTCAGAAAATAATGTCTGAACATCATTAAATACTCTCTCTACAAAGTCCTCTACTGATCTTTATTAGGTGGCTATTTTTTTTAGCTCACCTTAGCTATGCTCAGGATGAGCTATAGTGATCACATTTTGTCTGTCTTCCGTCCGTGCGTGTGTCTGTTAACATTTTCAAACGATGTCTCCTCTGAAGCCACTGAGCCAATTTTACTTAAATTTGATATGGTAAAAAGCTTTAAAAATCTTCTTCTCCTGAACTGAGGATGCCTTGGGTCTGAATCTTTGCACAAATCATCGGAGACGGGAGGTCTACCAAAGTTGCTAAAATGATGGTCCTACATTGACGTTTGACCTTTTTATGGTGAGGTCAAGTTTGCTTCCCTATGCATCTGTATGGGCCCCATACATTTGTATGGGAAAACTGTTGAGAATTTCAAAAAACTTCACTGAAGCCTCTGGGCCAATGTTGCTCAAATTTCAAGTGGAGCCTCCTTGTCTGATTTTATAAAACCTAGGCATACAGTGCAGTAATTAGGGCAATTACGGTAATTTTCCCATGGTTTCAACCATGAGGCCTTTTTCAAGGCTTACCGTATGTACCCACAATTTTCCCACTGTTCCAGCCACGAGGCCTTTTTCAGAGATTACCATATTTACCCACAATTTTCCCACTGTTCCAGCCATGTGATCTTTTCCAAGGATTACCATATTTACAAACAATTTTCCCACTGTTTCAACCATGAGGCCTTTTGAGCTCATCTGTGCTATGCTCAAGATGAACTAAAGTGATCACTTTTTGTCCCTCCATTCATCTGCATGCATGCATCTGTCCATTAACAATTTCAAATGACAACTCCTCCAAAGCCACTGAAGCAATTTGTCCCTAATTAGGGAGGAATGTTGCTTGGGTAGGGGGGTTTAAAAATAGCTAAAATTATGGTGATCTGCCTCTTAGTTTGGTTGCCATGTCAACACAAAGCTCCTATAGACTTATAATGGGAAAATGGTTAAATTGCATTTTCTCAATAACCAGTGAGTGATGTGAACCATATTTGGCAGTTATGATCATTTTGTTTGGTTGCCATGGCAACATCAAATTTAAAATAAAGGAATTTTTTAATGAAAACACCTCCAAAACCACTGAGGCAGTATGACTCTAATTGGGTACAAATGTTTTGGTAAGGGCAATTCAAAATAGCTAAAATTATGGAGTTTTGCCTTTTAGTTTGGTTGCCATGGCAACAGAAAGCTTCCAAAGCCTTATAATGGGAAAAGTTAAATTGCTTTTTCTTCATAACCAGTGAAGTGATGTGAACCATATTTGGCAGTTATGATCATCTGATGACTGTCTACCCAGTTATGTGTTTTATGACAAAGTGGCCATTTTGTTTGATTGCCAATGCTACATTAAATTAAAAAAAAAAGATTTTTTAAATGACAACTCCAAAACCACTGAGGCAGTATGCCTCTAATTTGGTACAAATATTGCTTGGGTTAGTGCAATTCAAAATAGTTAAAATTATGGTGATCTGCCTCTTGGTTTGGTTGCCATGGCAGCAGAAAGCTCCCATAGACTTACCGTATTAATCCACCTATAAGACGATTTGTTTATAAGACGGGGGCTGTTTTTGGGCCCTTCCCAGGCAGGATTTTGCTTTTACTTAATTATAAGACGGGTTAAAAAAGTCACCTGTCGGAGATATTCCCTGCCACTCAGAAATTCCTAAAGTACAATTAAAAAAACTTCCAACACCACTTACAAGCATGCATACCGTATTTAACTGTGTATAACACGCACCTTATTTACCCAGAAAACGTTTATAAAAATCCGATGTGTATTATTTATAGGAACACCAAAATCGGGACAGAAATCGCCAAGATAATCGGTCGCGAAAACTCATGACATTTACGATCGCCCGGTAAAAATGCGAAATAGAATGACTGCTATGAGATATTCATGATTTTTTATACCTATCTCGCCCATACTATGGTTCTGTCTGCTCAAAACAAGCAACTCCATCTGATTTGCAGTAATTTGATATCCTTTTTTTATGTCCATGCTCTTTTTGTTTACGCTTTTTTATTTTGCTGATCATGTGATCTCTTCAAAGGGAAACTACTCAAACAGGCATATGCATATGAATCTGTATTGATTACCGGACTTTGACAAGTCTCACACCGTAACTTGAATAAATCAGCCTGCACAACGGATTTATTGTAGTTCAAACTAGGAAATAAATTTGGTAGAACATAAATATTGGCACAAACGATCATACATTGAAAAAATAAAAAAGTATTTAATTTTTTGCAATTATTAAAATTATTGATAATAAACAAAACCAACTGGGCTTTTGAGGTAGGTAGATCGGTCATTTGCATTTTATCTTTTATTTTCTTACCATATGTTTATCTTTTTCTTTTTTTTTTTTTTTTTTAACTTTTCTTCCAACTTACCAAAAAAATTGTTTGAAATAAACAATGTTTATGATAAAGAAAAAAAAAACTACCAGCATACATCTGTGCACTTAATTGGTTAATTGGCAGTCAGAATGACAACTAGTCGACTTTAGTTGTTGTTTGCATTGCCCTGAGGCACTGAGTTGATAATTTCACGTCTCAGTTAAGAAAGTGACACAAAGTGACACAAAGAAGGTGTTAATTATGAGAACACAAAAGAAATAACTACATTTTTATTGTCATAGCGTCTGCAGTGGGGAAGCAAAGAACTGCCTACACTACATCAAGTTGCCTGAGGCCCATGGTAACAGAGCTGCACAATGAAAATTCAGTTAGCATTATCGTAAATTCGGCCTGTTTCTACTCTAAACCTTCCGAATTCGACCATTTTCAACTCAATCCTAGTGAAATTTGACACACTTAGTAACTTAGTAAATAATGCACGGATAAATTCTTTGTGTTTTACATAGGAACATCTTTTTTTTTTATTTCAAAACTATTTAGCAAATATTCAGTGCGTGTTATACACGGGTGCGAGTAATACACAGAAAAATTCGGTACTTCACCTAAAAAATTACCTTGCTGCTATTTCTATCAAGGGACGAAGGTAAACATTATATCCTTCTACCGGTTTCGAAGATCGGCATTTTCCGTGACCACGTGGCACCACCGGACTTTGCCGAAAATACCGATATGGCCAAAGACCTCGATTATAAGACGGGTCTGGATTTTTGGGGGCTTTTTTTGGGGAAAAATCCCCGTCTTATAGGCGGATTAATACGGTATAATGGGAAAGCGGTTAAACTGCATTTTCTCCATAACCAAATAAGTAATGTGAACCATATAATTATTTGGCAGATATGATCATTGATGATTGTCTACCCAGATTGTATGTTTAATGACAAGTGGCCATTTTGTTTGGTTGCCATGGCAACATTAAATTTCAAAAAAAAGGAATTTTTTAAATGACAACTCCAAAACCACTGAGGCAGTATGACAAATGTTGTTTAGATAAGGGCAATTCAATTAGCTGAAATTTTGGTGATCTTCCTTTTGGATTAATTGCCATGGCAACAGAAAGCTCCCATAGACTTATAATGGGAAAATGTTTAAATTGCATTTTCTCCATAACCAGTGAAATATTGTAAACTATGTTTGGCAGTTATGATCATTTGATGATTGTTTATGTGTTTAATGACCAGTGGCCATTTTGTTTGTTTGCCATGGCAAAACAAAAGTAGGAAACTTGTAAAGCATCAGCAGGGAAAGAAGAGACCCTTTTAAGCTTGTCTGGCCTTTTAAAGAGACAGGAAGTATAGCATACGTGGGAGTGGCAACATGCAATTGAAATACCTCTTCTCTCATCATTTTTTTACTTATTCA
Source organism: Anodontia alba (assembly GCA_964016985.1). Classification (NCBI taxonomy): domain Eukaryota; kingdom Metazoa; phylum Mollusca; class Bivalvia; order Lucinida; family Lucinidae; genus Anodontia; species Anodontia alba. The sequence continues at coordinate 18,525,704 of OZ024838.1, read as the reverse complement.
ATGAAGATATCCCTGCAAATAATGACCCTTAAGAGCAATGAACACACACACAAAGACAAAAATAGCTGGTGTCTAAAACTTACAATATATGATTGAAATAGCAAAAGCTTTGAGTTACAATCAAAATTTTATTTTGCAAGGGTTATCTTCCCATGTCCCTGTGCTGTATACATGTATTAAATCATGATATGATTAAAAAAAACTTTTCTCAGAAACCATTTGGCCAATTTTCACAAAATTTCATGTCGATTCTACTGTTTAAATGGGATTGAGAGTTTGTTCAAATGGTCCCGCTCCATTGACCATCATGCACACATATTGTAAAGATGATAATAAAAAGCAACCAAGAACTGCTCAAAATGATTATCTTTTCGTTAGTTGCAATGATAGGATTGAACAATGTTGCATAAATTTGCATATTTGCAGCGGCTATTTCACTCAGGTGAGCGAGCCTTGGCCCTTGGGCCTCTTGTTCAAGGATTACCCTATTTATCCACAATTTTCCCCACTGTTTAGGCATGACGCTTTTTCAAAGATTACCCACTATTTTCCCACTTTCTGCCATGTGGCAATTTTTAAAGGATTACCATATTTATCTGCAATTTTCCTACTGTTCCAGCCATGTGACCTTTTTCAAGGATTACCATATTTAACCACAAGAATTAATTCCCCACATTTTCCCCATTGTTTCAGCCATGAGGCCTTTTCAAGTATTACTTTATTTACCCAAAAATATCCCACTGTTCCAGCCATGAGGCCTTTTTCAATGATAACCTTATTTATTCACATTTTTCCCAGTTTCAGCCACAGCTTACCTTATTTACCCATAGTTTTCTCACTTTCAGCCATGGCTTACCTTATTTACCCACAATTTTCTCACTGTTTCAGCCATGAAGCCTTTAGTTTAAACATATTTTATTTCATAAACTCATAATACAATTTACATAGAAACGTACAATTTTACAGAACAGAGTTTACAAACTGGGATTCGGAAAAAAGTCAACAGACTTATTCAAATCCGTATCCAGTAACATTTAGATTGCAAATATTATAACGTGGTGAAAATAGACTATGATCAAGTATACAAAATGCATACATAGTTATACACATAGTCACCTGCATATGTACTAATGCATAACATTTATCGAAACAAAATATTTAACAATTATTATAGCAATAATATGACATAGAAATAACATGAACATGAGAAAATTGAAAAGAGACAGACAATACATGAATATGAGAGAGAGAGAGCGAGAGAGAAAGAGAGAGAGATGCTCCTTAATCAGACGTAAAACGTTTGCTTTCTGATATAAAGTGCTGAACGGTAAGAAATGTTTCACATGAACTTAACCCTCAAAGTCTTAATCATAACTGCAGTAAGCGACATTTTGATTATTTGTACGTACTGTTCAAGGAAGACAGACGACTCTTTCTTGAAATGTAAAGTGTTACTTTCTCTGAAAAATAATAAATCGTGAAACAATAATACCCAACCACTGTCGTGTGGGGCAGATAATTCAAAACTAACGAAAGTTGCCCATTAGCAATCCCAAACCAGATCTTCACAATATCAAGGCATATTCCAAGTTTTGTGGAAATCTGTTGATATTTACTTTAAGTTATCGTCCGGAAACGAAAATATAGACGTGTGATGGGCAGATAACTCTGTCAAAAATTGACGAAATTTGACCATTAGCAATCCCAAACGAGATCTCTTGAATAACAAAGCACATTCCTAGATCGGTGAAAATTATTTACTAAAATTATCCCCCGGGAACGAAAATACGGACGTGTAGAGCTATGATAACTTGTTAAAAAATGAAGGAAATTTGCCTTTCAGCAATCCCAAACCAGATCTCCGCAATATCAATGCATATACCAAGTTTCGTGACAATTCATTGATAAATATTGTTATCGTCCGGAAACGAAATTGCGGACGGACGTAGGTTATATACGGCAGACGGACATACAACGTGAAACCATAATACCCCGCCACTATCGTTTCACTGGCGCGGTATAAAAACAACTTAAATGTCGTTCGATACAATTTTGCATAATCCTTTAAAGGTGACACATCCCCTAATTTCAGAATATTTCAAATTAAAGATATTGTTGGGACGACATTGATAATAATGTTTTGAAAACCGCATTAAAAAATCCTATTGATTCAAAAATTACATGCGTTCAAAATCGTAGTAACTTGTGCTGCTATTTAAAGTTCGTAAAAAAAGCTGTCCCGCAATGCACTATTCTGTGGTGTCATTGGTTCTGTTTAAATTTTACTCGGAATTTTAAATTTAATTTAAATCCCCATGATTTTAATTCAGACTGCTAATTTTGATAAAAAAAAAAAAAAAAATAAATAAATATAAAAAAAAAGTAAACTAGAATGCGCGCAGTCGATGGCGCGTCATAGCAAATCCTCACGCTCGCTGCTAAGGTTGCTAATAGCCTGACTGATGGAAGGACGGGTGTACGGACTTGCTCTTGCACGCCCTTACCATGAGGGGAGGTCATGTAACAAGTTTGGTTGAATTCCGCCCAGTGGTTTAGGAATCGATTGTGTCGGACAGATTGATGGATGATGGACACACGGAAAAATAATGTTGCTCACGCACACCCTTACCATGAGGGGAAATGATGTAGCAAGTTTGAATTCAGTCCAATGGTTTAGGGGGAAATAGCGCGACAGACAGATAGACGGACGCACGGACGGACAGACGCACAGATAAATAATGTTGCTCCCGCATACCCTTACCATCAGGGGAAGTGATGTTGTAAGTTTGGTTGAATTCTGTCCAGTAGTTTAAGAGATAGCATGACAGACAGATGGACGGACAGAGGCACAGATAAATTATGTTACTCTCGCACACCCTTACCATCAGGGGAAGTGATGTAGTATGTTTGATTGAATTCCGCCCAGTGGTTAAGGAGGAGATAGTGTGACAGACGGACGGACGGACGGACGGACGCACGGACGGACAGACGCACATAAAAATTATGTTGCTCTCGCACACCCTTACCATTAAAGGAAGTTATGTAGCAAGTTTGGTTGAATTCCGCCCCGTGGTTTAGGAAGAGATAACATGACGGACACACGGAAGGATGGACGCACAGAAAAATAATATTGCTCTCACACACCGATATCAGGAGGGGAAGTGACGTAGCATGTTTGGTTGAATTCCGCCCAGTAGCTTAATAGGCGATAGCGTGACGTACAAATGGACGGACGACAGACACATGGATGGATAACAAACGGAAGAATTATGCTGCTCTCACATACCCGTACCATGAGGGGAAGTGATGTAGCAAGTTTGGTAGAATTCCGCCCAGTAGCTTAGGAGGAGATAGAGTGACGGACGACGGACGCATATACGGACGGACGCACGGAAAAATGTCTCGCACACCCTTACCATGAGGGGAAGTGATGTAGCAAGTTCGGTAGAATTCCGCCCCGTGGTTTAGTAGGAGATAGCGTGACGGACGAATGGACGGACGGACGCACGGAAAAAAATGTCTCGCACACCCTTACCATGAGGGGAAGTGATGTAGCAAGTTCGGTAGAATTCCGCCCAATGATTTAGTAGGAGATAGCGTGACGGACGAATGGACGGACGGACGCACGGAAAAAATGTCTCGCACACCCTTACCATGAGGGGAAATGATGTAGCAAGTTCGGTAGAATTTCGCCGAGTGATTTAGGAGGAGATAGCGTGACGGACGAATGGACGGACGGACGCACGGAAAAAATGTCTCGCACACCCTTACCATGAGGGGAAGTGATGTAGCAAGTTCGGTAGAATTCCGCCCAGTGATTTAGTAGGAGATAGCGTGACGGACGCATGGACGGACGGACGCACGGAAAAAAATGTCTCGCACACCCTTACCATGAGGGGAAGTGATGTAGCAAGTTCGGTAGAATTCCGCCCAGTGATTTAGTAGGAGATAGCGTGACGGACGAATGGACGGACGGACGCACGGAATAAAATGTCTCGCACACCCTTACCATGAGGGGAAATGATGTAGCAAGTTCGGTAGAATTTCGCCGAGTGATTTAGGAGGAGATAGCGTGACGGACGAATGGACGGACGGACGCACGGAAAAAATGTTGTCTCGCACACCCTTACCATGAGGGGAAATGATGTAGCAAGTTCGGTAGAATTCCGCCCAGTGGTTTAGGAGGAGATAGTGTGACGGACGACGGACGCATGGACGGACGGACGCACGGAAAAATAATGTCTCGTGAGGGGAAGTGATGTAGCGAAGTCGGTAGAATTCCGCCCAGTGGTTCAGGAGGAGATAGCGTGACGGACGAATGCACGGACGCATGGACGGACGGACGCATGGAAAAATAATGTTGCTCTCGCACACCCTTACCATGAGGGGAAGTGATGTAGCAAGTTCGGTAGAGTAGAATTCCGCCCAGTGGTTTAGGAGGAGATAGCGTGACGGACGACAGAAGCATGGACGGATGGACGCACGGAAAAAAATGTCTCGCACACCCTTACCATGAGGGGAAGTGATGTAGCAAGTTCGGTAGAGTAGAATTCCGCCCAGTGGTTTAGGAGGAGATAGCGTGACGGACGACGGAAGCATGGACGGATGGACGCACGGAAAAAAATTTCTCGCACACCCTTACTATGAGGGGAAATGATCTAGCAAAGTCGGTAGAATTCCGCCCAGTGGTTTAGGAGGAGATAACGTGACGGACGAATGGACAGACGACGGACGCATGACGGACAAACGGAAAAATAATGTTGCTCTCACACCCTTACCATGAGGGGAAGTGATGAAGCAAGTTTGGTAGAATTCCGCCCAGAGCCTGTAAAATTTCAGTTAGTCTGTCGTTCGTGAACTAGATAAAAAATGAAATGATTTTATCGTATTTCTGAATTCAGATATACGACAAAAAAATTTTTCGGGAACAGATTATCTACTAAACTTTCTTTGCTTGGCGTTTTATTTTAAATAAAAATATCTTGTTCTGGTCGACCATACCTTATCAAGAGCCATTTTTTTTTCTTATTTTTTACTGTTTTTGTGTTTTGTTCTCAAATATGTAGATACACCATAAAATTATTTTTACGGCCAAAAATCGGTCTGCCCTATAAAGCATTCTATAAAGCAAGATGTCGAAAGCACAGTACTGCATAATGAAGTTTCGATCAAATAGGCCTCATCAGTGACCGGACCCCGTATACACATTTCGGCTTGGGTTTCATACACCTTCCCTTTAGAGCAATTAACACGACTCTAATGAACACACGCACAAACTTTGAGTGAAAACAACAAGTGTCAAATCAGCTAGTTTTGAAACCGAAAGTGCAGTTGCAGTTATTGGCCTAATAATTATCAGAGTTACGCCCCATGAACAACTTAAATTGGCCACAAGTCTAAAGTCTGAGTAGAAGCAAAAACACTTCAAACACCTTGACAGGACATTACTAGATATGCAAAGTCATTATTTTCAGGATATTAGTCAGTTTTGGGCCCAGTTTTGTCATAAATATAAAGATTTAAGGGTTTAACAATTTACCAAATTGCACCAATATACCCGACCTGAAACAATACATATGTAGGCTACTGACGATCAGCCAAAAGACGCCACGACACCACAAATCACTCCACGATAACAATACCAGTGAAAAAGGAAATAACAGAACATTATGCCCACAATTCATGATGAAATTACCACCATCCCACCTCATTTAAATTGGTGATGGTGGGTTTCCAGTAAGATTACCAGAACTGCATTTGTGGCCACCCAAACAACATGAATACTGAAGGAATAGCATACAAAAATGTTTGTGAATAAGTAGATAAATAAGAAATAACAATTTATCATCTGAATTAACAAAGAGAATCTGGGATATCTGGGGTGGTGCGAAGGTGCTGTGTATCTTACATCACTGGGGCGTCCAACTGATATTGGCTTACAGTTGGGCAAGGCCTGCTATCCTTGTAGTGGGTAAGGGTAGAGGGAGAATGTTTTTATTTCTTCTGTTTCTTCACTTTCATTCCTGTTCCTCTTTCTTCCCTGTCCCTCTCTTTCATCTCCTCTACTCACTCTTCTATCTCTTTTCTCCCTTTCTCTGGGAGACGACACAAAATGACCCTCAAGGGTTGACGTGTCGTTAAACCCCAACACTGGGATCTCAAGATTTTTAAAAATTGGAGCCCCCACACCATTTTTGTAAAAAAAGTTGAGTCCCACTTTGTAATGTTGCTTAATTTCTCTGAAAACAAGGAGTACCAACAGCCAGAAATGGAGTCCAGACCCAGTTGTTCAAAGCATTGTTTTTATAACGAGTTTGTTAGGGGTCAAAATAGTAACTGTTCTAGTAAGTACAATAAATATTTCACAGCTATTTTGCTGAAAAAATGTACTCGCATTCTTTCAGCAAAAATATTAGCGTATATGCCATATTTAATCATTAAAGTTTTAACAATATGTTAACTAACAGCATCATTAGTTTTGAACAACTAGGCCCAAGACTCCATATTTGGATTTAATGGGAACACTTTAGAGTGGTGAAGATTACAATGATGAACATATGATACCAAAGGAACTCATACAGTACAAGTGACATGAAGGTTTGATGGTCCGTACACTCGCAAAATGCACAATGACGCACAGAGGAGATTAATGTTGCTTGTAAAACACGTGAGACACTCGCAAGTCCCTCTTATCTGTCTCATTAATGAGTGAGATGGTGTGACCATGCAAGAGGTAGTAAAATTTTGTGAGAGAAGAAGTAAATATCCAAGTGTAACTCAGCAATAATCAGAAAAGGAAGCATTAAAACTTCATGTTCACCTTTTATATTTTGGGCATTTTGGTATAAAGGTCTTTCTTGCTGGAAAGCATAAGCAGATACATGTAAGATTACCGGTAAGTATATTGATGGCCGGGTCAATCAATTTCGTGTCTTATTGCATTTGCTGCATGTAACAACAAAGATTTAGGTGAGACTGCACATCCAGAACCTTCGCTGTTTGCTCACATTAGCTTAGGGTCTAAATGAATCTTAGTCAAAGAGCAAAACCCCTAATCCTTCTGAGTGGCTAAGCGTTAACATTTGAAGTTTCTTAATACGGATTGCTTGAAGACAATTTTTAGCTTGGCAGGGATCATTATTGATTAGCGATGTTTGTGTCATGTTCCAAGGTGAAAGGAGTTTGCTACATCCGAATTTGATCAAAATTTGAGAAGTACAGAATGGCAGCTTATAAATAGTGGTACTGTCCAATATTGCCATGCGAGTTTAATCTCGGAAAAGAAACTGTTGTTGTCAATATTACACATGAAATTTCCAAGTGTCGTTCACAAAATCTTAAGTGACTCACCAGACTGTCATGTGAGACACTCCCAAATCCAGCACAAATGACTCGCATAATTCATAGGAAAATGATTAATTTTTCTCTCAGACTGTGAGACTGATCGAACCTTCCTGTGACCTATACTGTATTTTAAGCAATATTCTAAGTCCAGTAAAGTTGCAGATGGCATTTCTTTAACCTTAAGTCAATATATAATTACAACTATAAGGCTCAACATCGCATGTAAATTGTCTACCTAACTCTCCAAGAAAACAGATTGTGGCTACTCATTTGAAGTGCCTTGGTGAGGTGCTTCTAATGAGTAACCACAACATACATTTTCATGGAGAAATAAGAAAAATATTTGTGTTGATACTACTCTTATCCAAAAATATATAGTCTGGTATATTTGGTTATTAAGAATAGCAGGACAAATTTAGACTTCCCATTTCATTTGAATGGTCTGCAAGGCAGACAATTTTCATGTAACGTCAAGCCTTATTTTCTCAGAAAACTACAAAAACAAAAATCAAAGTATCATCTGCTGCAGTAATGATTAGAGCTTTATCACCCTATGGGCAGATTCAGCAGATGACAACCTGATGATAATTTTCTTATTTTTCCTAGAAAATAGGATCTGACACTTTATGCAAATTGTCTCCTTAGGAGACAATTTGCATAAAGTGTCAAATCCTATTTTCTAGGAAAAAAAAGAAAAATATTTCAAGATGTCGTCTGCTGAAATTTTTACCCAGCATGCAAAGCGTTAATAATTAAGAAGTACCACAAAATCTCCAAGGAGACAATTTGCATGCAATGTCAAATATGATTTTCTGGAAAAAAGAACAGTAATTCAAAATAAAAGTTGAAATTTTTTTCCAAGCATTCTGAGTGTTATAATTAGAATATGTGTTCTATTTTTAGATTATTGTAAATGATGCCATTACCGAAAGCCATCGTTGTTGGTGCGGGGCCTGTTGGGTGTTATGCTGCTGCAAGACTCATTCAGTCAAGGCTTGTTTCAGAGGTGCATGTTTTTGAGAAACAAGAGAATGATCTTGTAAGATCCACTGGAAGGAACGTCAATATTACTCTGTGCAAAAGAGGTATGCAAAAACTATTACTGAACTCTTTATGACACTGTTTTTGGGATTCAAAGCAAAAGCCATGTGAGCTGAACAAACAGGCATCCGAACAAATATATACAGATTATACATGTACAAGTATCATAGGTTCATTTTTTATATAATCTATATATTTTTGTACCAAAAAAGTATGTAGATTATTCAGAAAAAATGGCATAAATAGTCATTTTCTCTATAATGTGTACATTTTGGTTTGGATACAACATTTTTAGGGTCCATTTTTAAGCAGTGTTGTATCTATATCTGAAACTGTGCTGTAATGAACCATATTCATATTATAAAGAGGTTAGTGTGCTTATGGCTCTAAGCTTTAAAGTGTTAATCACAACTAGAGCAGATGACACTGAAATTGCTTTATCTCTATTTTTCAGAGAAAATAAGCTTGATGTTTCATGTGAATCATCAGCCTAGCAGATGATTAACATGAAATGTCATGTCTCTTCTCTGAAAAATAACAAAATCATTTTTTGAATGGTGCCTACTACAAAATTAGTTAACACTTTAAGGGTTAATGAAAGCAAATGAGGTAAAGCGATCTATAAAGATGCTGATCATTTTGTGCAGATGTGCAGACTGATCTGCGCTTTTTTTATTTGCACTTGTATAAAATAGGGTTTTCTCCTGCTGAAGACTTGGACCATAGATCAAGCACAAGTCACACTACTTTTGTTTGATATCTCTTCAATGAGCTCAAAAATCTCTTTTTTGAGTGGATAAATACATGTACAAAATTCTTATGTGTGGCTTCTTTGGTTGCATAAATGAAAAATTGTTCAAATTGTCACTCTCCATCGACCAAGATGGCTGCCATACCCATATATGGTAAAAAATACTTAAAAGTCTTCTCCAGAACCAAGAAAGCATTGAAGCTGAATCCTTGCATATAGCATGGGGGACATGAGATCTACCAGATGTGATCAAATACAGTTGACCCTTGTTATCTCGACCTCGCTTATCTTGAATAACCGCTTATCTCGAAGTGAAATTCTGGTCCCTGTTTTAACCTGGAAATCTAACAAAAGATAAAAATATTTTCAATACACCTCTAACTTCTGGAGTCAAACTACATATTCATTTGTTAAATGTGATTGTTCGATTTATTGTTTTCCTGAATTCCGAAAACCTGATATGTCAAGGTATGGATATTTCGATATGTTTCAGACAGTCCCTTGGAATTCAAGATAACGAGAGTCCACTGTACTGATCCTAGGTTGAAATGTTGAGTCCCTATTTATTTGGAAAGAATATAGCTCCAGATAAGAACGGTACTGTATCAAGAAAAACATAAAAAAAAAACCCAAAAAAAACCTGGGTGCTCATAAGAAAAGCTTTGCCAAGACTCTTCTCATAAGTACCCACCACATATGTTTTTCATGGATAAATGAAAGCAAATGTCCATAAATTTTGGCTGAAAAAAAATGTCTTATTTGGGGCTATGGGCAAAATTAGAATTTTGTTTTTTAAAAGTGTGCAAATATCAGCAGGTACTAGGCACACGACAACTATCATATTATCTGACTAAATTTGTCTTTTTTAACCTTGACTGCTTGCTGGGCTAATTCAGCCAATGACAGATTCATGATAATTTTCTTGTTATTATTAGATAATAGGATTTGACATTTCATGAATTTTGTTTCCTAAGGAGACAATTTGCATGCAATGTCAAATCTTATTTTCTCAAAAAAAAATAAGAACAATATTTCAAAATAAAATATTCTGCTGAAATTTTTACCCAGCACTCTGAGCCCAGGTGTTCAAAACTAACGATGTCATTAGTTAACATATCGTTAAAGCTTTGATCATTAAATATGGCATATAGACTAATATTTTTGCTGAAAAAATGTGAGTAGCTTTTGCAAAAGCTACTCACATTTTTTCAGCAATAATACCTGTGAATCAGATATTGTTCTTACTAGAACAGTTAACATTTTGACCACTAACGGGCTCAACTGGGCCCTGAGCATTAAATTGTTGTTTACTTAAGTTTTAACCCAGTATGCTTAACATTAATAATATGGTGCACATCATTTTTCAGGATTGGATGCTTTAAAGTTGGTGGATCTTGTTCCTGAATCAAAAGCATTGCCAGCCAGACAGCTTACACACTTCACAGTCTGCACTCCTAAAGGCCAGTTACGACGAAGTTACTATGGAGACGGATTGATGTCGGTGAAAAGAAATGATCTTTACCATGCCTTGCACGACAAAGCCCTGTCCCTCGGGGCCCTGTTTCATTTTGGTGTTCGGTTCGAGTCGGTTTTAAGTCAGACAAGTACCGAACTGGCAGCCATGTTTGTCAGCAAAGATGGCAGCTGTAATACCGAGACCTGCTCCATTTTGATTGGCTCAGATGGTGTACATTCTTCTGTTCGAAAAAATATTTTTGAAAATGTTGTGTTTAGTAGATACAAAAATGCTGACTCTTTGAATGAAGTGGCAGAAAAGTATATGGATTCTTGTGTTGTTCAAGAACATGAACTCGGTTATAAAGAACTCACGGTGCCGCCAGAAATAATGCAAACTGCAACTAAATTGGAAATGGATACATTCCATATCTGGGGAGATACAGGTATTTTTGATGTGAATTTCAGCTTGTCAAGCTGAGGACATGTTAAGGAGGAGCATACATCTACATAAGGGAGGGTATTAGGTCAATGTTTTTCTTATTTCTCCACAAAAACATATGTTGTGGGTACTCATAAGAAGCGCAATATTTTTCTTATTTCTCCAAAAAAACATATGTTGCGAGTACTTATGAGAAGCACCTCAATATTTTTCTTATTTCTTCACAAAAACATATGTTGTGGGTACTCATAAGAAGCGCAATATTTTTCTTATTTCTCCACAAAAGCATATGTTGTGGGTACTCATAAGAAGCGCAATATTTTTCTTATTTCTCCACAAAAACATATGTTGTGGGTACTCATAAGAAGTGCAATATTTTTCTTATTTCTCCACAAAAACATATGTTGTGGGTACTCATAAGAAGCGCAATATTTTTCTTATTTCTCCACAAAAACATACGTTGTTGGTACTCATAAGAAGCGCAATGTTTTTCTTATTTCTCCACAAAAACATATTTTGTGGGTACTCATAAGAAGCGCAATATTTTTCTTATTTCTCCACAAAAACATATGTTGCGAGTACTCATGAGAATCGCCTCAATATTTTTCTTATTTCTCCACAAAAACATATGTTGTGGGTACTCATGAGAAGCGCCTCAACTAGAGCTATGGAGGAGTATTTGGTGATAATTCTGAGATTATTTTTCTTAATGCTCTGTTAAACGTATCTGTTTAACATATGTTGTAAGTATTTATTAGAAGCGCTTTGATGAGGTAAAAAAAAAAAAAAAAAGCCGGCCTTAGTGGCTCAGTTGGATGCGCCGTCCGACTGGAGACCAGGAGGTCGCGGGTTCAGCCCCCGCCGAGGTCGGCAACATTCTTTCATGGAGATTGGTCATGAAATATTTTCTACGGTCATTCTCTCCCTTCCGCTGATTCAAGAAGGGCAGTTGTCAGTTTCTGGCGAAAGAATGTGCACAATACTGGTTAACCGCTTAGAGGACTAAGCCTGCCCAGTAAATGTGTGGTTTGGTAAACTGACAGCGCTCGACATGACCCCATTGGGTTGACTGGGCTGTAAAACCTCAACACAAACAAAGACCTGAAAAAAATCTTGTCTTAGTAATGAATCCATCAGCCATTGATTTAACTTCACTGCTGTCTAGGCTAATTCAGGAAACAACAAATTGATGATATTTATCTTATTTTCACCAGAAAATAGGCATTGTCATTTCTTGTAAATTTTCTCCTTAGGAAACAATTTGCATGAAATGTTTAAGCCAATTTTCTGAGAAAAAATATGAATTTATCATCTGCTGAATTAGTTCAGAGAGGCGTAATGGTAAAGCATCAAGCAAAAACTGTAGCAGATGCTAATCTAAATATCATTTTATTATTTTTTAGAGAAAATAAGGCTCGACATTTTTTGTAGATTATCTTTTAGGTAGATAGATGAGTCATTCAATATCAAGCTTTATTTTCTCAGAATAAAATAATCAAACTGCTTCTGCGGCATTTCTGATTGGCACTGCGCTTAGCATGCTGGGTAAAAATTTCAGCAGAAGACTTTTTATGCAAATTGGATTTGACACTTCATGCAAATTATCTCCTCAGGTGACAATTTTCATGAACTGTCGAATCCCATTATCTGTGAAGAAGTAGGAAACATCAAGTTGTCGTCTGCTCATTTGGCCCATAGCGTGCTCAGTGTTAAGGACTAACATTTAGACCGACATCTATTTAAGGTATGGTTGTTCTTGGTTTGCCGTCAGCAGATGGCACACTAACCCTTGGTGTTTACATGGATAAAAACAAACTGAGACAATATACTACACCACAGATGATCCAGAAAATTACAGACGTTTTCCCAGATTTGACAGATCCACTCTCACTTATGTCAAAACAACAGGTATAATACATATTTACAGAAAAGTGGTTGTTTCTGGAGGTGGCCATTAGTGTAAGTTCCACTTTATATCCAAAATTTTCTAGAATTATCACCTTATCTGTTTCAGCCACTTTTCTGGTTTCTCAGAGTGATGTTTTACTATACAGTAAAATTCTACTCTATAGACTACTTGAAAAAAAAGACCACTCCACTATTAAGACCACTCAAAATAAGACCACTCCACTATTAAGAGTTAGACTACTAAAATAAGACCACTCCTATATTAAGACCACTAAAAAAAAAGACCACTCCACTATTAAGACCACTAAAAATAAGACCACTCCACTATTAAGACCACTCAGAAAAGATCACTATTAAGACCAGCCTTTGCCAGTCCCAAATGGGTTTACTTGGTTCTCTACATAGCTCCAGGTAAGAGGTGTATCCACATAATATTTTTCTTATTTCTTCTGAAAAATGTGTTGTGGGTACTCATTAGAAGTGCCTCAGTGAGGCACTTCTAATGAGTACCCTCAACATTTTTTCTTATGGAGATATAGAAAATATATTACATATGATATGTACTACTTTTTAGTTGAAAAATGCACCTTGTCCAGAGCTATGGTCTACATTCAATATTAAGACTGCCCGGCTATTAAGACCACTTTTAGGCAGTACCAAAAGTGGTCTAACTAGCAGAATTGTGCTGTATTTAATCTCTCTACAACAATATACTTAACCTTCTTACAACAGCCACCTCTGTGTAACAACAAATTTTGAGCAAACAGTGTACACCCAGCTCAAACACTGCATAATGCAGTATTTGGTCATGATCTACACTGTTAATCATTAGAACTAGGATGATAAAGATTTAAGGTTTCTCAATATTAAATATAGATACAGTGTTTTTATCCCCACGCTTTTTAGAAAAAGCGTCGTGGATATTGTTATCGCCTCCGTCCGTCTGTCCGTTATGTTATCTCCTCCCAAACCACTGGACAGAATCCAACCAAATTTGGTGAGTGGCTTGCTAAGACAAGTGGGGCGTGCAAGAGCACGTTTATTTTTGGCCCCGCCCCCAGGGGCCCTGGGGAGGGGTCAAAAGGTCAAATATTAACAATTTCCAATTTCAAAGTCAATTTTAAAGATTTTTATGCGAAAATGTGCACATATACTCAGTAGTGATAGATGTAAAACATATTGAACGGGATTTACTTTGTGACCCCAGGAACACCCTTTGGGGTGGGAATAGGGGGGTGGGGCGGGGTCAAAAATTGTTTCTCACAACATGGTCATGTGGCATATCAAATTGAAGGGAATGATGAGTAGAATAACATACAAGTAGAATTTTGCCTGGTTGCTTAAACTATGCTCTGTGGTACAAGGGCAATTTCTGCCAGAAGTGTGGGGATTTGCGTTGGCGTGCCATCGACTGCCAGATCTAGTTGTTTTTGTTTTTTTTTCTGATAAATTAGCAATATACTTTCCTTTTTTTTCTGAAAATAGGGCCCAACATTTTGTTCAGATTTTGAGAAAAAAAATCAGAAAAAAAAAATCAAATGCTGTCTGCTGATACTTGAAGTAGATGGATACATACACTTCCAAGGGAGATCACTATATCAAGAATAAATTTTACCTCTTTTTCTCACAGACAGCTACTCTTTAATGCTCTTCCTTGGAGCAGATTGTTTTCTTTAACAGTAAGCGCTTTTGTGAATGCTTTAATGTTGTCTGCTCATATATAAATACTGTATTTTAAGGGTTAACCCTAACCGTGCTGAATAAATTAAGATGACACGCCCATTTCTTGTTTTCAGCCAATCATATTACTTGATCTAGGTATTTGATACAAATTCACATACTTAATGACAAACACTGCAGATCTAGATCAGTTGGCTTCTAGGAAGCCAACTGATCTGGATCTACTCTGTTTGTAAAGGCAGGACATATCCAGGTTCAGCAGGACCAGAGTTAAATTTTGTGTTCTTTTTTTTCTTAAATAGGAAGAGCTTCATAGCTACGGGAGCTTACATTGTGTATTATCACCATATCTTGGGGAAGGTTCCATTGTTCTGTTAGGTGATGCAGGTCATGCCATGTTGCCTTTTCTGGGCCAGGGATTAAACTCGGGCCTTGAAGATGTTTGTCTGTTGTTGGAATGTTTGGAGAAACAGCAAGGTATAATAATCAATCTTTTGAAATGATGATGATGATGATGGGGTATTGATGATGATGATGACAGTGATGGTGGTGATGGCGATGATGATGATGATGATGATGATGATGGTGATGATGGGGTAGGAGAAGGAGGAGGAATGACATTTAAAAAAGTTTCTTTTCATTTTTTTGCTGTAGAAATGGGTGCCTTTGCGACAGACATGCTAGTAACCTGAGGCAGGATTTGAGTTCCCCAATTGACCTGTTTGGGTAAAAGTCCTGCAAAAGTCCCACAAATTCTTAGGAAACATCTCAACTTAAATCTTGTTTACTGGTATATTAAACATTAACTCAGTCATTTGTTTGAAACAAATTAAATACCGGTAGTTTATTATTTTGGACTTTTGTTCATTTCAAAGTTTTAAGATGAGTGTAGATTAAAGGATGTATGTGGAGACAAAAAACAAATATGACTAAGCTTTTGTAATTTTATTGTCCTCTAAATGTTGTGAAAATGTTCATATAATCCTTTCAGCCCTAAAATTTTGTAGATAAAATGACACCCTCCCACTTCCACAAGTATATAGCTTCAACATACGAGGGATGTTCGAAATGAATTGCTTATTTCTATCTGGAGACGTCAAATTTCAAGTTAGCCCAAAAGTACTCATTTCATGCCCTCGAAGTACTCCCCGTGGCTAGAAATGCAAAGTTTCAGCCAATGTATCCACTTTTTGAAGGCGTCACGGTACGCTGGTTTGGGCACAGTAATAAGGTACTGATGAATGGCAGATCCAAGTGCCTGTCGGGACTGGTATTTCCGCCCAGCAAGGAATGCTTTCAATTTCGGAAACAAAAAGAAACCACATGGGGCAAGGTCTGGGGAATACAAGGGGTGAGGCAAAACAGTTAATTTTTATTTCTTCAAAAACGCCGTAACTATTGCGTAGGTATGAGCTTGGGCATTGTCATGTAGAAGACGGACATGTTTAAAACCAGTGGCAGGGCGTCGTTTCTGATAATACTTTTTTCACTTTCTTCAGTACTACGTCTTTGTAGTACATTCCAGTGATGCTTTTGCCCTTTTTCACTGGCACTTTTATTGCGACTCCTTCACCAGAGAAGAAGATTGCATACAAAACCTTCTTTGTACTCAAAGAACGTTTGGCAATTATTGGCCGTTTGCTGTGTTTAGTGGCCCAGATCTTATTGCTAATCTTTCTGACTGGCTCATAATAATGGACCCAGGTTTCATCACCTGTGGCAAACTGCTTTTTGTCATAGTTTGGAAACATTTGAAACAGCTTTTTGGCCACTTTAACCCGTTGCCTCTTTTGCTCGTCAGTCAACAGATGTGGCACCCACCTAGCAGAAATCTTTCTGACTTTCAAATGCTTCTTCAAAATAAGGTGAACCGTTGATAGTAATATCCCTACCTTTCGTGCAATATCACGAACTGTAAATCTGGCATCTCCTTCAATGATTTCCTTTATTTTGGAAACGATTTCTTTACGAGATGCAGATTTTGGCCTACCTGATTTCGGTATATTTTTGATGGACTCTACACCAGACTCAAATTTCTTTTTCCACCGCCGAACTGTGTCATAAGACACACAAGAAGGTCCAAAAGCAGTAGAAATTTCAGTCATCAGCTTCTTCAAAGAACAACCAAGTTTTGAGCGAGCTTTGATGTAAGCCCGTATTTCATCTTTTTTGTCAACGCTTCTACCAACCATTTTTACTGCAGTGGTCAATGACTGCGTGTATTCAAATGGCAAATTTTATGTCTTACACTTAGTCTAACATGTACATTTATACCCATTGTGTAGATATTGAATAGCACTATACAGGTATGTATTGGTTTTTATCGTGCCCCACGTGGATATCGAGCTTGAGGACAATAAGCAATTCATTTCGAACATCCCTCGTAGTGCTTTACATGACCTATTTTTTGTTATGTTATTTTTGTATGGAACAATAACATGGGGTATTCATTGGAATCGTCATTCTCTGCATTATGAAATAACTCCTGTTCAAATATATTGAGAATTTTACCACAAAAAAAATGAAAACTTTCAGATGAAAAATTCTGATATTTTTCATATTTCTGCACAAAACATAGATTGTAGTACTTGTTAGAACTGGCTTGCTGAGGTGGGTCTAACAAGTACTGACAATCTATGTATTTGAGCTGAAATAAGCAAAATAATATATACCCCTGTAAACCCCAGTTTTACTGTATAAAAGTGGGGTTTAAGGGGGTCAAAACTATATACGTATGTTTTCATGATGGTGACTCCTATGGATACTTACAAGGTATCCTTCGTGCAAAAATAATACAGACTATCTTTTGAATGCTTCCTTAATACAATAACTACATGTACATCTGTTCGATTTTGTAGACCAGAGTAGCAGTTGTATCGGAAGAGCTGTCAGAAGTTTCTCCATTTCTCGGATCGACGACATTCAAACTATTGTCCATCAGAGTTTCAATGAGTGTGAAAAACTACAGTTGCTGTACAAGGAGTCAGAAATGGTGGGGAAAACAGAGGACTCGTCTACCCAGCCCAAGTCTTTCTTTGAGCTCATTAGTACAACTGACATAGGATACAAGAAAGCTTTGGAATTAGCTAGCTCCCAGAATAAAGGTATAAGAATTTTCTGTGTACATCAGCTTTAATCTCCATCGGACATGGCTCCAGATAAGAGAGGGTATAAGGTAAATGTTTCCCTTATTTCTCCACAAAAAAATGTGTTGTGGGTATTCATTGGAAGCACCTGGGTGAATACCCACAACATAGGTTTCCATGGAGAAGTGAGAAAAATATCAGTACTTCTTTATAAAAAAAATAGCCTTATCTGGCACCACTGACATAGGATATAAGAAGACTTTGTAAGTGACCGCCTCTTAGAATAAAGGTTTGAGATTTTTCTGTATATATCAGTTTTAAATTCCAACACCTAGTTCCAGGTACTCATTAGAAGTGCCTCGGTGAGGTGCTTCTGATAAGTACCACAGCATAAGTTTTCCCGGAGAGAAGCACTTCTAATGAGTACCCACAGTATATGTTTTTGTGAAGAAATAGGGAAAATATATCAGCACTTTCTGTTATAAAAGTGCCTTATCTGGAGCTATGCACCCCCACCCCCTGTGCTTTCCAGTCATATCAGGACAAGTTATTGTTGAATAGATTAACCCTTAAAGCGCCAGTCATGACTATTGTGGTCTGCTTTGTCTTCTGCGCCAGTCACGACTATTGTCGTCTGCTTTGTCTTCTGCCCATTACTTTAAAAGTCATTTCTGCAAACAGTGTGGACCCAGATCAGACTGCTCCTTTAGGAGCAGTCTGATCTGGGTCCACACTGTTTGCTGTATGCAAAAATAGGTTTGAAAAGTTTGCAAGAATATTCAGCAGACGACATAAACAGATGACATTATTAGTTCCTCTGTCTTTCTCTAGCAGAATGGCTCAAGTCGTAGAGCACCTGCTCTGTGACAGGGAGGTTGTGTGTTTGACCCCGAGCCGAATCATACCAAAGACTTTAAAAACTAGCTGCTCTTTCACTTGGCACTCAGCATTTAGAAAGTAAAGCTAGGCATCAAACTGATCAGCCCCGTGTCAGTATAGTGACTGGATGGAATATCATGCCATGTGTCTGGGTGTGATATTTTAGTGAGGCAGCACTCTAAAAGTGAGCACTGAGCTGCCTGTCACACCCAGACACCATCGCGATATGACTGAAAGATTGTTGGTAGTGATGTAAAACCCAAATAAGTCAAACAAATAATGTTCAAATTTTAGGACAGTGATAGTAAAATATTATTATTACTGTTACTCAGTGTGAAGAATCCATGTGACCAAATGACTGGGTACACGGTGTTTGTTACTATTTTTAGCTCCGCATAAGGTACAATTTTTTTAGAATATGTCTATTCATACCAAATGGAATTTGTTCAAATAAAGCGCAGAGTATGTGGAAAATCAAGCTCTTTCTGGTGGTGTAAGCGTTATTCTGCAATCTGGTCTAATTCTCGAGAACATTTGAAGAATGCTTTTGCTGTCAATGTGGGTCACTGGGACAATGTACATGAATTTTGACGAAAAACATTCTCCGAATGTTCTCAAGAATCAGGCCAGACTGCAGCACAGCGCTTACTCCATCAGAAAGAGCTTGATTTTCGCATACTCTGCGCTTTATTTGAACAAATTCCATCAGGTATAAATCAAGATATTCTAAAAAATCCTACCTGATGCGTAGCTGAAAATAGTAACACTCTGTGCACCTAGTCATTTGGTCACATGGATTCCCCACACTGTTATTTAGGGTAAGTGTTCAGACTGGCAGGTCTGAGCAAACTGTGTTGACCCAGATCAGAAGCTCACTGAGGGCTTATTTACTCTGGCTGATTTGAACTCATTTTTGAGTCCCTGGATATTCTTCCACTAGGTCAAGAAAATATACTCATTAGAATTACCTCATCAAGGCAAATCTAATGAGTACACTCATGCCATTATTTTATAGAAGATTGAAAAGACATCCCTAAATTATACCAATTTCCCTCCAATCCTGGTGCTATGATCAACCTTCAGTGGCTTGAGCTACCCATGTCTAGAAGCTAAGAACAAACTTCCATGGTCTCAAAGATGTTCAAGCCATCAAAGTTCCATTGTTGGTTGAATATGGTGTTTTACTTTCTAGATATTGGTGCAGCAGTAAAGGAAGGAGAAACTTTGGCAGTTTACCAGGCTGTCAAGATGGTGATGACGGTAAAATCACCCTGTGATGGAGTTATCACCGATATTAAAAGTAGTGTCAGTGGTCAGCCAGTATACACCATCAAACCCAGTAGTGATGTTCAGCTGCTATCTACAGAGGGTACTGTAAGGTAATTTTCATATTTTGTTGCATTTCTCATAGCAACAGATAAGGCTTTTTTCATCCGAAAAATGCTGATATCTTTCTTATTTCTCGAAAACATATGTTTTGGGTACTCATTAGAAGTGCCTCACTGAGGTGCTTCTAATGAGTACCCACAACATATGTTTTTGTCTAGAAATAAGAAAAATATTATGTGTGGATACCCCCTCTTATCTGTAGCTATGATTTCTTGTCCACCCCACCCCACAATTCCCACATGGGAGTAGATTATTGCTTTATGACTATCACTCTTTTTTCTGCTTGAGTAGACTCCCTTTGGAAAGGGGAAAAACTTCAAGTTTTAGAGTGCTCTCTCTTTGAAGTGTTAAATAGATTTTACAAGGAATGACCCTAGCAATGAAACACACACACACATGCATGCGCACACACACATACATTTACACACACGCATGCACACACCATAAAGTATCTGAAGTGTCCCCATTTTACGGACCAGACTGGCTAGTTTCAGCCAGTTAGGCCTCATTAGTAATTCTCATATAATTTTTCATGAATCTGAGAATGGGATCAGAGATTAGAGATCAGAAAGGATCAGAAAATATGAACTACACAATAGTGAAGTGTTGAAGACATGCTGCTATTCTGAGGTGACTTTGTCTTGCTGAATGAATTAAGATGCCACACCCTTTTCTAATTGTCAGCCAATCAGATTACTTGATCCAGGTTGTTGATACAATTTTACATACTGAATGACAAACAGTGCAGAGCCAGATCAGTTGGGATCTGAAGAAGCCAACTGATATGGATCTACACTGTTTGTAAAGGTGGGGCATATTTGGGACTAGCTTGATCCAGCTTGTTGATACAATTTTACAAACTGAATAACAAACAGTGCAGAACCAGATCAGTTGGCTTTTGAAGAAGCCAACCGATCTGGATCTACACTGTTTATAAAGGTGGGGCATATCTAGGACTAGCAGTACTAGTGGTAATGGAGGTTCCACTGTATTTCCAGGATGGAGGAACAGTCTACGGCTCCAGTTAGAAGTGATCAATTTGATATAGCAGCTTTCAGGAGTCAACTGAAGACATCTTATATAGGACGAGAGTTCACATACCTGGAGTCGACTGGTTCAACCATGGATGATGCGAAGTCAGCTGCACGGCTAGGTGATTACCATATATAACCTAAGTATTTGGATACCTTAACTCCTTACTATTCTGGGCCCAGTTGTTCAAAGCATTGTTAGCTTAACAAGCTCGTTTATGGTCAAAATGTTAACTGTTCTAGTAAGTACAATATCTAATTCACAGATATTTTGCACATAAAAATGTGAGTAGCTTTTGCAAATGCAAAAGATACTCACATTGTTTTAGCAAAAATATTAGCATATATGCCATATTTAATGATCAAACTTTTAACGATATGTTAACTAACGACATCGTTAGTTTTGAACAACTGGGCCCTGGGCCTAAAGTTGGAACAAATCTATTTTGCTACCAGTTTCTGTGCCGGCCTCGGTGGCTCAGTTGGATGCGCCGTCAGACTGGAGACCAGGAGGTCGCAGGTTCAACCCCCGCTGAGGACGGCAACATTCTTTCGTGGAGATTGATCATGAAATATTTTCTACGGTCATTCTCTCCCTTCCGCTGATTCAAGAAGGGCAGTTGTCAGTTTCTGGCGAAAGAATGTGCACAATACTGGTTAACCGCCTAGAGGACTAAGCCTGCCCAGTAAACGTGTGGTTAGGTAAACTGACCATGCTTGACATGACCCCCATTGGGTTGACTGGGCCGTAAAACCTCAACACAAACCAGTTTCTGTGTCTTAAAACAACTGGATGAGTGGCAAACAGTGTAGACCCAGATCAGATGCCACAGATGCATTGTTTGGACCTGTCTGTCCCAGTGCTTAGGGTAAATCCTTTATTCTGTGTGTGCTATTCAGTCAGGACGTGGGTGGTAGAGTTGTTGTAAGGGCCTGCTGTACCTGTACCAGGCAGGGCATTAGTACTTCTGCTGTTTCTGCACTGTCAGTTGCTTTTTCTTTCATTCTCCTCTATTTCTCTTTGTACTCTCCTCTTTTTCTCCCTTTCTCTAGGAGATGACTCAAAATGATCCACAAGGGTTTCTATGTAGTGTAATGACATATAATGATATTCACATTATTATCGATGGTTCCCACTTTCTGCTTGGAATCATGAAAGTTGCATAAGAGGTTATGCTAAACATTTTTCATGTGGAAACAGTCTTTTACCTGCAAAGAAAGTTGTCAGTTTCTGGCGAAAGAATGAGCACAATACTGGTTAACCGCTTAGAGGACTAAGCCCACCCAGTATACCTATGGTTAGGTAAACTGACCGCGCTCGACATGACTCCATTGGGTTGACTGGGCCATAAAAACTCAACATAAACAAACCTGCAAAGAAAGTTATAGTACCAGTGGTGAAAACTGAAAAAAAACAACAACAAAATACTGCACTTGCCAGTAGAGAGATTCAGGCCCACATGGGCCTCTTGTTTTTTATTTTTCAGAGAAAGTAATACAGTGTACTTAACATTTCATATGAATCATCTGGCAAGTAGACAATTCACATGAAATGTCTAGTCTTATTTTCTCTGAGAAATAACAAAATCAATTTTAGAATGCCATCTGCTTTGCTGGGCACTTTCAGGGTTAGTATATTTTACGGTACACCTTTTGTAGGCTGTGCATCAGGATCAACATTCATGGCAGAGACCATGACAAAGGGCCGTGGACGTCAAGGCAAGGTATGGACTGCTCCTCCCAGAGGCAATATCTACGTCACTTTTGTGCTACGCCTACCAGAAAAGGTATGGTAAATAAAACCAACCTCTGTGGTATTGTAAATTCCTAAAATTTTGAATGTTTTATTCCATGAGTTTTTGGCATAAATTTTGCTTTTTCTGCAGTTGATTTTTAACTCTAGTCCTGCTGAACCCAGATATGTCCTGCCTTTGAAACAATGTAGACCGAGATAGTTGGCTTGATCTGGATCTACACTGTTTGCCATTAAGTATGTGAATTTATACCAACAATCTTGATCAAAATTAGAAATGGATCTTAATTTTTTCAGCGGGACAAGGGTTAAAATACTTAGTGGAATGGCAAACACTGTAGATCCATGGAGATTTATCACGAAATATTATCTACGGTCATTTTTTCTCTATCGCTTTACAAAGGGCACTTGTCAATTTCTGGCAAAAGGATGTGAACAAGTACTCGCTAACTGCTTAGAGGACTAAGCCTGCCCAAGAAAAGAGTGGTTAGGTAAATGACTGGCTAGACATGACCTTAATAGTTTTGACTGGGCTGTTAAACTCCAAACCAACCAGCCAATAAGAGCTTTCTGATCTGGGTCTACACTGTTTGCATATGTTTTAATAGTTTTGATAATGGTTTCAATTGTTAAAAATAGTTTAGATTATAGTTTTAACAGTTTTGACTGGACTGTTAAACTCCAAACCAACCAGCCAACAGGAGCTGTATGATCTCGGTCAACACTGTTTGCAATATGCCATTTTGTCAGATACTTTAGAGTACAGAATTTTAGGACACTGTTGCAATGGTGCCAGATATGATGACTATTTTTCAGTCAAATTTTTTTTTTATTATTTCTCCACAAACATAAACATTGCGGGTACTCATTTTTTCGGGTCATGGAAAATCTGAAAATGATGAAATCTGACTTTGATTTTGGAGAGGAAACTTTCTCTGGCTGATCTTGAATATAAGGAAACGGTGCTTTATGTTAAAGTACATTGTCTCCTGTTGTTCGAACTAGAACTTGGGGAAGAGCATTGTTTCTGAAGATCCAAATATGCTTTTAAGTAGAACTCTCCCATGAAAGCATAAATACATGTACAGTTGAATTTCATCAAACTCTAATAACTCAAACTACACCTTAAGTCAAACTAAATAAATGGCAATATTGGTTTAGTTTGCTATAGATTCTTTGCAGTTCAACCCCTATTATCTCAAACAACTGTTGTCTCAAACCAAACATTCTGGTTCCTTGGTGTTCCAGATAATGTGAGTCAACTGTATATGCTTACAGTGAGAATAAAGGTTTGGGTTAACTCTGCGACTCTAAATAATGTAATACAGTGGACAAAATTTTCAAAAAAAGTGTTTCTTATTTTTCCTAAAAATAGAGCTCAATTGATGTCTCTTATGAATGTCTTGTAATAAAAATACCTCTCTTTTATTATGCCTTGGGGGCACATAGTATCACCCCTGTCCATATGTATGTCCATCTGTCTATATGTCATGTCTATACATCTTGTCTGTATGTCCAATCCGTACGTACGAAAAATGGTTTCTGTTCAATATCTTTTGAAAAGATTAGTGTATTGGATTCATATTTTGTGCACAGGTATACTTGTATAATCATAAAATAAAGGTTCAATTTAAAAATATGCCAATTATTATGGGAGTTAAGGCCCTTTTTCAACTTCATTTTTTTGCAAAATGCTTGTTTCCGGATGAGGTTGGCCCCTGGGCAGGGGCATCTGCGTCGTATTGACACATTTCTAGTTTTGTGACATCCATTTTACTGCTAGCTTTTATGTCTAAAAATTGTTGGATGAGTGGCAAAGAGTGTAGAACCTGATCAGATGCCACATTCAGTGACATCTGATCTGGGTCTACTCTGTTTTCTCAGGCCTGTCTGTACAAATACTTAGGGTTATTACAGTAAATGAAATAAAAACCTTATTTTCGGGGAAAAAAGCATTGTTTTCTGGGAAATCAACAAATATTTTAAGATATTGTCTTAGACTTGATATAAAATACATGAACAGCAAAGGTCCAGATGAAAGTATGCATCTGCAAAGTCTGGTCATGATATTCTATGTTTGCTTTACCCTGGCTATGAAGTGAATTCTGGCATTAAATTTCACCCCTGTCTTTCCTTAATGCATTCTTATTCCTGTCTGTATTGTCTTTCCATCCCATAGTTTCATCTGTACAGTGTTGGGTTCATTTCCAGTTTGAGAAGGATTCTCAAATTCGGTGGGAATATACTTTTGTAACATACAGAAATTGGGATGCAGTATTTGCAGATCTATGGTCCTTGGCATAGAAACCCTTGTGTGCTTATAAACTGGTTGAAGGACAGTGTTTTATCTACGTCTGCATTATGAGTAAAATTATGCAGAGTTTTCTGATTTGATGCAAAGAAGCTCTCACTAGTGTATCTCAGTAATATAAAAACATATTGGTGTAAAAATGCAGCTGATGTGGATTTCTTTCGGTACTGGATTTTAATCTCATCATGAAATGTCAGCCAGTTCCTTAATCTTTACCACTCTCCTGGCTAATTCAGCAGAGGACAAAATGGCAATATTTTTCTTTTTTTTTCCAAAAAACAGGATTTGACATTTCATGCAAATTAATTTGCATGAAATGTCAAATCCTGTTTCCTGGGAAAAAATAAGAAAAATATTTCAAAATGTCGGCTGCTGAAAATTTTACCCAAAGTGTGAGCATTAATAGATTTTGAACAGATTTTGATTGACACAGTGTTTGTCCCATACCAAGTAGTATATCTTGACATGAAGCACAGGAAAGCTGTTCATTAACAAACAACTTTATTTATCATTAAAGGATTATTTTCACAGTCTTTAGTTTAAAAAATGGCTGCGATTGGAAACTTTTATATAAACATTATCGTTAGCTATTGAGATTAGGATTGAAGTGCAGTGAAGCATACATACAAACTGGAATCCCATTAGTGACAAAACCTTTTGCTGGACCCTAATATTTCAAATCCTGTTGTATGTTTATTTTTTGTTACAGTCTTCATCTGTTGTACAGTTTGCTGCTGCTCTTGCAGTTGCTAAGGCTGTCATATCAGAGGGCCTTGATGCCAAGGTCAAATGGCCAAATGACATCTGGGTCAGAGGTCACAAAGTCTCTGGAATTCTAGTTGAGGCCGAAACATCAGCTAGTGTTGAGGAAAATGCCATGAGTACAGATAAGGAAAAAGTGAAAGGTAGTCCAAATGTCTCGGCAGAAACACAGCCTGCTGTATTTTATCTTGGGATAGGAATAAATGTTAACGATGATTCAAGGCGCAATCAAGGACTTAGAAAAACGGCTACAAGCATTTCTAGTGAGCTGTTGGGAGAAAAAGTGGCAAGAGAGAGGGTGCTTGCCAATCTTTGTCAAGAGTTGGAACTGGCACTGGACAGAAGTATGGAAGCCATTTTGAATGAGTTGGAACCAATTCTGTTGTTGAAAAGGTCATCTGAGGTCAAGATCAGCCTAAAGGAGGAGGAAGAGTTTACTGCAGAGGTAGAGAAGATTGATAATTTAGGAAGATTGCATATAAAAAGTAAGTATAGGATAAAATACAAATAGCTCTTGATAAGATGCTTTTTTCAATCAAAAAGTATTGATACTTTTCTTATTTCTCCACAAAAACATATGTTGTGGGTATTAATTAGAAGTGCCTCATCAAGGTGCTTCTAATGAGTACCCACAACATATGTTTTTGTGGAGAAATAAGAAAAATATTTACCTGATACCTACTCTTATCAAGACCTACAGTTTGTTTCTGTTTTAACCTTTACCTCTCACTGGGATAATTCAGCAGAGGACAAAATGATGATATTTTTTTTTTTATTTTTCCCCAAAATTAGGCTTTGACATTTTTTCATGCAAATTTTCTTTCCCAGAAAAAAGGCTTTGACATTTCATGCAAATTTTCTCTATAGGTACAATTTGCATGCGTGTCAAAGTATATATTCTAGGAATAATACAAATTTTCCAGAATGTCATCTGCTGAAATTATTTTTACCCAGTTGTGCCCAGTGCATACAAGAAAATCTCCTCCGTGCTGAAAACTGCGCAAAAATTTAAATTCCGGCAAACTTAAATATATAATTTCACATTTGTCTGCAAAAGTAAAAGAACACATAACGATCTCTCTAATATTATTGTTGGGATTCTTCTGTAACATTATTGCTGGGATCCCTCTTAACATTGCTGGGATCCCTCTTTAACATTATCCCTTATCTCCCTCTTTAACATTTTTGCTGGGATCCCTCTTTACCATTGTTGCTGGGATTCCTCTTTAACATCATTGCTGGGATCCCTCTTTAACGTAATTAATGGGACCCCTCTTTAGCATAATTACTGGTATCCCTCTTTAACAATATAGCTGGGATCTACAGCCAAAACCATATGTACTACTGAATAATGTTTTATTTCGGCAAAAATGTATAGATTAGAGAAAAAAATCTCAACAAAAACATGTAGGTACTCTTAGCTTTAGACAACAGAAGTTTTCAGATAAATATTTTTAGCTCATCCGAGCATAAGCTCAGGGTGAGCTATTGTCATCACCCTATGTCCGTCGTCCGTCGTTCGTCGTCAACAATTAGTTTGTTAACACTCTAGAGGTCACAGTTTTGACCCAATCTTGATGAAACTTGGTCAGAATGTTTGCCTCTATGAAATCTAGGTCAAGTTCGATACTGGGTTACTTGGGGTCAAAAACTAGGTCACCAGGTCAAATCTAAGGAAAAACTTGTTAACACTCTAGAGGTCATAGTTTTGACCCAATCTTGATGAAACTTGCTCAAAATGTTTGCCTCTATTAAATCTAGGTCAAGTTCGAAACTGGGTCACTTGGGGTCAAAAACTAGGTCACCGGGCCAGATCAGCAGAAAACCTTGTTAACACTCTAGCGGTCACATTTTTGAAGCAATCATCATGAATCTTGCTCAAAATGTTTGTCTTGATGAGTTCTAGGTCAAGTTTGAAACTGGATCACTTGGAGTCAAAAACTAGGTCACCGGGCCAAATCAACAGAAAACCTTGTTAACACTCTAGGGGTCACATTTTTCAAGCAATCATCATGAATCTTGCTCAAAATGTTTGTCTTGATGATTTCTAGGTCAAGTTTGAAACTGGGTCACTTGGAGTCAAAAACTAGGTCACCGGGCCAAATCAACAGAAAACCTTGTTAACACTCTAGCAGTCACATTTTTCAAGCAATCATCATGAATCTTGCTCAAAATCTTTGTCTTGATGATTTCTAGGTCATGTTTGAAACTGGGTCACGTGGGGTCAAAAACTAGGTCACCAGGCCATATCAGCAGAAAACTTTATTAACACTCTAGCGGTCACATTTGTTAAGCAGTCATCATGAATCTTGCTCAAAATGTTTGTCTTGATGAGTTTTAGGTCAGGTTTGAAACTGGGTCACCTTGGGTCAAAAACTAGGTCACCTAGCCAGATCAGCAGAAAACCTTGTTAACACTCTAGTGGTCACATTTTTCAAGTAATCATCATGAATCTTGCTCAACATGTTTGTCTTGATGATTTCTAGGTCAAGTTTGAAACTGGGTCACTTGGGGTCAAAAACTAGGTCACCTGGCCAGTTCAGCAGAAACCTTGTTAACACTCTACCGGTCACATTTTTCAAGCAGTCATCATTAATCTTGCTCAAAATGTTTGTCTTGATGATTTCTAGGTCAAGTTTGAAACTGGGTCACATGGGGTCAAAAACTAGGAGACCTGGCCAAATAATCATTTTGAACTTTGATCAGAATGTTTGCCTTGATCAGTTCTAGATCAGGCTCTCAAAGTGCTATGTTGCTCAGGTGAGCGTTACAGGGCCATCATGGCCCTCTTGTTCTATTTATTCACAAGAACATGTTATGGGGGCCTTGGTGGCTCAGTCGGATGCAAGTCCAGCTGGTGATCAGGAGGTCATGGATTTGATCCCTGCCGGGTCCAGCAACGTTCTCTTGTGGAGATTGATCCTGAAATATTTTCAGAGGTCATTCTCTCCCTTCCGCTGATTCAAGAAGGGCAGTTGTCAGTTTCTGGCAAATAATGTGCACAAGTACTAGTTAACTGCTTAGAAGACTAAGCCTGCCCAGTAAATGTGTGGATAGGTAAACTGACTGCACTTGACATGACCCTAATGGGATAACTGGGCATAAAACCTCAACTCATTCTATCATATGTTGTTGGTGCTCATGAGAAGCACCTCAGTGAGGCATTTCTAATGTGTACTCACAACATATGTTTTCATGGAGAAGTAAAAAAGAAGTATGAAAACTGAACAAATGTTTGGTTGGAAAAAGTGCCTTACCTGAAGCTTTGATATTCATTAGAATCACCTCATTATTGTGATTCTAATTAGTACCCACAACAAACATATTTGTGAAGAAATAAGAAAAATGTTACTTTTGTTTGAAAAAAGTCTTCCTACGTTAGATGTCCTAAATGTTTGAACACCAAAGTTTCTGATAAAATGGCATATGCAAACAGTGTGGACCCAGATCAGACTGCTCCTTCAGGAGCAGTCTGATCTGGGTCTACATTGTTTGCTATTTCACTATTTTAAGAAACAACTGCTTAGAAAGCAAAATTTAGGCAGAAAAATTGGAATAAAGTGCTTGAAAGTTTAGGATGTTTACAGTAGATAAAGCTATGATTGTACTTCTTTTCCAGGAAGAGGGACAAATGAAGCCGTTATTCTCTCAGATCTGATGACCTCTGTGCGACCTTCACCGGTCAAGGACATCTATGTTTACGAGGGTGATGGTTCAAGCGAACAAAGTGTGCACATGTTATACGAGTCCCTGTTGGCAATGTGTGATCTCGCAAAATACAATGTTAAAAGAATCACACCAGAGGAGATTAGGCAAGGTTGGTTCATGTTGCTATGGTTACTCTAAATATGGTTGCTATGGTTACTCTAAATATTTGGACTCCTCAACGCTTAGCATGCTGGGAAATAATTTCAGCAGACATTTTGATTTTTTTTTTTTTTTTTTCAGAAAATAGAGTTTGACATTTAATGCAAATTGTCTCTTCGCTTTACAATTTGCTTGTTACTGCTAAAAAATTTTTTTGTACTGCATAAATCTGTTTTCATGTGCAGATTATCACTTTTCTACGTTTTCCTTTCATTTAACATTAATTCCAACTCCTCATCTTCATACATGTGTCACGAAAGACGTGTCACGCAGTTTGATTGGTTGAAGGAAAAGTTCTACACTTCAATAAAGTCCAGGGCCCAGTTGTTCAAAGCATCCTTAGCTTAAGAGCTCGTTAAGGGTCATTTCGTTAACTGTTTTAGCGGATTCAATATACAATATTCTGATATTTTTTGCTGAAAAAATGTGAGTAGCTTTTGCACAGCAAAAAATTTCAGCATATTTGCATATCACTTGATGTAAATTTTAACGAATCGTTAACTAACTTCAATGTTAGCTTTGAACAACTGGGCCCAGAGCAGGAATTTGTTGGATCTATTTTCCTTCCTCCATCATAAAAGAATGACATTTTTTGGCAACATTTGTAACATTCTGATGACAAAGTTGGAATTATAAAGAATGAATATTTATTTTTGTGGATTTAATTGATATGTAAACTCAGGTGAATCACTCACAAACTTAACATAGAGCCCTTTGGGCTTTATTCATTTTGTAAGTGCTTCACTGGAGTTTACACATTGATAAAATCTACAAAAATAAAATCCATTCTTATATTAAGCATTTAGCCCCATATCACCACCCTGGAGCTGTAGATGTTTGCATATAACTAACTTAGTGCACAGATGAGCAATTCAGGCCCACTTGGGCCTCTTGTTCTTTTCATCCATTGTGCTATGGATACTCATAAGAATTCCCTTTATGAGGCAGTTTGTATGAATGAATACCATGTTTTTTTTTGTTTTGGGAGGGGGATGCGGGGTGGAGGGTGAGGGGCCGATTAATAATTTAAATACCCAGGAATATCTTTATAACATGGTTAATTGTAATATGGTTTCATATATAACAGAGTTTAAAGATGACACAAAATGTTGTGGCCAAACAAGAATGTGAATATTACAGTTGAACATCAAAGGCTCAAACGTCCTTGGGACCATGGAAATTTGTTCTAGACATGGGTAGTTCAAGTCACTGAGGGTTTTAGCACCAGGTCAGGAGGCAAACAGGAATAATTTAGGGATGTCTTTTCGATCTTGTATACAATAATGGTATGTTGTGCATACTCATTAGAATTGCCTTTGACATTGAGGCAATTCTAGTGGGTACACACAACATACATTTTCATGATAATATAAGAAAATTTCCCTAAAATAACCCTAAATATTTGTTTTCTTGAGTGATCGGAGGAATATCCTAGGGACTCAAAAACAAAGTTTGAATCAACCACGGTGAAGTTTTACTGTATATAATCTTTATATTTTTGTTTACGGTCATTTTTTGTGACATTCTTGTTTGGATACAACATTATTGTTTAGCTACATTATGAAAACATGCCTATTCAAATATATAGAAAATTTCACCTCCTAATGCGTACCCACAATCTTTATTTTTGAGCAGAAATAAGAAAAATAATGTATACCCCTGTAAACCCCAGTTTTACTAAATAAAAGTGGGGTTTAAGGAGGTCAAAATTATATAGGGATGTTTTTGTGATGAATATGGATTTTACTTTGAATCCCAGCAAAGCAGTATTACAGATATTACAAAGAGGTTATAATATATGCAGCTTATGTATAGCACTAAAAATGACTGACTGCATCATTTCAAGATTCAAGGTCTCCAGTTGGCTGAGTGGTTAGCACTCCAGACTTCAGATGACGAGGTCCCAGGTTCGAATCCAGCTGGAGGCTCAACACATGACTGTACAAGGCTTCATTGCACAGAGCCTTTCATTATCACCTTTCCTCTCTCAGTATGACTTAAACAATGTTGAAAGGGATGTAAAACACCAAACCATCATTTACTTACAGGATCCTGGGTTGACTCTGCTACTCTGTTAGCCATTGGTGGAGGATTTGATAATGGTTACCTGCGTGCCTTGAAAGCAGATGGCCTTCAAGTCATCAGAGAATATATCCATGCCGGGGGCCGGTATCTTGGCATCTGCGCTGGGGCCTATCTGGCTTGTTGTGAAATAGAATTTGATAAAGGAGGAGACTTAGAAGTTTGTGGTCCAAGAAGTTTAGAGTTTTTCCCAGGTAATTGAAAAATATGCTATAGGAATACTTTACAGGTGTCTCAATCATCATGATCATTGGATTTTTGATTAATTTACAGGTACAGGGGCAACATTCACATCAGTGGGCCCCCTTCCAGGTAGCTGGCTTGCTGTACATATGGCAGATCTCACACCAGATCTCCAGGTATGTCTATCATGAGGGTCAATAGCCGAGAGCATCCACTCTCTGCAATCCCTCTCTATCAGCTGCTTCAGTGTCATCTTTGGCCTCCCAGGCCCACGCTTTCTTGAAACTTGTATGTCAAAGGCTGTCTTGACTGCACCATTGGAGCGTTCCACATGTCCATACCATCGGAGTCTTCTCTCCTTCAGAATAAGGTCCAGATCCTCAATGCCAAGCCGCGCAAATAGCTCATTGGAACTGGTGGTGACAATGTCTTGCGGCTTGATATTGCAGATCATTGTCCTGTCATTTCGCTGGTTTGGCTTTGTCAGTGGCCAAGTCTCACTGGCATGGAGCATGGAGCATTGCGCTCCGCACACAAGAGCCATACACACGGCCAAGTGTCTTGAAAGAAAGATGGTGGGAAGAGAGAACTGGTAACAGCTCCTTGAACTTCTTCCAGGTGGTTTTCACATGTGTTGTGGTTGAAAGTTCACAGCCACCTGCTGCTGAGAGCATCTCCTAGGTAGCAAAAGGAAGCTACCACCTCCAGCTTGTCAGGTCCGACTTGGACTTCCCTCTGTGGTCTGCTATCCAAGGGGCGTGCAGTTCCCTGACACCATGTACATCTGTAATCAGGGTCGTTTGTCAAGCGCTTGAGCCCACTGCATTTCTTGTGTACCCAGTCCTTGCAGCCGTTGCAGAAGATGCTGCTGCCCACTCTCAAGGAAACATTTGATGGATTTTGTGCCAAACAAAAATGTCTAGATTATATAGAAAATTGACCATAAATAGTACAAGGGAGACAACTTTTGTAACTTCCCTTTTGCTTTCCTGCACACCAAGGCACTTCTGAATAGAGATAGAGAAAGAATTACCAATTTCGTTCACACAGTGATTACAGTCATATTTCCTAAAGAAGAGACTGCATGCAGCAAGGCTAAAGATAAATTATTTATTCTTTATTTATTCTTTTAAAGTTTGTTTGTTTGTTTGTTTTGTTTTTTTGTTTTTGTTTTTACATCACATTCAAAAATCTTTCAGTCATGTCGCAGCATGTGGACGTGATAGGGAGCACATTACTCACTTTTAGAGTGCTGCCTTGCTGAAATGTCAGGCCCCAGACACCTGACATGATATTCCACTCAGTGACATTATACTGACACCAAGCTGACCAGTTCTGTGGGCCCCCGTAGCCTAGTAGCTGACTCTCAATCCATTAGATTTCTCACTGCTATGGTTCCAGCCTCTTTCGGGTCAGCTTGCAGATGATCAGGTGGTTGTTCCCGGGTTCTCTAGTTTTCACCCACCTTTGATGAACGATCGGCTTGATATAAGTGAAATATTCTTGAAAGGGCCGTAAAACCCAAATAAAAAAAAACAACAAAAAATCTGACCAGTTCTGATTCCTTTTTCTATTTTCTTAACTCTTTCCCCTTGAGTGGCGACTTTTGTCGTCTGCTGAAACCCTTTGCAAACAGTTTGGACCCAGATCTGGCCCGACAAAATGTCGGGCCTGATCTGGATCCCAACTGTTTGACACTCTGATGGTATTCCTGAAAGATTTTTTTGAAAAAGTTAATTAAAAAAAAATCCACAGACGACAAAAAAAGATGTGAAATTACCCAGCATGCAAAGAGTTAATACTGAGCACCAAGTGAAAGAGCAGCTAGTACCGTTTTTGTCTTTGATATGACTTGGTTGGGAATCAAACCCACAACCTCCTGGTCACAAAGCAGACACTTTACCAGTTGAGCCATTGTACTTGACTGTTTAGAGTAGACCCTTTTGGAGAGTTTTGACTGAGTTATCTATCCTGAAGGTATAGCCATTCTCCTAAATGAGAGAAATTTGAGATTTCTCAGGAAAGCAAAAGGAACTAGTTTTCTCCTGTAAGTTTATACCATTTCACATATAGAAGTATACAAAAATAAATAAATAAATAAATAAATAAAAATAAAAATAAAATAATGAAATGCATTTTTTATACTTAAAACATTTTAAACAAAAACACACAAACACATTTAAAATGTGACTGAATTATCTCAAACGAAACAAACAAACGGTGATAAAGCATAAAATAAATGTCATCTGCTGATGATTAGCAAGTTTGAAATTAAAGATTTCCTATCAAAAGGGGAAAAAAAACACTTGCAAAACTTTATTATGTAGGCTATGTAACACAATCACAAAAGGTATATGTGCACATGTATATCAATTCAATATTTCTTTCCAGGCAAATGTATTGGTCCCACCTTTCCAGGTTTTGTATACAACAGTGAGGCTGGTTCCCAAGCTGCTGAAATCAAATATATGGCACATGGTTTAGATGCTGAGCCAGAATCCAGCAGGACTGGATTTGTCTACTACAATGGTGGCGGCCATTTTGAATTGGAGAAATTACAGTGTGAAAATGTACAGACAATTTCCCAGCTTATAAATGCACCGGATGGTGAGATTCGCACAGCAGCAGTAAAGTGTCAGGTTGGAGAAGGAAAGGCAATTTTAAGTGGTGTTCATTTTGAATATTTAGTGGAAGACCTGAACGAGAGTGATAACCATTTGAAATCAGTAGTGCCCAAGTTACGAGATACTGTGTTTGAGAGAGACAGGTTTTATATGTCTGTGATGAAGATGTTGGGACTGTGATAATGTTTCTTTGTTAACCTTTTAACCCTTAAAATCCTACACACAACTGCAGCAGATGACATTTTGATCTTTTTTTAGCTTTCAGAGAAAATAAGACTTGGCATTACATGTGAATTGTCTGCCAGCAGACAATTCACATGAAATGTCTTATTTTCCCTGAAAATAATAATTATAAAAAAAAGAGAATGTTGTCTGCTACAATTTTACACAGATATCTTCAATGGACCCCACCAGTATGCTAGACTTGGCATTTCATGTGAATCCTCTGTTAGGCAGTGATAAAGCTGTTGGAACTAATATGGTTTCTTTGTTAACATGTTAAGCTGAAAGCACTGATCACAACTGCAGCAGATGGCATTTTGATTTTTTTCATTTATATATCAGAGAAAATAAAGCAGTATTTCATGTGAATTGTCTGCTAGGCCGTGATAAAGATGTTGGGATTGTGATATTGTTTCTTTTTTAACCTTTTAATCCTTAAAGCACTGATCACATCAGCAGCAGAAAACATTTTTTTTTTATTTTTCAAAGAAAAATAAGACTTGACATTCCATGTGAATCATCTGCTAGGCAGATGATTCACATGGAATGCCAAGTCTTATTTTCTCTGAAAAAAAATAAATAAATAAAAAAAAATAATGTAGTCTGCATTAATTTTACACAGATATCTTCAGTGTACCAGTATGCTAGTCAGAATGTTCTGTTATCTACTTAAGTGAGCAAGTGTAATATTCCTTCGAAGGAAGAACTCCTAGAAGCGATGCATTGAGTTTGCATAATGTTGCCGACGTTAAAGATTTTGAATATGTATACATGTATTTATACACATTTATTTTCTATTTTTTTCTAAATACTGCTATTCATATTGAGATGATATCCAGAGCAATCATTTTCCTTTTGTTTATTTGTTTTCTTATCTATTCTGTCTGCTTGTTTTGATTTGGAATTTTACAGCTCAGTCAACTGCTAATGTCATGTCGAGCTGGTCATTTAAACTACTCATACTGTTCAAGGACAGGCTTACTCCTCTATGCGGTTAACGCGTACTTTGTGTGCATACTTTTGCCAGTAATTGACAACTGCTCTTCTTGAATCAGTGGAAGGCGAGAATGAGCATAGAAATGATTTTATGATTAATCTTCACGAAAGTTATGTGGTGGAGCTAGGATTCAAAGTTACAATCCCTGAACCTGTAGGCAAATGCACTACCAACTATGCTATGAAGTCCCGCAATACTCAGTCTGATATTTTAACATGTGAATGTTCTACCATTAAGCAAAGGAAATGTCAACATGATCAAACTAAAATAATTCATGTCGTCAATGTAGTGTGTGCAAAAGGGCGCATTTATTGATATTGCACGTAAACATTTACTTCTCTCGATATTTGTCTTAGGAAAACATTGCAGCAATGTGGATTTTCCTTTCTGTATCTTGTTAGAATCAAACTATTTTTCTCTACTATAAATTACCGCAAATAATGTATGATGTTATCCGACAGATGCGAATATATATTCACTCCGGCTTTGCTGTCCTGAATTATTTCTTCCAATCTGCCCTCCAACACCATTATTCACGATAATTCACTAGAAAGAAAAATTATTTCTTAACGCTTAGCACTCTGGGCAAAATTTTCAGGAGTTGACATTTTAAAATATTTTTCTTATTTTTCAGAGAAAACAGGATTTGACATTTCATGCAAATTGTCTCCATTGGAGACAATTTGCATGGAATGTCAAATGGTGTTTTCTGAGAAAAATAAGAAAAAGTATCAATTTGTCATCTGCTGAATTAGGTAAAGATTAATTAGACTTTGCTGTATATAATTTCTACAGTATTTAATGATTCAGTCAGTGGACAGCAAAGGCCCTGATCAGACTGCATACTTGGAGATCCCTAAACGTGTAACTGGTAAACAGTGCAGACCCAGATCAGATACCACAGAATGCGGCGTCTGATCAGGGTCTGATCAGGGTCTCCACTGTTTACAAATAGTTAACCATTTTTCTTTACGAATACCTACATCATATAGCCGGATATACCTAAAATCGAAAACGGACTCTTGCAATATATAGTGTGGGAGAGTTTATTCAGTCTTAAATGGGTGAAGTCCTTTTTTCCCATAGCAAGGCTTATATGCAATGCGGTTGTTTGTATTTGGAGTTATGTCAAGTGCGGTCAGTATACCTAACCATACTTTTACTGGGCAGGCTTAGTCCTCGAACCAGTTAACCAGTATTGTGCAAATTAATTTGCCAGAAACTGACAACTGCCCTTCTTGAATCAGCAGAAATGACCATAGAAAATATTTTGTGATCAATCTCCACGAAAGAATGTTGCCGAGTGCCGACCCAGCGGGGAGTCAAACCCTTAACCTCCTCTTTTGTCAGAATGGCCTTCCACTGAAATGGGATACAAAAAACTTTCAGCCTAGACTGCTCCCTCTTTGATATGTAGTCACTTGCCTTCACCCACTGCCACAAAAATAAGAATTGCCGTTTCATTTGAATAATTCAGTGCCCAACTTAGTGGGTGAGCTGGGAACAATAGTCTCTTGAAGAACTCATTTAGGAGTTCTAACATTCAGCAAAGGACAAATTAATGACATTTTTCTTTTCCAAAAAAAATGATTACGAGGTTTGAAATTTAACACAAATTGTCTTCTTGGAAAACAAAATATTTGTGCCAGTGCACAACAAAATGTACAATAATACATGTACTTGTGCGACCAGAGAAGACTCAGAGCAGCCTGCACATTTGTGCAGTCTGGTCAGAGTCTTTGCTAATAGTATGTGCCTTCTACAGCCTCAAGTATATCCAACTAGACAAAGTGCCTAGTGGGGCACGTATACCTCCGACCAGCGCTACCGCCACTTTTTAAAAAGCACAAAGTATGTAGCTTTGACTCTGGAGATGGCAGTTGTATGCTATATGTTATAACATTGAAAAAATTCAATCACACATAATATGAAGCCCTTGACCTCAAAGATCAGGCACAGGTGCAGGGATTGAGCTAAATAAAACTTTAGCCCTATAACTATCACCATATACTAATGAAATCAATCAGTCTTTATATAATCTAAGCAAAAATGACATTTGTATGAAAAGTCTGTGACCTTGACTTAAAAGCCATGCCCCAGCTTGGGGATGGTGCCGAGAAAAACTTTAGACCTATATATACCATCATGCTTAATATTAATGAAACCAACAAAAGGGTCTTCATAATATAGCTATATTAATTTTAATGAAAATTTTAAGGTCACCTGCCTACTCAATGCCCTCTATATATCGGTAAAGTATCACAAAAATATCTTAAAAGAATTTTTAGAGTTATTGCCCGCACAAGATTTAAATAACCAAGGGAGAAAACTGCAGAATGGAGTCAGAGTGTCATTCTTGAATGTGATATGCCTACTCAATGTCCTATACATACTGGTGAAGTATCATGAAAATATCTTAACATGTTTTAAAGTTATGGTTCGCACAAATTTTTTACAATTCTGGAGACAAGGGGAGATAACTCATGGACCAAATCAGTTAGAGTTGTCTTTCTTGTACCTGACATCCTACCAAATGCCCTCTACAACCTGACAATTTCCTGAAAATAGCTCAAAGGGTAGTTAGGAGTTATGGGGTGCATAATAATGCGTTTATGGACAGACAGATAGACAGATGGATTCCATGCTGATCCATAGCTATATCCCCTAAACCTCTCGGTAGGAGGATAACGAAATTCAACAAAAGGTCTTGATGGTATAGCTATATAAACTTAGATGCAAATTTTTTTACTTTTATATGAAATTTCTAAGTCTGTGACCTTAACCTCAAGGTCATACCCTGGGATAGGGATGATGCTGAGTAAAACTCTAGACCTATATCTATCAACATGTCAAATATAAATAAAATTCCTGAAGGGTCTTGATGATATAGCTATATAAACTTAAACACAAAAAACTTTGACTTTTTTATGAAAGTTCTATGTCGGTGACCTTGACCCCAAGGTCACCCCTGGGGTGGGGATGGTGCTGATAAAAACTTAAGACCTATATCTACCATCATGCAATGCAAATATGAATAAAATCCATCAAAGGGTCTTCAAAATATGAGTTCTTATAAACTTTAACACTAAAACTTTGACCCTTAGACAAAAATAAAATATGACGAATAATACTTCAATGGACTGACGGACAGACTCCTTGTTGATAGCTATATCCACTCAACCTTTCAGTTAGGGGATAATGAAATTTAATAAAAGGTCTTCATATGGCTATATAAACTTAAACGCAAAAGCTTTTACTTTTATATGAAAATTCTAAGTTTCTGACCATGACCTCGGTCACACCTGGGGTGGGGATCATACCGAGTAAGACGCTAGGCCGATATCTACCAACATGTCAAATATAAATGAAATTCCTCAAGGGTCTTGATGATATAGCTATATAAACTTAAACACAAAAACTTTGACTTTTTTACGAAAATTCTGTGACCTTGACCCCAAGGTCACCTCTGGGGTGGGGATGGTGCTGATAAAATCTTAAGACCCATATCTATCATCATGCCAAATATGAATGAAATCCATCAAAAGGGTCTTCAAAATATGAGGTCTTATAAATAAACTTTAACGCAAAAACTTTGACCCTTACACAAAAATAAAGTATGAATGAATAATGCTTCAACGGACTGACGGACAGACGAACAGATTCCTTGCTGATAGCTATATCAGCTCAACCTTTCAATTAGGGGATAATAAAATTTAATAAAAGGTCTTGATGATATGGCTATATAAACCTAAACGCAAAAATTTTTACTTTTATACGAAAATTCTAAGTTCATGACCTTGACCTCAGTCACACCCTGGGTGGGGATCATGCCGAGTAAGACGCTAGGCCGATATCTACCAACATGTCAAATATAAATGAAATTCCTCAAGGGTCTTGATGAATTAGCTATATAAACTTAAACAGGCTTTCAAGTGCCCTCCAGTGAAAAAGTTGGGATAAAGTAGGGCTCAAAATTTTGAAAAAGCAGGGCAAAAGTAGGAATTTAAATCATGAAAAGTAGGGATAGTAGGGATGTTCTGAGTGTTTTCAGACTTAGAAAAAGATAAAATAAGAAAACAGTTTTCTCTGAACAATAATGCTATATCACCATGGTAAGGAAATACCAAAATACATGTTCCAAAAAAGGAGTTACAACTGAAGTAAAAATATTTCATAAACTTTTGCATTGTGACTGCTCTGATTAAGTTGATCCAATTTTTACAAACTTCGAGCAAGCGAGGAAAAAAATTATATTTCAGAAAAAAGTAGGGAAAAGTAGGAACACAAAAAAAAGTAGGGAATAGTAGGAAAAGTAGGGCCCACTTGAAAGCCTGCTTAAACACAAAAAAACTTTGACTTTTTTACGAAAATTCTGTGACCTTGACCCCAAGGTCACCCCCGGGGTGGGGATGGTGCTGATAAAAACTTTAGATCTCTATCTGCCATCATGCCAAATATGAATGAAATCCATCAAAGGGTCTTCAAAATTTGAGGTCTTATATACTTTAACGCAAAAACTTTGACCCTGTGACGGGAAGACAAACGAACGTATGTACGAATGAATGGAAAAGCGAAAACTATATACCCCATCATACTTTGTATGTCGGGGTGTATAAAGAGGGTTGGGGGTATAAAGAGGGATAAACAAGAACCCTTGCCAGACTGGGTGGGTATATCTGCCTGAGACACGCCCATATTTTCGTTTCCGGACAATAACTTTGGAATTGCTAATGGGCAAATTTTGTCAAATTTTTACGGAGTTATCTGCCCGAGATACGCCCATTTTTTTCGTTTCCGGACAATAACTCGAGTAAATAACAAGGCCTTTTAACCGAACTGGCTACATGCACTGATATTATCAAGATCTGGTTTAGGATTGTTATCTGTCCATTGATATTATCAAGATCTGGTTTAGGATTGTTATCTGTCCATTGATATTATCAAGATCTGGTTTAGGATTGTTATCTGTCCATTGATATTATCAAGATCTGGTTTAGGATTGCTATCTGTCCCTCCGTCATTTTCTTTTCAGACATTTTTGCAATAACTTTAATACATAAACAAATAATTGCTATGGCAGGGTATTATGCTTGTGGTGCTTTTATTCAAACTGTTCTCTACTGAAATGTTTATCCAGTATGCTAAGCCAAGCGAAAGTAAAGAAATCATGATCTCCTATCAAAGCTTCTCCCTCGATTTGGGGAAAAAACAAACACCTTGAGCACAAGGCTTGGTGCTGGGACAAAATTCAAAGATCATTCAAATGAAAACCAAGCCAAATTTTTAGGGCAAAAATGAAAAAATTATATTGATTTGTTGTCTGTTAATTTTATTTTCAAAAATTCAGTTACAGCATTTTCTGCTTTGTGAGCTATGAAATCAAGAATAAATAAAATAAAATAAATTTTATATTTCACTTTGCTCATTTTACAGTTCGTAGTTTTTTTGTTTTTTTTTGTTTTTTCTCACCTTTAAGGCAAATCTGGCAGATGACAAATCAGTGATGTATACCCTCAAAGCAAAATTAGCACAGAAGTAAACAATTAAAATATTTTTTTTTTTTTTTCTCGTGAAAAAAAGATTTTACTGCATTCAGCTGATTTCCAAAGGAGATTTGAAGGCAATGTCTGGTCTTATTTACATTGAAAAATTAATGAAAATCGTTTTTACTGTTGTCTGCTGATATTTATATTCAGCAGGTTAAATTTAAATAAAATTTCAGCAGAAGGCACAATATTTCTTTCTTATTTGTCACAGAAAATAGGCTTTTGACATTTCAAGCAGAATGTCGCTCAAAGCCTATTTTCTGATAATAGAAATAAGAAAAAAAAAAAAAAATCAGGGCCCAGTTGTTCAAAATTAACGATGTCGTTAGTTGACGATTCGTTAAAATTTACATCGAGTCATACGCAAATATGCTGAAATTTTTTGCTGAAAAATGTGAGTAGCTTTTGCAGTGCAAAAGCTACTCACATTTATTCAGCAAAAAATATCAGAATATTGTGTATTGAATCCGCTAAAATGGTTAACGAAATGACCCTTAACAAGCTCGTTAAAGTAACGACCCTTTGAACAACTGGGCCCAGTTTGTCGTCTTCTGAATTTGCCCAGAAATTAAAGCTGAACCAAGGTTTATCAAAAATTTATTTCAATAAGAAAGACTGTGACAAGAATAGCTCGACAATAATTGTAAGTAGGTAGATAAACAAACATGTTTTCACTGATGACAGACGAATCCACAGACATGATCAAATTCTACCTGCATCATCAGCACTTCTAACTTTCAGTCAACTTTCAGCCAATCAGATTACTTGATCGAGATTACTTGATTACTTTCAGCCAATCAGACTTGATCCAGATTGTTGATACAAATTCACATACTTAATGACAAACAGTGCAGATCCAGATCAGTTGGCTTCTGATCTGGATCTACACTGTTTGCAAAAGAAGGGCATACCCGAGTTCAGCAGGACCTGGTTCAAGTTATTTGTTTGTGTATTTTTTGTAACTACAGCCAATACCAATTTGTGATGTCACCACTATCATGCAGGTCATGTGATCAGCACAGTTCCACCAATATGGAAGCTAGTTTATCAAAAGACTGCATGTAAAAATCTGAGTAAAATCCGTCAAAAATGCACATGACATTGTAAATAGTTGGAAAAAAGTAACACAAATGTCAAGGAAACAACATAAAATTCAATGACATCATAACATCCATTAACCCTTGTCATGCTGAATAAATTGTCACACCCACTTCTAATTTTCAGCCAATCAGATCACTTGGTCCTGGTTTGTTGATATAAATTCACATACTTAATGACAAACAGTGCAGATCCAGATCAGTTTGCTTCTTCAGAAGCCAACTGATCTGGATCTACACTGTTTGCTAAAACAAGGCATGTTGTGTTCAGCAAGATAAGGGTTAACACTTGGGAAGCTCTGAGTAAATTCCGCAGACAACAAACTGATGAAGTTTTTCCTTGAAAACAGGATCTGGCATTTCATGCAAATAGTCTCCTCAGGAAGAATATTTCAAAATGTCCTCAGCTGAATTTTTTACACAGCAGGCTAAGTGTTAAGCATGTATTTTGGTTTTTAACAACATAAATCACAGTTAAGGTCATTGTATCAGAATCTGACATCACACTTCACATTTATTTTGTTTTTTAACAACATAAATCACAGTTAAAGTAATGGATAAGGAAATAGGTTAGAATCTAACATCAAATTACACGTGTACATGTATTTTGATTTTTAACATAAATCACAGTTAAAGCAAACAGATACACCCAGAGATCTTGCTACAACTTTTCAAAATGAGAACAATTTTTTACAGAGGAGAAATCATATCTTTTCAACCCTGAGGGGTTACTCATGAACAAAAGAATTTTCTCCCTTTCAAGTAAGAGTAGCCCCGAATAAGAAATCGGATACAGTATAATTCCACTACTAACCCTTGTCCTGCTGAACCTGGATATACCCTGCCTTTGCAAACAGTGTAGATCCAGATCCGTTGGCTTCTGAAGAAGCCAACTGATCTGGATCGGCACTGTTTGCCAATAAGTATATGAATTTATATCAACAATGTGGATCAAGCAATCTGATTGGCTGAAAATTAGAATTGGGTGTGGCTTCTTCATTTATTCAGCAGGGCAAGGGTTAAGACCACATGTAATTAAGGCCACTCCACTATTACTAAAGGAGTAGGCCAAAGTTTCTGACAAATGGCATATGCAGTGTAGACCCAGATCAGACTGCTCCAGGATCTACACTGTTTGCTACTCCACTAAGTATTTAACGAAACAACTAGAGAAAGTAAAATTCAGGCCACAAAAAGTATGGAAAAGAAGTGTTCGAAATTTTAGAAAATTTACCATTGTTCTAAATTCAATATTAAGACCAACTCACTAATAAGACCATTTTCAGACAGTTCCAAAAGTCTTAACCCTTAAAATGCCAAGAAAACCTGCACCTGAAAATGTCTGCTGTTTATGTCATCTGCTGAATATTCCTGCAAACTTTCCAAACCTATTTTTGCATACAGACAAACAGTGTGGACCCTGATCAGACTGCTGAAATGACAGTTTAAAACACAAGCAGATGACAAAGCAGACGACAACTGTTGCGATTGGCAGTTTAAGGGTTAATAGTGAATTTTACTGCATTTCTATACCAGAGTTATCTCCCTTGAAGGTGTATCCCTTCCCCTTAACCCTAAAAGCACTAATAACAGCTGCAGTAGACAACATTTTGATGTGATTTTCCAGAGAAAAAGCTTGACATTTCATGTGAATTACATACAACTCACATGAAATTGCATGAATTATTTTCTCTGAAAAAAAGAAAAAAGAAAAATCAAACAAAAAAAATCAAAATGTCATCTGCTGCAGTTGTGACTAGTGTTTTAAGGATTAAGGCAATTTGGTATAAATAGACACAATCTGGAATGATTTCTCGGGACCCGTCACTTTCCAGCTTGTTTTAAAATTGTCCTTTGAATATATTGTAAACACTCCATTATACACATCTCTTCCACACAGATGCTGCCCAGCAGCTGTTATAGGGTCGCGTTTCCCATCAGTTAATAAAGAATCCCATTTTACGTCTTTTGGAAAAACTAAATTGTGAAAAAAATCCTCCTCCTTAAATGCCTTGGGATCAAAATGACTGATTAAGGGGTCCACATTTTCTTGTGCCACTGACATCTTACTGCAGTGGAACACTTGAACAAGATTATTAGAATCACTATCAACTGGTGAAAATTTGTATAAATACTGCCGCGTGAACTGTCCAGACGCTGCTGGAAAATCGTAATTCTCTAATTTCCCTGATTCCCGATATAACAAACATTGGTTATTTGCCTGCTTATTCTGATCTTGAACTGTGGGATTCTCCCATGGACAGTAGGAAGCAACGGCCTCATTTACTACAGCA
This sequence comes from Anodontia alba, assembly GCA_964016985.1. Lineage (NCBI taxonomy): Eukaryota > Metazoa > Mollusca > Bivalvia > Lucinida > Lucinidae > Anodontia > Anodontia alba. The sequence goes on along the minus strand of OZ024838.1, from coordinate 18,480,960 downwards.
ATAAAATGCTCGTCTGCAAGACTTCTAATCTCTCGGAACAATTTCCAACAACCTCGGAAGTATTTCAGCATTCTGCACTTTTGATCGTGTACTCTTGTTTCCTTACATTGGTGTTTACATAACCCTTACACAATCCACATCTATCAGAATTTAAAATGTTTTCAAGTACAGGTTTATAGCACAAACTGACCAGTTTACAATTATCTTTAAAATATTTTCAGGCTGGCACAAACTGCTCAGTTTTACAGTTAGCTCTGAAATATTTCAAGCACAAGTTAGCACAAACTGACCAGTTTACAGTTTACATTAACCAGTCCAACTTATCAAACAATATTCTAACCTTGTTAGTTTTCCCTGGTTTGAAAGATTAACAACTTTGTACAGGTTAGCACAAACTGACCATCTTACAGTTATCTTGACCAGTCCAAACTTATCAAACTATGACATTCCAACCCTGTTGATTTTATCTGGCTTGAAAGATCAACAACTTGTAATAGATTTATCTATATCTGATTACCTGTATATCATCTGAGCTATTTAAAGTAAACACTAAATATGCTGTCAGCTTTATGTCTGTGCTATGTCCTAAAATTTAGTATGCCAAAGTCTTTGACAAAATGGCATGTGATGGAGCAGTCTGATCCGAATTTACACAATTTACCATTCCATTAATGCCATTCGACTAAGTATTTAAAGAAGCAACTGCATAAAAAGCAAATTTTGGCCAAAAAGTATGGAATAGTTAGAAATTTTAGACTAATTTCAAATCAATATTTTACGCTTTAATACAGCAATTCTTTTAAAACAATCCAATTCCAGGCAGACAGAACTTTATAAGAAATTAGGGTACGTTTTCAAGGTCAAGGCTGTTGATTTTAAACATCAACTTTCAATGTCAAAACTACCATTATAAACTTCAGCTTCCAAGTTCAGAGGTATATTTTTAGTCAAAGATAACAAAATCTGATCACTGCTGAAATTTCTTATGGTATCAAATTCTGATCTATGTGGCTTTCTTTAACATATGGCCACCTGAAAAAAATGAAAAGAACTATGAACACAAGTGTAAGAAAACAGAGTACAAAGAACAGTAGGACTCAATGACTGGAACACCAATGGCTGGTTTACCTTGGCCGATTCGAACTCGTTTTTGAGTCCCTAGGAAGCTGTTCCAATAGCGCAAGAAAAATATTTCGGGATATTGTAGGGAAATTTCCTTAATATATCAAGAAAATGGATGTTGAGTGTACTCATTAGAATTGCCTCATTGAGGCAATTCTAATGAGTACACTCAACATACCATTATCATAAAAGATCAAATAGAGGTCCCTAAATTATCCCCATTTGCCTCCTGACCCGATGCTATGTTTAACCCTCAGTGGCTCGAACTACCCATGTCTAGAACAAATTTCAAAGGCCACAAAGACATTCGAGCCATTGAGGTTTGACTGTAGTAGCAGTACAATTTTTGTAACTGAAGAGAAAGATAGTAAAGGAAAGGTTATTGATATGGAACAGGTGAAAAAGTGCTAGTCACCATTTCCCTGGGCTGGGTTTCAAACCTGCACAACCTGGGTGACAAGCCAACACTTTACTATCAAAGCTTGCTTGTATCACAAATCGCAAAGCAGTACAAGTGTGCTATATACCTATACACGAGGATTTTTTCCCTGCTCCAAAGTCAAACTTGTACCAAATCTCTTGGAATGCAAGAATCATATGAAATGAGACTTGAAATTCTAATGTAAATGTGGATTATTTATAATGGGCACTAAATGTTAAAAGGTAAAAATGCTAATCACCTTTTCCTATGATGAGGGACTTCTGGTCAAATTACACTCTATCATGTCACTATAAGAACCAAGAATGTTATATACATGTCTAATACTGTACCGTTATATACCAATATCCAGTGACAGATACTATACAGTTATTTCATCGCTATTTGGAGTATAGTCAGAACTCCGGCTGAAGGTTCTGCGGACAATCTGATTGATTTGTTTGTTTGTGTTGAGGTTTTATGGCCCAGTCAACCCAATGGGGTCATGTCGAGCGTGGTCAGTTTACCTAGCCACACGTTTACTGGGCAGGCTTAGTCCTCTAAGCGGTTAACCAGTATTGTGCACATTATTTCGCCAGAAACTGACAACTGCCCTTCTTGAATCAGCGGAAGGGAGAGAATGACTGTAGAAAATATTTCATGATCAATCTCCACGAAAGAATGTTGCTGACCTCGGCGGGGGTTGAACCCGCGACCTCCTGGTCTCCAGTCGGACAGCGCATCCAAGCGAGGCTGGCTACTTTTATAGGGAGGTTGTTGTTGTTAAGAGGTGATCTTTTGTGGCGGTTCAAGTGAACATATACATGTATAAAAAGTACATAAAATTAAATTCTGCGTATAATGTATAAAAGATGTATTTATGTGGATAATTAAATATGTGGATAATTAAATACGAGGATAATAAATACACGAACACATAGCTCTTGATAAGGCACTTTTTTTCAATCAAAAAGTACTGATATTTTTTTCTTATTTCTCCATGAAAACATACATTGTGGGCACTCATTAGAAGCGCCTTTCCAAGGCGCTTCTAATGAGTGCCCACAATATATGTTTTCATGGAGAAAAGGCACTTCTAATGAGTGCCCACAATGTATGTTTTCATGAAGAAATAAAAAAAATATTATGCGGACACCCCCCACCCCCACTCACACCCTATCTGGAACTGTATCTGTATCTTATAAAACAAACAATAACAAGCAAATCCAGTATAACCCTCAAAGCTCCAGATAAGAGGGCGTATCCTATTAATATTTTTCTTATATCTCCACAAAAAGATGTGGGTACTTGTCAAAAAAGCCTCGCCGAGGCAATGCTAATGAGTACCACAAAATATGTTTTCTTGGAGAAATAAGAAAAATATTAGTACTTTTCAGTTAAAAAAAAAGGACCTTATCTGGAGCTACGAACCCCCACTTTGAAATAACCTCTCTTTTTCAAAGTAGGGGCATTTTTTTAAAGTGGGTGTTGAAAAAATGGGAACACAACAATAGTTGAAATAAATGCAGTAAATATCTATAACAATGTTATGGCACATTCAAAACTGAACAACATATCTAAAATATTTTTAAAATTACAAAACAATAGCTTAAAAAATAAACATTTTTTTATACACAGCCTGCAAAATCAGGAAATGTCTTCAACACAATTTTCTACCGCAAGGTACTGATATGTTTACTTCTCAAAAAACATGTTTTCAGTATTTGTTAGTAGAATTTTACTGAGATGTTTCTTCAGAAGCCAACTGATCTGGATCTACACTGTTTGCAAAGGCAGGGCATATCCAGGTTCAGCAGGACTAAGGTTAACTACAGAACAGAAAGTAAAAATTATGAAAATTTTTTTTTTTTTACTTTTGCACCAAAACATATCTTGTAAAGGTGGTGGGTGGGTGGGGACAGGGAGGGGTGGGGGAGGAGTGAATTTGCTATACAGTATTCGCTGATAATTCTGGGATAATTTTCTCGAGTTCCCCCCAAAAAACTTTTGATTTGGGTACTCATTAGAAGTGCCACTGTGAGGCATTTCTAATTACATATACCCGCAACTTATGGGATTTTTCTGAAAAACATAATTATCACCAAATACTCCTCCTTCAGAAGTTCTCTAGGACTTCTCTCACAATGATGATACATGTACCACTGTTTACCCACAAGATCAGTTTTTGTGCAAAAATATAAGCATCAATTATCACCTCAAATACAACTGATTCTTTCACCTCAAACACTGAAAACTCACACTACTACTTATATCAAACCAAGCTGGCCTCAGCCGATGCCTGTCTAACTGGTGATCAGGAGGTCTGGCCCTGCAGTATTCTTTCATGTAGACTGATCAAGAAATATTTTCTACAGTCAGTTCCACTGGTTCAAGAAGGACAGTTGACAGTTTCTGGCAAAAGGGTATGCACAAATATCGGTTAACTACTTAGAGGACTAAGCCTGCCAAAGAAAAGTGTGGTTACATGTACGTAAACTGACCGGCTTGACATGACCCTAATGGGTTGACTGAGCTGTTAAACCTCAACTCAAACAATGTCAAACCAAATAACAAACAATGTTGCTTTAGTTTAGTCAATGTTTTTTTACATTTCAACTTCTTTTATATCTCAAACTGCTGTTATAAAAAAACAAAATTTCTGCCGGGGCCCAGGTGCTCAAAACTTAACAAAGTTGTTAGCAAATGTGACGTTAAAATTTCGAACTTGAAATATGGCAAATGCATTGATATTTTTTGCTAAAAAAAATGTGAGTAGCTTTTGCATTGCAAAAGCCGCTCACACATTTTTGCAGCAAAAATATCAATGTTTTTAAAAATACCTTGGCTACAACAGTGAACAAGTTTGTCATTAATGTGCTCATTAAGCTAACAATACACTGAACAACTGGGCCCTGGTCCCTTGGAGTTGGAGATAACAAGACGACTGTACAGCCTTACCTGGAGATATGTTTAAAGCCTAATGGTCTGTTTGTTTGTGCTGAGACTTTATGGCCCAGTCAACCCATTGGGGTCATGTCAAGCACAATCAGTTTACCTAACCACACTTTTTTCCTGGGCAGGCTTATGGTAGTTCTCTAAGTGGATGACCAGTATTTGCACACATTTTTTTTGCCAGAAACTGGCAACTGGCCCCCTTGAATCAGCGTGAGAGAATGACCATAGAAAACATATTTCAAGATCGATCTCCACGAAAGAATGTTGTCAGACCTTGTGGGGATTGAACCCGCAACCTCCTGGTCTCCAGTCGGGCCTAAGAGTCTCTAAGCAAACAGTACAGATCCTGATCAGACTGACCCAGGGCTCGAGAAAATGTCGGTTTTTCGGTTCTGAACCGATTTTCGTATTTCTGAACCGATTTTGACTAACAGAGGATGATCAAAAATCGGTCCAGTTTTTAACGATATTTTGAAAAAAATCGGTTCGAAAATTTTCGCCAAGTCGCTAAATTGTGTAAACAAACTGACCTTTTCCCACAGATAATCCAAGCGTGTATTCATAAAATACCTCGAGGGCCAGTTATTGGACCGGCTCATTATTGAAATAGGTGAATCAGATTTGTCCACACAGGCGGTTCTATTATCTTATCGCAGCGAAATTTGATCCGCTTATAAAAATTATGTAATCAAGTGAAGCGTAAGGCGACAGCATATCGGTGTTTTTGATATGTAAAGGTAATTTGCAATATGATTGAAGTGTGAAAAGCAAGTGTCAGGTAATACAGTTGGATGTGTACACCTGCTTAATCACGCATTCAAGTATGTTTTATTCTGTTGCTAATTGGTCTATCTTTAATTGCCAATTATCCGAGATCCAACGATTTCATTAAAGGCAGTTAAGGTAAAGTTTGTTTTAATTGTCTGATACAAAGAAAGGTGTTAAAATCGGTTTTGCTCATAATAGAGTACCTGTTATAGTCGAAAGTATTTAATGCTAGTTAAATCGTTTAAGGTCGCCTTTTCTAGTTTAGAAATGACACAGCGTAGCATTTTGTCTATGTTGCGTAGAGTATTGCCTGCGAGTTCTGTGGAATGTGAGCGAGGTTTTTCAAAGCAAAACCTCATTAAAACACGGCTAAGATGTAGTTTGAATATCGAAAATCTTGATCATCACATGCGCATTTCGATCAACGGCCCAAAACTGCAAGCATTTGACCCATTGCCAATATATCGTATCTGGCGAGAGATGAAGGATCGGCAGATCTTTACCAAAACAGAGAAAAAGGAAAAGTTGAGCGAAGAGTCTGATCAGTTTGCGCTAATGCCTTCTGTAGGTTTTGTTATGCGCTGGCTCATAAATGTAGTGGCCAACGCAGCACAACGCGAATATAGCTTTTGATCGCCGATTGTTTCCCTTTAGTACTCTTCAGTAACTGAGTGACCCGGATATTGAGAAAATGAAAGTAGATGAAATATGGCGTGTCTGAACGGTGGGAGCAAAATTGCTGTTTATAATCGAGATACCGATGTTAATATTAATTGAACAAGTGTTGAAGCAATATTGGTATGTCAGTCGTTGTGCTAATAACGAACTAGCACCCTGTATTTTGAAACTGAAAAATAATACCGAATGGAAACAAACTACCGTTACGGAAATTACCGAAAATCGGTTCGGCAATTTCCGTTTTTGGGGCGAAAATATGCTGGACCGATTTGGATTCTTCAGTTTCTCGAGCCCTGGACTGACCTGCAGGCTGATCTAGGAGTTCACAGTTAAAAAAATATTTTTAACCCTTGTCTTGCTGAATAAATTAAGATGCCACACCCCCTTCTAATTTTCAGCCAGTCAGATTACTTGATCTGGATTGTTGCTATAAATTCAAATACTTAATGGCAAACAGTGTAAATCCATATCAGTTGGCTTCTTCAGAAGCCAACTGATATGGATTTACACTGTTTCCAAAGACAGGGTATATCCGGGTTCAGTAGGACAAGGGTTAAAAGACTACCATGCTTATCTGGAATGTTCAAGATTGCTACATGTATTTGGCATTATATTTCCCTTTCAACACATATTGAGATAATAGGTGATAATGAAAAGTTCTGTGCAGTGTAGCGCCAAGAAGTCATGAGCTGAATTCTGCCTCTAGTGGGATTTGAAGTCTGAACCTTCTGATTCGAAGTTGGGAGTGCTAACCACGCTCCTATCTGGAATGTTTACCCTAGTCCTGCTGAAACCAGATACACCCTGCCTTTTCAAACAGTGGAGATCCAGATCAGTTGGCTTTTTCAGAGGCCAACTGATCTGAATCTGCACTATTTGTGATTAAGCATGTGAATTTGTATCAACAATCTGAATCAAGTAATGGGATAGGCTGAAAATTAGAAGTAGGCATGGCATCTTAATGTATTCAGCATGACAAGGGTTTCTAATAAGCACACTATGACTTGACTTCATCAAGACGAGATAAAAATGGACAAGTGATAGTTAAGGACAAAAAATGGTTAAGGGGTCAAGGTGTCCCAATATTTAGGGTAAATGGGATATAATGTTTTTTTGTGGGGTTTTTTCATGAACACAACAGATCCTTAAAGATAATACAGTGTAATACATGTATGACTGCCAGCAAAGGCCTCCTCTGATTGGCTGAAACTGGTTTTTACAAATCCTGATGTTTGCTATAAATTATGGTAAATGTCCTAATATTTCGAACACTTTATTCCACACTATTTTGGCCTAAATCATGTTTTGCATGCAGCTGTTTCTTAAAATACTTAGTGGAATGGCTAACAGTGGAGACCCTGATCAGACTGCTCTTTCAGGAGCAGTCTGATCTGGGTCTGCACTGTTTGCATATGTCATTTTGTCAACAACCAGTCAATATCACTTTTGTCACTACTGCCAAACAACAAAAAATAGTCATATAACAAAACAATTGATACATTCTATTGAGGTTAACATGAGGAATTGTCAACCCTCGAAAGTAATGTTCACCTTGGCTTCACCTCGATGAACATCATTTTCTCGCACTGACAAATCCTTGAATGCATCAACTGTATATTAACCCCAAATTACTTACCCAGCTTCAGAAAAGAGCCATATTCAGAAGGAAGTTGTTGTTATTCTTACACCATAAGACAATTAGAAGGAACTTCACTGGAATTTATGTCACACCTGCACACTAAAATGTGAAAACAAGTACCAGAAGAATGCAAGCTGCCATTCTTGTTTAGCTGGGTGAGATAAAACAATCAGGGAAGTGAAACTAACTGTTAAGTTTTACAGTTTGTAGACTTCATTTAGAGTTATCGCTAGGGTAATCGCTAGGGTGGACAGAAGCCCCCCATGCTAACACAGGTGCGACAAAAATATATATTTGAATACTCCTCTTGAGCTATGGTATTAAATGTTAAAAAGCCAATTGTACAGGAGGTAATTAACCCATAAAATGGTAAGCAAAATCGTAGCAGACAACATTCTAAATTTTTCATTTATTTTTTTCTTTTTTGAGTCACCCTACTAATGCTGGAGCGACAATAATATATATTTGGATATTCCACTTAAGCTATGATAATTTGTAAAACTTAATTGTACTGGAGGTAATCAACCCTTGAAGTGGTAGGCAAAAATCGTAGCAGATGACATTCTAAATTTTTCATTTTTTTTTTTTTGGAGAATAAGACTTGGCATCGAGTGTCACACGAAATGACATGTCTTATTTTCTCAAACAAACAAAAAAAACAAAACAAAAAAAACATACAAATACACACACACACACACACACACAAAATAACTAGAGCTGGTGTTTGTAAAACACTATGCCCCCAACTGCCTGACTCTAACACTGTTTGACTCCAACACTGCTTAGCCATGACGGTAACAACAGTACAAATATATGATTTCAATGTTATTTTATCAAAGGGAAATAACTCTAAAATAGGAGATGATTGGGATAAGAAAAAAATACGGATCACCTATTTTTTCATGAGGAATCAAAACATGAAATTTCAAAACATTAGCATACATGGTTCTAAACTTATGCTATACACAATAAAGCAACGACATTAAATGGCCCGAAATTGCGAAGGGCCATAACTCCAACATTTCATTTAATTGGTTCAAAATTTATTCAGGTGATCTCCTCCTCAATCCCAATCAGTATACCAAATATCATGGCTCTAGCTTAAATACTTTTTGAGATATCTTGCTGAAAAAGTCAAAATGCCTAGAACTACAAAGGGCCATAACTACATCAATTTTTCATGGAATTCCCTAAAAAACAAACCAGGTAATCTCCACATCAACCCCAATCAGCATATAATATTTCAAGACCCTAGCTTAAGTGCTTTTCGAGAAATCTTGCTGACAAGGTCAAAATGAGCAGAACTGCAAAGGGCCGTAACTTTATCAATATTTTCATGGAATTCTCTCAAAATATAATCGGATATGTACACATCATTCCCACTCACTGTATCGAATTTCAAGAACCCAGCTTAAATACTTTTCAAGATATCTTGCTCACAAGATTTAATTCTGATTTTTTTCAAAGGGGCATAACTTTAAATAAACATGCTAGACAAGAAACAAAATACGGGTCGCCTATTTTTTCATTGGGAACCCAAATATAAAAATTCAAAACCCTAGCGTGCAGGGTTCTTAAGATATGGCATGCACAAAAAAAGCTTGATGAACGGACAAACAGTCGGATGGACAAATGAAGGCAAAATAATATGCCCCATCAATTTCATTCGAAACTGGGGGCATAATCAGGTCATCTACTCATCGCTACCAATCTATTCATCAAGTTTCAAGGCTCCAGCTTCAATAGTTTTTGAGATATTTTGTTCACAAGGGAAACATGCCCAAATTTACAAAGGGCCATTACTTATGAAATATTTTTCAGAATTTACAAAAAAATTAATCAGGTCATCTACTCATCATTACCAATCAATTCACCAAGTTTCAAGTCTCTAGCTCTAATAGTTTTTGAGATATTTTGCTGACAAGATAAAAATGCCCAAAATAACAAAGGGGCATAACTCAAGAAGTATATTTCAAAATTTCTTCAAAAGTTACTCAGGTTGTCTACTCATCACTACCAGTCTATTCATCAAGTGTCAAGGCTCTAGTTCCAACAGTTAAGGTATTTTGCTGACAAGGTAAAATTGCCCAAAATTACAAAGGGCCATAACTCATGAAGTATTTTTCAGAATTTCTTCAAAAATTAATCAGGTCATCTACTCGTCACTACAAATCCATTTACTAAGTTTCAAGGCTCTAGCTCTAACAGTTTTTGAGATATTTTGCTGACAAGATAAAAATGCCTAAAATTACAAAGGGGCATAACTCAAGAAGTATATTTCAAAATTTCTTCAAAAGTTTATCAGGTTGTCTACTCATCACTACCAGTCTATTCATCAAGTTTCAAGGCTCTAGCTTCAATAGTTTTTGAGATATTTTGCTGACAAGTTAAAAATGCCCTAAATTACAAAGGACCATAACTCATGAAGTGTTTTTCAGAATTTCTTCAAAAGTTAATCAGGTCATCTACACATCACTACAAATCCATTCACTAAGTTTCAAGGCTCAAGCTCTAACAGTTTTTTGAGATATTTTGCTGACAAGGTAAAAATGCCCAAAATTACAAAGGGCCATAACTCAAAAGGCATTTTTCAAAATTTCTTCAAAAGTTAATCAGGTTGTCTACTCATCACTACCAGTCTATTCATTAAGTTTCAAGGCTCTAGCTCCAACGGTTTTTGAGATATTTTGCTGACAAGATAAAAATGCCCAAAATTACAAAGGGCCATAACTCATGAAGTATTTTTCAGAATTTCTTCAAAAGTTAATCAGGTCATCTACTCATCACTACAAATCCATTTACTAAGTTTCAAGGCTCTAGCTCTAACAGTTTATGAGATATTTTGCTGACAAGGTTAAATTGCCCAAAATTACAAAGGGCCATAACTCAAGAAGTATTTTTCAAAATTTCTTCAAAAGTTAATCAGGTTGTCTACTCATCACTACCAGTCTATTCATCAAGTTTCAAGGCTCTAGCTTTAATAGTTTTTGAGATATTTTGCTGACAAGATTGCATCCATATTTTTTCAAAGGGCCATAACTCAGAAAAGGGGCAAGAAAAAAAATACATGTCAGCTATTTTTTCATGAGGAATCCATATATGAAATTTCAAAACAGTAGCATTCACGGTTTTAAAGTTATGCTATGCATCAAAAAGCGTGACGAACGGACGGACGGACGAACAATCCAGAAGCAATATGCCCCTCCAACTTCTTTGAAGTTGGGGGCATAAAAATGGTGTCTGCTGTAGTTGTGATTCGCACTTTAAGTACAAGTATTAAATGAAAATGTTATCTGTAACTTGCAGGTGTGATAAGCACTTTAAGGGTGATTGTATGGCAGACTGCTTGAGGCAGATACATGTACTTTTTTACTGAACTTTCGCTGGTGTTAGGATTTCTGCTCCCATCAGTCTGAAGACGGTAGCAGCTATCTTTTCGTAAACCATGAACATAAAAGCTGCCGTTAACACCGTCTGTAGCAGTTTTGACTCCATTCCCTTGTATAATCCCCACACCCCTTGACTTCTAACTAAATCGGCCATTGCTTGGTACATACTCCTAGCCATCTCCCTGCTGGAGTAGCCTGCCCGTGATCGAGACTGGATCACCTGTAGTGGGTATGTTACTATAGTCGCCACTGTTTTGGCAACAGCACCAATAACGAAGTAAAGAAATCCACTCAGCTCTTCTAAATTTAGCATTCTCTGGAAGTCACGTTTCAGGGTTTCATAGACCATGAACTGAATAGCGGGATTGCTGGCCAAAACCAACGATGGTTTTGTCCCGTTCCATAAACTGCCTACTCCTTCAGACCTAGCAACCATTAGTAATGCATCAATGATTCCCTTATAATGTGGCTGATTTGTATCTCTGTATTTTTCTGTTTCAAAATTGATCCCCTGTAATTTGAGACGTGTATTTACGACCCATAATGGGGTAGTGACAAGAACATTTATAACTCCTGCTATAGTAGCAAAAGTAAGATCTTTGATTGGATCCGATTTAAGATCACCCAGGAAAACACTTTTCAAGCTATTATATGCATAAAAGTAAACAAAGTTTGAACAGCACAAGGTGGCTACAACAGGGAAAAGCCCCCGATACAAACTCCGAAATCCTTCTTCTTTGATGATTTCTGCGATAATGATGGGGGAATGTTTAGCTTGCCTCTTATCGTCAACTTGAAGTCTCGTCCTGGCAGTGTCTAGCGGGAAGAATATAACCATGCTGACTGCACTTCCAACAGCCCCAGCAAAAGCGTGGACAAAGTTTGAGTAACTGAACACATTCTGGAGGCCTGCCAATTTCATTGTTTTATAGCCTAGATCATGTGGTTTTATCAACTCTTTACTAACCATTGTGAATCCTACCGTTAGATAATCTGCTGCATTTAATCACAACTGCCCAAGCCTGAAAAAAAAGCAAACAGTACATGGCTTTCGATACGATTTTTTTTTCTACAAAAAGTATTGATAATTTTCTTATTTTTTCATGAAAGAATATGTTGTGGGTACTCAATAGAAGCGACTCCCTGAGGCACTTCTAATAAGTACACACGTTTTTTTTCTTTGTGGAGAAACTAGAAAAAATAATTATTTGGATACCCCTATTATCATAAGCTTTAAGAATAGAACATTCTCTCTGTTTGGATTATTGAGCCGAGCATTCTGTGTGTGTGTGTGTGGGGGTGCGCAAGCGCATGTCAGCAAGCAAATATATTGTATAATCAGTCAAGAGCATAACTTATACCGGTACTTTTTTAATTCAAAAGAGTTACCAATTTTGCTACAGTTTGTGGATTTAACTTGTTTCGGATATTTTTCAATTTGTGCCATTTTATACACTCTGATTGTAGACGTACTACAACTTTCATGGGCAAGTGGTTAATTTTGTATGAAAGAGCTGTTATGTAGCTTTATGATCAAGCAATAAAATTTTGTATGCATTGTCTAGAAATGTGTACGCATGGCCTTTGAAGTTAATGAAAAATGTACTTTTTAACTTATTTAGGTTATTTTCAAAATATTTACAAATTTGAGAAATAACCTAAGTAAGTTAAATTTAACCTTCAGCCAAAGGAAAGTTAACTCTTACACTTTGGAAGGGAAGTTACTTTATAGTAAATCTTAACTTTACCCAGTTATAAATCTTCTCAAAATTTTAACCTTTTGTTATATATATAGGGTGTTTGATTATTTTAGGTATCATTATTTTCATGTTTACTACAAGTTTCTATATACAAATAGAACTTTTTGGAAAAATATGTTTACAATAACAAGTTGTTTATGTTCTTTTTAGAACTTTCCAGAAGGAATGCTCTAGATTAAGCTTTTTTTTGGCATATCATAGAACATTTAGAATATTCTTGACTAAAACTGGAAAATAAGTGATGCCTCTAGTAAATTCTTTTCCAGAATGTTCTTTGATATTATATAAGGAGAAAAGATTTTTATATGGACATCTTTGTATACATTCATCTGAAATTATTCTATAATGGATTACTTTAATATTTTATTCATTCTGGAATTAAACTCTGAATTCAGGGACTTTAAATTGTGGGATCAGAAACTGTTATTCAAAAGATTTATTTTAAATATTCTTATGGAATATTTCTGAGGGACTAAGTGAAGTAAAATTTTGAAAGGTACTGTTTACTTACATTCTTTTTATCTTGTCTATTTATTTTTGTAAATAAATATTGTTAATAATTTAAAGCTTGATGCTGATTTAACTTTCATTTCTTTCTTGTTACACCTGGCTCGTAACACTTTAGAAGTTATGCTACTGACTGATAATACCCCTAAATATCCAGGCAGATAATGCCTATACAAACAGCATAGACCAAAAATAAGTTAAAGGAGTAATCTGAATAAAGTGTTAAAACTTTAGGCCATTAACCATTAAAGGATAATTCTGAACTGTTTTTCTTCTAGATCTCTATGTCAACCTATCTTATGGGTCAACCTATCTTACGGGTATTCATTGGATGTCCTTCAGTGAGGCGCTTCTAATTAGCACCCACATGTTTTGATGGAATAAGGAAAATATCAATTTACATTTTTGTTAAAAAAGGCACTTTGACCAGAGCTCTCCTTGTGTCTTGCATAACAGGAAATTATGTATCTCAATTCTGTAGCTCCAGATAAGAGAGGGGGGAGGGGTGGTATCCACATAATAATAAATATTTTTCTCATTTCTCCATGAAAACATATGCTATGGGTACTCATTAGGCCTAAAATAAAAAAGTGTGTGTTTCAGGTTACCTGGCCACGCCTAATTTTTCCCCACCAATCCTAAAATCTTTTAAGGATTTTGTGGGGATTTTCCCGTTCCGCCATATTGTTTTCCTATTAACCCCATATAAAAACAAAATAAAAATATTTTCCGCCCTACCGTCCCCATTTTAAAATTCCATGTAACCTGAAAGACACATTTGTTTTTGGCCTTAGAAGTGCCTCAGAGAGGCACTTCTAATGAGTACCACAACATGTTTTCATGAAAAAATAAGAAAAAATATCAGCCTTATCAGGAGCTAAGGACACTCTTGCTAGGATTTCAGCTAAGTATGACATATCTTTATATAATATACTTATTTCAAATCAAAAATTGTTTTTCTGAGTTTGCACTAAATAGGTATTCTACTAAACAGTGAGGGATGCAAATGATTTCAGTTTTAATGGTTAAAGGCAAGAACATAAAATATAATTTTATACGTCTTTGGGTAAAGGGGGTAGTTTTTTGACAAAATTTAGCACTAGCTGTTAGGTTAGCTAGCTGAATGGCCTTCTAGGATGCTTGACTTTGTGGAAGATTTGGCAAATGCTATATTTGGTGGCAGCAGTGGGACAAATTAGATTTAAGTTTTTCATACTTATAAAATTAATTTTTATCTATTGATAACCACTTGATATGCTTTGATATTTAGGATCAGTTAAATTTGAGAGACACGCCTTTCATTTGTGATATTTGTTGATATTTTATAATGTGTAGACTGTAGAGGTAGAAAATTTTGCCGCCATATTTGGGTAGCCCGCAGATCATCTTTAAGATAGATCAACCTTAAGATAAAACGTAAAAAATAAATTTAATGATCCTGGCAAAAAAAATGTGCGACTATGCTCAAGATTGGGCCCAGCACTTAAACGGAAGAAGAAGAAGAAGAAGAAATGATCGGTAGATCATGATCTAACGGCTTTTATACCCGGCTGGGAGACAATAACCGTAGAAAATATTTTCTGATCAATCTCCACTAAAGAGAGAGAGGACAGTGGGTGTGGTGGTGGTAGGGTGGGGGGGGGGGGGGTGACAATACTAAAAAGGGTACGAAGCGAAAAGACCAAGCGCAAACTTGGGCCGTTGGCAGGTGGGGGCTAAACGTCATATTTTTCAACTTTCAGTTAGAAATGATACACGCACTTGGATAAATACAACCCAGACCGAATGAAACCACACTGACGAACGAAAAAATCTTAAACATATTCCTCTGCAATGAATAGCTTTTTACCATGACGTCTCCACGTAGGCTGACATTCAAAAATAGATTACCAGTGACACGGAACAGTGGAAAAAGTGTTCGATTTAGATAAATTTCGCTCCCTTGTGATTAGGAGTTGTCTCCGGACGTGTGTTCGATTGGTCCGCTTTGAGCAGTGTTCGATTGGTCCGCTGTACATTCTAACACAAGTATTAGCTTTTTTAAAAAAAAGCTAGCGGGTGCAATTTTATGTTCGCTTATGCCGCACATGATGGAGCATGTATCAAGAATCATTAAATTAACCTAAATGATTCCGTTTAATTGATGGGTTTTGGTTCACTCTGAACTGTCAAATTTACCTCTGACAAATAATAGATGCCACAGACTTTGTTGACAGTTACTATTATCCTGTGAGTTTTTTTTTTCCCAACATTTTGACTATAGCAGATCACTACTGTGCTTTCGACATCTTTCAGAAAGTTGTTTTTTGCTTGACGCTTTACACAGAAGAAGGAGATTTGCAAATTTTTGTCACGATTAAATGCAAAACCATTTTTCGTAACTACCTATGTATAAAATTTTTTATTCTAGTCATTGGTTTTTAAAAAATCAAATATTTTCACTTTTTTCCCATAGTAAAAATGAAGCCAAAGCATGCGGAAATCTGTAGGGTAGGTAACTTGGAGCCAAATTTTCAACAAGTTCCACTTGTTCAATTTTTCTGAAATTTTCACAATATTGTTGTAAAACATCAATAATTTAGATTCAGCAAAGAAAAGTAAACATTTTCTTAGACAAAAATTCAAAAAAATCACTTTACTATAGAAATTGCATAGGTCAGACCAACTTTTGGCCGTAACTTTAATTTTTGTGTAAATGTTTGAGAATAAAACACAGAAACATAAAAGACAAATGGTTTCTGATAAGATATGGTCAATAAGAACAAAATATTTTCATTTAAAATAAAACGCCAAGCAAAAAAAAAAAAAAAAAAGTCTTTCCAAGAGATGTCGAAAGGACAGTAGGTAGCGTTACAAATCTGGCTGCGCAATTTTGCACGTTTTTCAGTTCTTCCTTACTACACCTTGGAGTGCCAAACCTATCTGCCTGTTGTAGTATCTACTTTCACTTTCATCATGAATGACCTCTTATCTTATTTTCATCACGAAAACATGCCTATGTAATTTTGACCCCCCCCCCACCCCCCCTTAAAAACCCACTTTTATATAGTAAAACGGGGTTTACAGGAGTATACATTATTTTCTTACTTCTGCTGAAAACATAGGTTGTGGGTACTCGTTAGAACCGCCTTATCGAGGTGGTTCTAACGAGTACCCACAATCTATGTTTTCAGCAGAAATATGAAAAAAAGAGAAGAAAAATATATCAAAATTTTCATCTGAAAATTTGAAATTTTTGGTGGTAAAATTTTCAGTGTATTTAAATAGGCATGTTTTCGGAATATATTGCGCATGCTCCTATGTATTCTCGCTCTGTTTTGTATATGCGATGTCGGCAGTATTAATTAAATCTTGTAGGTAATAACACGTGTTGTGTTTAAGTGAGCCCACGCTGGACATGCTTGTTATTACATAATTATTAAATAGGAACAACCTACAATACAGCATGGTGTCAGAACGGTTAAATGTTAAGTAACTTAGATATACTGGATTATATATGTAAGCTTAACTGACCGTAACGTTAACGTACGTTGTAAACTTTCAAAATGGAATTACACCAGCAAAATCCAAAAATGGACGTAGATTCCAAGGACCTGAATAATGCTTTCAAGCGTTTCAAGGAACGTGTAGAATTCATGTTTAAAGGGCCATTAGCAGCAAAAGGAGAGGAAATACAGCGTAATTATTTCATGATATGGGTAGGTGAAAAAGGTTGTCAAATATATAGTACAAGGACGTTCACAGCTGATGAACAGAAAAATGAAGACCTACTATGATAAATTTGAGGAATATTGCAAACCAGAAAGCAATACCATTTACAATACATATCTTTCTAAATCAAGAATGCAAAAGGACTCAGAATCATTTGAACAATTCGTTACAGAGCTAATAACACTGATCAAAGATTGTGGATATCCAGAAGGAATACAAAACAAACAAATCAGGAACCACATAGTATTTGGTGTACGATCTAGTAAAATTCGAGAGAAAAAATGATCATGGAAGGGTCAACCCTTACTATGAACGTATTGACATTGCACACACATGAATTGAGCCAGTCGCAAGCACAGGCAATCAGCAACCAGACGACACAGGCCGTGGATGCTATAAGTAGGAGAAAAGGTCGTGGACGCCAGCGAAACCGAGCGGACCAGGGACGACTGCAGGCTGAGACAAGATCTGGACGGACCGACAGGAAACAACAGAAACAAAAACAAACAAAAAAATCAGTATTGTGGTAATAATAAACACAGTTACCTACGTATGTGTCTGGCTAAAGGAGAAAAATTGGCCACAAATGTTCTAAATATGACCATTTTTCGAAGGTGCGTAGATCTGTACCTGAAGTGAACAGTGGACATGTTTCTTTCTCGGATAAATACTTGGATTACAGTAGTGACATTGACGATGATGAACAGTCATTTTACGTTCACACGATAAATACTCTTTCCTCTCAGCCTGATCAAGTTTTTGTAAAATGATCATTTGGCAGGCAAGGTAACCATGCAGAGATTGATTGCAAAATTGATACGAATTCCCAAATAAATTGCCTCCAAAACTTCGTATTCAAACGTTTAAAGCTAAATCTCCCCTTAGAATCCACAAATGCAACCTTAACTGCTTACACACCCGATCCCTAATAAGTTCACCGAAAAGTAAATTTAAAATGTAGCTTCAAAAATAGGTCAATAAATGCAGCATTCTACATAGTGGAAAGTTCTGTTCCTTTGCCGAGCCTCAGAACATCCATGTTTAGACCTTAGTCTGATCCAACTGACACATTAGGTTGGCCTAATTGAAAATGATCTTGATAAGACTACAGTTCTTAAGCAATATAAAGATTTATTTGAGGGAATCAATCTGTTTCCGGTAACATGCTCTCTGCAACTTAAAGAAAATACTATCACAGTCGCGTGTCACACGAGAAAAGTCCCCTTTGGGTTGCAAGACAAATTGAAAACAGAACTCGATTCAGTGGAATCGAAGCAAATAATTCACTTGTCTGCGTGGAGAAGCAAAATAAGATTATGCTTAGATCCAAAAGCACTGAATGAGAATATTCGCAGGCCCTATTATCCGATGCGGTCAACTGATGACATCACGTCAAAACTAACGGATGCAAAATACTTTAGTGTATTAGATGCAACAAAAGGGTATTAGTCTATTAAGCTAGACAAAAAAAGTCATCTCTGTTGACGACGTTCAATACGCCATTTAGACGTTACCGGTATCTCAGATTGCTGATGGGAATTTCTGTTTCAGCG
Source organism: Anodontia alba (assembly GCA_964016985.1). Lineage (NCBI taxonomy): Eukaryota > Metazoa > Mollusca > Bivalvia > Lucinida > Lucinidae > Anodontia > Anodontia alba. The sequence continues at coordinate 18,462,460 of OZ024838.1, read as the reverse complement.
GAAAGTTGACGAAATTTTCGAGAGCTTACCAGGCGTGACTTCAATATGTGACGATGTCCTGGTTTTCGGACGAACGCGAACAGAACATGGCCGAAATCTTAGAAATGTACTTGCAAAATCGCGGGAAACTGGATTGCGTTTCAGCGCTATTTTGCGACCCGGGAAAGCCGGTCCGGTTACAAGTTGATGCATCACCGAAGGGATAGGTTTCTGCTGTATGCAGGACGACAAAACGATTGCCTACGCTTCGAAGACGTCAACGCCAACGGAAGTAATGTATGCGCAGATCAAAAAAGAAATGTTTGCAAGACTTTTCGGGCGCACGCGCTTCAAACACTACATATACGGACGACGCACCGTGGTAGAGTCTGATTGTAAACCAATTGAATCCATCATAAAAAAGAGCCCCTATGTAGTGCCCCTCCTAGGCTCCAGCGTATGTTACTACAGCTGCAGCATTATGATATTGAAGCAGTTCTTTGCAAAGGCAAAAATATTCCACCTGGGGATGCCCTGAGCAGAAATTATGTCAGCGAGACATTTCCTGATCTAACTGAAGGACTGGATTTGCACGTACACTCTATATTAAAATCCTTACCAGTATGCGATGTTAAGATAAAACAGATCTAGGAAGTTACAAGAAATGACAGTCAAATGCAGACTTTAAAAGACGTCATAAGAAAAGGTAGCCGGCAAACAGACAAGACTGTCTGAAAATTGTCCTAGAATACTGGAATCATAGGGACACGTTATCCTATGAAAACGGCAACAGTCTTTGTAGCCACTTACGTTTAAACTGGATTAGGCACAATTCCCGTATTTCATGTTGATAGCATAACTCCCATATATACGGTACGCCAGAGCGATCCGCCATGACGTTAATGTTTTCCCATTGTGCCTAATGGAAACGTCACCGTGATCAAACTACAATATTACATATCTTATGGATAATGACCGAGAATTCCGGGGTAAACATAGTAGGTATTTCCTACTGGGAAATAATTCACGCTAGGAAATAGCAAAAGTATGCCGTGGTTGCGATCTTTGACTGGTCAAATTCTTTTTAACGGCTGTTAATAATGTGCTGTTTCTTAATAAAACTGGAAGGTTATTCCAAGCTCTTACAATTGAAGGGAGGAAGGAAATGTAATAAAGATTTGAATTTGCGTGAATGGTGGAGATATTTGTAGAGTTGCGAAGCGAGTGTTCCCGAACCAGCAGTGGCGTGAGTCTGCTGAGGTAGGCTGGAGTGAGACCACTTATCATTTTATAAAAAGCTATAAATTTTTGCCTGTTTCGTCTCTCTCCAGTGTATCCCAACATATTTCGTCATAAAATTTTTGATATAATGCATAAATAAGTTCCTCCTGTGGCGATTCGCAGTGCTTCTATTTGGATTTGTTCCAGAATTTTCTTATCTTCATTTGTGCAATTGTCCCAAACCAAACCTCTGTATTCTAGAACAGGTCGTATGAATGATATATTCATGCGTTCTAGAGATTTTCTGTTATTTTAATACATACGTTGCCATGCTTTTCCCGATATTGTCACAATATGATTATGCCATGCAGCCACGATCCTTTGAGAACGTTAAACCTAAGTGTCGAGGAGTGCCTATTTCGGTAATTTGAATGTCATTCATGTCCGACTGCGTATGATGGGGTTTATTTCTTTTGCGTGAAATTGTCATTGATTCTGTCTTTATGTAGTGCCCATTGATTAGCCCATGACTGTCGAAACAGGATTTACTCATTACGAAAACATGCCTATTCAAATATATTGAAATATTACAACCGAAAAAGGTAAATTTTCAGATAAAAAATATCTGATATTTTTCATATTCCTGCTAGATAAACATAGGCTGTGATTACTCGTTATAACCGCCTCGCAACGGCGAGGTAGTTTTAACGAGTACCCATAATCTATGTCTTTTTTAGCAAAATAAGAAAAATAATGTATAGCCCTGTAAACCCCACTTTTTCTATACAAAAGTGGAATTTAAGGGGGTCAAAATTATATAGGCGTGTTTTCGTGATGTACTATTATGTATCATTAGCAAACGACCTAATATTACAATGGAGTTCTTTAACAATATCATTAACATATATTAAGAACAGGAAGGGGTGTAATATCGATCCTTGAGGAACTCCAGCTGGTACGCACATATAACAAGATTCTTTTCCGCTTATTACAACTCGTTGTCACTTATTAGATAAATAATTGGAGAACCAATCCAAAAGGTTATCAGATATACCAATAAGTTTAAGTTTATGTAGAAGTCCTTCATGCCACACTCTATCGAATGCCTTACTTATGTCCAAAAACATAACACGAATTTATTTTCCCGAAGTTTCACAAAATGCAGTATATATAAATCTAAAAGTTGGTACGTAGTAGAATCAACTTTTGTGAATCCTGACTGAAAAGACGTAAAAACGTTATTTGTGAGGCAATAATTATAGACATACTTATGAACACATCGTTCCATAATTTTACCTAAGCAACTAAGTAAGGATATAGGGTGATAATTGTTAGATATGTGGCGGTCATCTTATAAATTGGCGAAACATTTTCATCTTTCCATGACAGTGGAAATTTACCTGTAGAAATGAGATGAGTGAAGAACGTGCTTAAAGGAGTGCATAGCTGGTTTGACGCTTCCTTTAGCAACCTGGGGTTTATTAACCCATCGAAGACTGGAGACCCCTAAAAGAGTAACTGGCAAACAGTGCAGACCCAGATCAGACGCCACAAAACGCGGCATCTGATCAGGGTCTGCACTGTTTGTAGACAGCTCAACCATTTTGATTTAGGGATATCTATATCATATAGTCATACCTAAAATCGAAAATGGACTATTCCAATATATAGTGTGGGGGAGTTCATAAGTCTTTAATGGGTTAAGTCAAGCCGAATCGCATTAGATACATCTATGCTCTTGGTTTAAACTTTATTTTTTTTTTTGTACAAAGGTAATAACACATAACAATACAATGACACAATACATGGTACAAAAGGGATTCAGAAGAAAGTCGTTCGAAGAAAGTCGGAACGACTTTTATAGAATCTGTCTCCCTTTTATAAACTACGCATAAATTCTGTCAAAGTGACAATAAAAGTGAAAAAAAAAATAGCATAACAAATAATTAAGCTCATATAATACTGTATTGTAAATTGGATCTATTTAGTATTTGACATAATATTTGAAAGTATTATCTGTTCAGTCCTCCACGGGGAAACTTGTTTCGATAATTTCCACCATGTCTTGATATTACTTGTGTTGGTTTCGAGTATTTCTGCTACACGTTGTTTGAAATGTATTTTCGAAGCCTTTATTTCTGCAACAATTTTATTCCTTATCTTGCGAAATTTATGCCAAAGTTGAACAGCATCTAATGTTATATTCTTTATAGAATCTGTTACTGACGACGACTGTATAAGACAGTTCTGGCACAGATGTCTTGCTCTGCTGAACATATGAATTAAAATATTTGATACCTAAGGCTAGAAAAAGGCCCTTATGCCATATGCCAACAGCGAAGGTCAAGATGAGCCTGCGCATCCGTGTTGTCTGATCTGGAGATTCTCTGTTCGTCCACATATACTACAGTATGCATTAATTCTGTAAGCGGGCAATGCAGGCCCTGATCAGCCTGCGCATTCGCGCAGGCTGATCTGGGTCTGCATTGTCCGCAAATTGCATAAAGGCCCTTTTCGTGGGTTGCGCATCATAGTTCCTTTCCTCAAATCTGCAAATCCGACATGTCGAGGTACAGATATCTCGAATTATTTCAGCCTCTTGGACTTCGAGATGACGAGAGTCGGCTGTATTTTGGTCTAATGGATCATATCTCATCCAAAATTATTTGTCTTTTCTGTTTCTGTATTTTGTTCTCAAATATTTACCCCAGATTAAATTTCAGCTAAAAAAAAACTGAACTGACTCTGCAATTAGTAAAATGATTTTCTTTTTCAAATTTTTATTTCAGAAAATATGATTTCACTTTCCTTTGTCCAATTTTAATTATTGATATTTCATGGCAATATTGTGGAAATTTCAAAATTTAAAACAAACTGAACTTTTGAAAATCTGCCTCCAATTTACCTACCCTACCGATTTGTGCATAATTTGCAGTCATTTTTACAACGGCGAATAAGTGAAAATATTCGTTTTATGTATAGGTAGTTACGACAAGCGGTTTTGCATTAACCTATGACAAAAGTTTGCAAAGTTACTACTTCTGTGTAAAAATGCTGACAAAAAACGACTTTCTGAAAGCTGTCGAAAGCAGAGTAGGGTAGATACGGTATAAGACAAGCAAAATATCCCCGGGCTGCCCAGCTGACAGAACGTCCGCCTTTACGTTTCTAATGAGAAATTGCTAAAAACCTGTCTATTTCGTAGAGGTCTTAATACACCTCATTTGACGTACTTTAATGTCCAGTTATAACAGATCTGGCAAGGATTCCGACTGCCCTTGCCCACCTTCGTCACAAACACCCAAAGGACTGGAGTCCTCGTCACTTCCGCTACAGTCGCACTCATCGCAGGGTATATCAATGGCTGAATCACAACCAGTCGTCCTTCCATGTACCTTTTCAAAGACAGTCTGAAACAGGCGCTTGTTGGACGATTGGGCACGAAATGTTAGGGACTTCTGATATTTTTCTACCAGGTTTCTGCAAGAAACAATGAAATACAGTTGACCCCCATTATCTCAAACACTGATAGCTCAAACATTAAATCAAACTAAATTTGGATAATGTTGGTTTAGTTTTGTTCTTTACATTTTAGCTCCTCTTATTTCAACCTTATGTAATCTCGAACAACTGTTATCTCAAATTGAAAATTCTGGTCCATTGACGTTTGAGATGACGAGAGGCCACTATACGTTATTTACACTAAGTATTGGGGCAGACAGGCCTGAGCAAACAGTATAGACCCCGATCAGACGCCACAGAATGCGGCGTCTGATCAGGGTCCACACTGTTTTTACTTATCTAATACAGGAATGAGTTTCACTTTTGTGGCTTTTATCGATGTGTAAACACCGCCGAATTAGCCGGATTCAGAAGCATATTCTTTCGAGTAGATCCCTTTTCATATGCGGATTTTGTGCAAGAAGAAAAACAGGAAGTCACGAGTTGTCTCCCTTATGATGGCGGAAAATCTACGAAGTTGTCCAGTTCTCTTAAACTGTTTATGGTCTCACTCAGGTACCCAGGATGTTCTTCCAAATCCCAGAAATTTCCAGAGGTATAAAGGGGACTCCACTCTTGGTGCTTTTCCGCCATAATTTCCATTGGAGACAGATTTGTGACTTTCAGCTTGCATTCATGAACACCACCAAGTCCCTTCTAGAAAGAGGGCTACTCTAAATGGAAAGAAGTTGCTTCCAAACGGATTGCTTGCTTTTCCTTTTTAATAAATCCGGCTTTCAGAAGGGAGGCAAAAACTGTTTTGACAGGATGCCTCTCCTGAAAAAAAATGTACGGGTTCCCTTTACTTAAAGGCTCCATATTCCTAAAAAATAGACATTTTATTATCAAAGAAAGGTTTCATTAATTGATATATGGTATTAAAACAATCATAAAATGTGGCACCTGACAGCCTGTAAAATTTCAGTTAATCTCTCGTTCTTTTTTTTTTTTGATAAAAAAATGTCCAAATTTTTTTAGGAATATGCTGAGAGAATATGGAGCCTTTAAGTATCTGCCGTTTCTGCTTTTTTTTTTAATTTATTTATTTATTTAATAGTAGCTGTTAGGAACAAACGGTCCGTTTTTTCACATTTAGAATTTAGAGACAGGTAAACCGCAATGGTAGAAAAAACATACCTTCTCAAGTGTGCTACCAACGAAGACTCAAATCAGCCTGCGCATCCGCGCAGTCTGATCAGAGTCTCCGTTGTCTGCATGAAGAAACTTTGCATTCTAGGCTATCCAAAATGCGCCCAGTGAAGATTATGATCTGCCTGGGCGCACATGTCCGAAGGTACGTTTTCTGACGTTACGGCCCAATCGATTTCTCTGATAGGAAAAGTTGATAACTGACTTTGGATATTACACTTCAACCTCTTTATAACACGGTTCGTTATAACACGGTTTTGGATATAACACGGTTCAAAGATGGATCCCAAAAATGTATAGATTATATTGAAAAATGACCATTTCAATATGACCATAAATGGTCATTTTTCAATATAATCTATACATTTTTGTTTGGATATAACACAGTTGTTTAACTAACACGGTTTATGCTATGGACCCCAACAATAGTGTTATAAAGAGGTTGTGGTGTACATGTATTTTCACGACCCAAGGGAAGCTACTTCGTCTTGAATGGTCCGCTAGTAAATTTTATCTTTTATGATAGTAAAATTAATTAATCGTCGTAGTAAATGCCGACATATAACTTTGTAAAATTTACTTTCTTCCTTGTGTTTTAATGGACAATAAAATTTACTAATTTATCTTGTAAATTTCACTGGGTATTTTATTAGTGTATACCCTACCGTTCAGAAACAAACATAAGAGGAGCTTCTCCAGATACTTAGGGTCAGGTGAGCGTTCTGGCCCAAACTGGACTTTTGCATAGATTTTTCAATAGATCCTTTCCATTTGAATATAATTCAAAAACTTCTAATGGTCAAAACGATGTTGAGAAACTTCTAGACGAAGTTTTATTTAAAAAAAAAAAGAAAGAAATTAACGTCTCTTTCCCCATTAGCCGACATAATGAAAATCTTTTCTGAACCTAAAGGCAAATTGACTAAACCCGATAGGAAGTATCGAGTTGACTTGTAGATAAAAAAATTAGCTAAAATCGTTCCGATTAGAATTCGCACATACCTGCCATGGCAGCCATCTTGAAACTCTATTTCGAACTTCTCCTTAACAGAAAGACCACTTGACTCAAAACCTTATTCGAAGTATCAAGGTGACATAGAGATCAAAATAGCTAACGTTCAGATCAGAAATCCAAGGCCCAAATAAGTATTTATAGCGAACGAAGTGAGCTTACGGTAGAGATTATGATCAAGGAAAAGTAACATACAACGATATATACTTTCAGCAGAAATCGCCCTGACCAATTTTCTTCCTTTTCTAACATACAACGATATATACTTTCAGCAGATATCGCCCTGACCAATTTTCTTCCTTTTTCTTCCCGGAAGTTGTCACCGGAAGTTGGCAGAACTGACTTGCACGGACTTGATTATACCACTGTTCACAAAATTTGGGTCTCACTAATAAGCGTCATGAAATGACAAGAAACGCGTGTCCATAAGTGTCACGAACATATTTTGCTGATTATTTTTGTTATTTATCACTGATTTACATATATATTTTATCTACTGATTCTTTAATGATGCTATGAAGGACTTTCGAAGAGACTACAGGTAGGTATGTGCTATGCTCGCATTTAGGCTAAGCCTATTTTCATATTAAGTGTTCAAGTAATAGTAAAGTAGGAAAAATATTTTGAAATATCTATGCAAGAGACCAGTTTGGGCCTGAACGCTAACCTGATCCCAAAGTATCTGTGGGGGCTTCCAGCGAAAACAATGTCCAAACAAGTGGTCACCATACGGGGATTCTATTACTTACCTGGCATCTGCCTCCTCTATATCTTCCAGTTTGGTGGCCGACACCTTCTCTAATATATACCATATTCTGCACAAAACAGCAGGCGACATGTAAAATGATTTGTATGAATCTGGAACGTCAAACAGGTTCAGCTTCTCCGCTCTCGACAAATCACGGTAGATACCGGAAATTCTGGAATTTCTCTCAGTACTCTGGAGAACCATCCTCCGCTCTTCCGGTAGAACTTCAAATGTGCTCTCTCGCTTAAGGCAAACTGATTCTGAAATGGGGTATAAAACATAATCTAAACATGAAAATTTGAGTGTTTGTTTGTTTTATTCGGGCTTTACGTCGCTTTCAACAATCTTTCAGTCATATCGCGACGGTGTCTGGATGTGGCAGGGAGCTCAATGCTCACTTTTAGAGTGCTGCCTCACTGAAATATCACGCCCCAGACACTTTACATAATATTCCGCCCAGTCACATTATACTGACACTGAGCTGACCAATTCTGATTCCTAGCTCTACTTTCTTAATGCTAAGCGTCAGGCGAAAGAGCAGCTGGTACTATTTTTAAGGTCTTTGGTATGACTCGGCCGGGGATCGAACCCGCCACCTCCCGACGCTGTACCAACTGAGCCAACTGTGCCGGTCTAAGCATGAAAAACAAATTTTGCAAAACTAACTTAAAAAGATACAACTTCAAGGAAGTTCATTGGGGGTCGGAAAGCACTTGGCACCCTTCTCAAAGGGGGATACATTTAAAGGAGATTGCTCTCCTGTTAAGAACAGGCCCCACCTACTTTGACACGACATTCACATACCAGGGAAGTGAATGCTGAATGTACGAGTATACACTTGGGAAGTAAAACTGTCAAAATGTTTTACCTCTCTTTGAAAGAAGTTGAAGCAATTATTTCCTGTTTGAGTATATCCCTTTTTCGAAAGGGATTGGCCTGCAGCAAGCAAACAGGAAGTCAAAGCACTGTCAGCACTGGTGGGTCGACTGTCTCAGACTGTAGACTGAAGGAAGTGTTGGGGTGACTTGTAGATAAAAATAGCTGGAATCATTCGAATCAGAAATCCAAGACGGCCGTCATCTTTAGAATTTCGAATTTCTTCTCCTGAACCAAAAGGCCACTTGACTCGAAACTTAGTGGGAAGTATGTGGAAGACTTGTAGATCAAAAATAGCTAAAATCCTTGCGATAAAAATCCAAGATGGCTGCCACGGTCGCCATCTTCAAAATCAATTTTGAAGTTCTTCTCCTGAACGGAAAGGCAAATAGACTCAAAACTGGTTGCACGTATCAGGGCGATTTGTAGTTCAAAAGTAGCTACAATCGTTCTGATCAGAAAATCTATTTTGAACTCCTAAACTTGTAGATTAAAAATCGCAAAAATGTTCGTATCCAAGATGGCAGCCACAGCCGCAATCTTGTAAACCCGTTTCTCCTCTGTACCAAAAGGCGAATGAACTCGAAACTTAGTAGAAAATATTAGGGCAACTTCTAAATCAAAAATAGTGAAAATCATTCCGAGCATAAATCCAAGATGACTGCTATATCCGCCATCTTGAAGATCTTTAAACTTCTTCTGAACCGAAAGGTGGATTTACCTGAAACTTGGTAAGAATCATCGAGGAAGAAATTGATTCATGATGCAGATGTTGATTAATACAAATTCTACTATGATACCCAACATGACCACCATGCGATAAAAAGAAATGTTGGCCACTAGTAGAAGTAAACCCTTTCTTTATTTAGGCTAGGTCTTCCGGGTGAACGATCTTCGGCCCTAAGGGCTTCTAGGTTTAATGCTGAGAATGCTTGCGCTAGCGAGAGACTCCTATCATCATTAAAACTTTGCATGCTGGGTAAAAAAAACAAACAAAAAAGACAGCAGACGACATTTTGAAATTTTTTTCCTAGAAAATAGGATCTGACACTTCATGCAAATTGTCTCCTGGGAGACAATTTGCATGAAGTGTCAGATCCTATTTTCTAGGGAAAATAAGAAAAAAATATCATCAATGTGTCGTCTGCTGATGGGAAGAGTTAAATACACGAGCCGCAACGTCAGAAAACGTACCTTTTGACATGATCACCCCGCGAAGATTCAGATCAGCCTGCGTTTTCGCAGTCTGATCAGAATCTTCACTGGGCGCATTTTGGATAGTCAAGGTACAAAGTTTTTTCACGTTGCCAACGAAGACTCTGATCAGACTGCGCGGATGCGCAGGCTTATTTGGGTTTTCATTGGGCGCATGTTTTCTCACATTGCGGAGAGTACAGTTGCTTACCATTTGCTGTGTCCAGCCATAGATGTCCTCCCCGCATCTCTTGTGCCGTTTTCTTGGCAACCTGGATACACCGTTTAGCAGAATGTCGACACCAGGCTTTGCAGTCCGATTCCAAACACAAACGTATTTCGGAAATGATGTGCAACAAAAAGAATATGACAGCATAATACCCATCGTTTTTAGTCTTTAGCCCTGCCAACAAATCGACGTCAGAAAACGGGCTTTTAAGAGAGTGCAATTTGTAGGCATTTTGCAGTGTCAGAAGTATCTCGGTGATGCAGATGTAACTGTCTTTCCCTGCTTGTCCATTTGCGCATGATTCACAATGATTGAGAAAAGCAACTTTTGTATAATAGCCACTGAGAAACTCTTCAAGTCCAGTCCAATAGCCAAACTGACTAACGATGTATTTTAGGACGATATAACATTTTCTATGGGCGTCAGATATTCGGTTACGGATTGTGTCAACTTCTGACGTGCTATAGGAAAGCCGCCATAAGGTAGGATAGAGATGTACAGGACATCTCTTTGGCACAATAAACCGCTTCAAAGAGCACTTGTCTCCAATATGCGCGGTGTCAATCTCAAACGCAAGCAGGTAATCGACATGTATCAGAAGTCGACTGATTCGCTCCGTCTTCTGCAAAGTTTTAACATCAGGAGCCACAAGAGACTTTGTAGCGCTTGTCCAGTAGAAAGCAAGTGAGTACTCGGCTCTATATCTGAAATTTTCAAGTTCATCCTTATCTATAGATTTCGTTGCTAGCTCAAGAAAACCGGTATCTCTTACAACTGTATTGCATTTTTCACATGGATGAGCAGTTTCTTTGATGGAACGGAACCGTACCGGACCAGATTTTCCCGTAGATTCTTCCCCCTGTGGCTCATTTTCTGAGCAGCTGCATAGAAAAGCAATGTTTGAATGTAATTTATTATGAAAAATTCTGTTAAACGTATATCCTCTCACTAGCCTTTCCTTATTACCTTTCTTGGTTCTAAGTTTAACGCAGGCTTTGCAAGGTTCGCATTCGATAGGTTTGTAATCTTCATCATCTAACACGACTAAATAATCGAACTCAATATATTTGATTTCTTGATTTTTATTCCTTTCACTTTTCCAAAGTGCAGTCTTTTCAGCCATGCTCCCTGCTCGATGTATGTAAGCCAGTTTAAACTGTGGATCCAAATCCTCTATATATCTTGCATAACGATATAGAAATTCCTCTAGTGCACTAGTTACGTCTTGTATTTCTGGGCTGTCAACATCTATTGTTGCATTGGCTACAATCTCATCAAAGAACTGCTCCACCGACATCTTTTTTGGGAAACTGATATACTTTCTGGGGAGATAACTATTAAAATTGGCTTGACCTCCCTTCTAAAAAGCGGGCTTCTCTAGCAGGAAAGAATTTGCTGCCTTAATTCTTTCCTTTTAGAGCAGAACCCTTTCCAGAAGGAACTTTGTGTGCAGATGAGAAAACAGATTTGCTCCCCTTAGGAGTATATTCTTTCCTTTTGAAGCAGAACCCTTTTCAAAACGAACTTGGTGCGCAGGTAAGCAAACAGGAAGTGTCAAAAGTTATCTATCCTGTTAAAATGGCGGAAAAAAAACAAGTCGTATCTTTTCACATTAAGCTCCCTGAAAGAATCAATAGATGAGTTATGTTCTGTTTATTTGTTTGTTGTTTTTATTATTATTACTTTTTTCATTTATCTTTTATTTTTATTATATTATATTATGTTTATTTATTTTGTGTCCAAAGAAGTAAGACGGCAATGTTATCGCTTGCAGATTTCGACAATTTATTTGTTGGAAATATGGTTACATATAAAACTCCAAATTAATCTGAAACAGAGATTCTTTTAAATAGGCTCGTACATATAAAAAAAAAAGACCGAAAAAATGTTTACTGCATTTAAACAAAAAAACAAAACAAAACAAAAAAAAACAAAAAAAAAAAAACAAAAAAAAAAAACAAAAAAAAAAAAAACAGATATATGCATTTCATTTAGAGATATCGCTAATTAAGCAGAAAATCAGATATCAACATTTAAAATATAGATATCTCTAACTGAAATGCAGATAATAGTATTTAAAATGCAGATATTTGAATTTCTAAATTAAATACATGTAGATATCTGCATTTCAAATACAGATATTTGCAATTAAGTTTGAGATATCTGTATTTATGGTTGAACATTTGAACATGTTGAACTAAAGATTTCTCTACTTACTCCACTTATGGGAAACTCATAACCCTCTCGTCGATTTTAACATACGCACCTTTCATCGGTTACAAATACCAATATGGCGGACGGCGCAGTTCGCACCCTTGAGGACGACAAAAAAAAAAAAAAAAAAAAAAAAAAAAAAAATTAAAGATGCTCAAGATTTCACACCTCTGGTCAAACCTGTCGCTCCTTTCAGAGGTGCACAAAAGGGATAAAGTAAAGGTCAAACCAAACTTATTGACTCCTTAGGGTTAGAACTTGGCCAACAGTCGCTCAACATTGTTAATCGCGTTACCAAGTTCTAACCCTAAGGAGTCAACAAGTTTGGTTTGACCTTTAATGACAATATCACAATGGGACATATCTTTATAACATATCTTTATAAAATAAAAAAAAAAAAAAAAAAAAAATGAAGATGTAATAAATCCTTCAGAATGCAGATCTTATGAATACGTGCATTGGCGATTGGAATGCCTACAAGAAAATGTGGTTGAGAGTGAAACAGTGTTCAGTTTCAAAACAAGACTTGACAAAATTTGGAGTAGGAGACCAACTATATTAGCGACCGGAAGTGTGTACCATTTAAGAAGACCTTAAGAAGAAGTTGAAAAGCCCAATCAGGATTACATTACTTAAAAGAAGGGGTATATGGCGGTTCGAGTCAGATATCTGGGAACCAAGGGCCACAAAAATTCGAGAGACAGTCCTGTGAATTCTGGGCTGCCTTCAGTCAACCGAGACGTTCACGGTCACTCACAAAACACAAGTAAACTTTCCGCTCAGTTGTGACAGTTTTCGGCGGGGGGTAGCGGGTGGTTCATTAAATTAGCGAAAGTGCTCATCAAAGCAGCAAAAAAAGCCATTGAAACAGCACAGGAATTTCTATAGATTTCAGAAACCCTGCTCATCGAGTTAGCGCAAATATTTTGGGCAGTTACCTGTGGAGTTACCTGTATTGACCTTCCGTTAGCTGTATGATACAGGAACATTCTGTGTTCGTGTATTAACCGTTGCCCCCTGCTCACCGGGAGGGGGTGGGGTGTGAGGTCGGGGGGTGGGGGTGGGGGGGGGGAAAGGTGAAAGAATGAGCAGGAAGTTTTAAGTCAGTTTGTTAAAAGTTCCATTCAAAGCACATGTATTTACAATAAAAAGTTCGAGATAGGGTCGCGATGTCTGAAGTTAAACTCGTTGAGTGGAGGCATCTGCAGCTTATTGCCTTCATATAATCATATAATTCACTTCGTCTATTTCTCCACTGAGATCTCGAGACTGAGATACTTATGGTGCAATCCTTGGATTTTTGTCATTTTTGTCTTTTTCTCTGTTTCAGTACAGGTGCTGGTTTCTCCAAAATCCGGGTTTTTTTTTTTTTTTTTTTTTTTTTTTTTTTTTCTTGTTTGTTTGTTTGTTTTTCACATATGTATTTGCTTACAACTTGTTTAGCACGTCGAAAAAAACGTACATGTATATATATTCGGGTACGCAGCGCAGTGCTCATTATATTGGCTATGAAATTGGCTATGAAAGGCCTCAGCAGCGTTGTTCGTTCTGCTTGAGTTCTCTGCTGTGGAAGCCCACAACTCTGGTGGGGGCGGGGGGGGGGGGGGGTGTATATACTATCACTTGACACATGTGGACAGCACCGAATTTGCGCTACATCAAATAGCAGGTTTCGCACTTAATCAATGACTATTCTCATGCTGTATTATGGCACAACCAAGATGGTGGGCTATGCGAATAAAATGTATGTATTCTTGTTTGTAACTAAAATCTGTGAATGTTTACTGCACTGATATTATTTATTTGATTCTATATAAAATAAATAATTATTGATACAGTTTATTCGAATTAACATCAAGTCTCGTCTACGAGAACAATGGGTACTCTCTCTAATTGGAGGCCACATAAGACGGGATTTAAAACTGTTCAGAAGATGAAAAACAGTTTTTGAAAAACACTTGTCAGTGTTTCGCTTTTCCAAAAATGAGCCCTGGTCAGCATATTACTGTCCATTTCTAATGAAAGTCACGATACTCAAAAGCTTGCTAAAAATCAAGCGTGTCAAAAACCTTCAGAAAGGGAGTATTGATTATTTGCTGAAAAAAAAAAAAAAAATGAAAATAATCAAGTTCAGAAATAGAGAAACTCCATTTAAAAATAGAAATATCTGCATTTTCTATATATACACAAATACCTCCATTTGAATTGCAGATATCTTTATTTAAATGATATTTATAAATATCTGTATTTCAATTAGAGATATCTGTATTTCAAATAAAATTTCTAAAAATACAGATATCTCTAATTTAAATTGAGATATCTGCATTTGAAAATATACATGCAGATTGCAGATACATCTCTAATTCAAATAGGCCCTATCTCTGTTTAATAACGAAATAGAGATATCTGCATTTCATATCTGTGTTTGAAAAAAACAGACACCTGCATTTAAATACAGGTATCTCTAAATGCAGATATCTGCATTTTAAATGTAGAAATCTGGGCCCAGTTGTTCAAAACTAACGATGTCATTAGTTAAAGATTCGTTAAAATTTACATCGAGTGATATGCAATATTCTGATATTTTTTGCTGAAAAAATGTGAGTGCAAAAGCTACTCACATTTTTTCAGTAAAAAATATCAGAATATTGTATATTGAATCCGCTAAAACAGTTAACGAAATGACCCTTCACGAGCTCGTTAAGCAAACGCTGGGCCCTGTATTATAAACGAGCTGCCACAGACAAGTGAGCCTCGGGATGGACTTTTCTGTTTCTCACGCCCAATTAAGATTCTTCTAATCAGAAACTTATTAATACCATGTTTTATAGACAGCTAACTTATATTATAATTATACTTATTAGCCTGTTTATTATCATTATTATACTATTTTATACAGTCATACAGTATCGCTCTAAAACGCGATCTACGGACTGGTTGTCAGTTATTTCAATTGCGCAATCTGGGTGCCAGCAAACAAAATTATTTACCGTCACTCTAAAACGTACAAATTTAAAAGATTCTGTGACGATCGGCTCTGAGACGATCGGATCGTAATTGTTATACGCAACGCCAAACAGGGACGCCAGCAATGACGTTTGTGTAAAAAACGGTAACGCAATCTGACCCAGAAAGAGAGAGCGAGAGCACTCTACCAAATTCGCATTAAAGATAGCTGCAACTGTAAAGCGTTGTGAATACACAGACTATGGTAAAAGGTACAGTATTTTAACATATTTTATCATACACAGTTGAAAATAAAAGGTAAAAGATGTCCCTAAAATCCTGACGGTAGTTTCAAGTGATACGCAGTTTGAATCTACACGGAGTAGGCCTAGCCCTTTAATAAAACGATGTTTTTAAACGCTGTCTAGAAATTTCTATACATGAAATGGTATGGGATATATCAACAGTAGATTTCTTTGTGGCCTTAATAAGTGTTGGTATACAATGTGTTTTCGTCCTTGTAATCTGTCTGATGTTCCTCGTGTAACACAGACCCGGAACACTCGTGTAACATAGACCCGGAACAAGAATCTAGGCTTGAAACATAGACCCGGAACAATGATCTAGACGGCAAGGGGAATGAATTTCACCACTATTTCCGATTGTTTTTTTTTTTTTTTTCTGTGGAGGGACGATTTTGATTGCGCAAAATTTACATTTCGGTAGTAGTAGTACCTTGTGTCCGCAAATCCTCCTATAGTTTTATGCCGATCTCTTTTAAACTGTATATATGTTTTTTATCTTAGTCTGAAGATGTGTTTGTGATTGGATATAATCCTCAAATTAATTTTTATTACTTTTTCCCGCGTTTTGAGCGTAATCACTTTTTTATTTACTTTCCTGTGTTTTCATTTAATCAGTTTTCGAGCTCGAATACTATCAAACTGTATACATAGCAGGTAACCTTTAGGGACTTTTAAAAGGCGGGGGACATAGATTCTCTAAATTTGCTTGTTTACATTTTAATTTGCATATTTTCAAAGCGGTCAAATTGAACAAAACCGCAGGAATGTTGGTTTAAACATATTTTATTATAGCATAACTATCATTACAATATGATGCAAGTCATTATACAAATTGGGATTAGAACGAAAGCACAAGTACTTATATAGTTCTTCTCCCACAAACAATCGACATGTATACATAATGGCGAATTTCGAGCAAGATACATTGGAGCAAGTAACATTATGTAGTGATAATTAACAATAAGTGTTGTTTTTACATGTTTGGGTGATAAAAATGATGAAAATCTAATGTAAAGTTTTACACCAAATAGTAATCATTTCATATAAAGCATTTTGAGGTTAGCAAAGGTTAGGAAAATGTAAATGGACAAAACAAGGGGCGGTGGGGGTGGAGGGGTAGAAGGGGGGAGATGGGAAGGGGGTAGGTGGGAAATTGGGATTGAGGGGTCGGGGCACCCGGCATCCAACATGGAATATAATACCGTTTGCAACAGATAAATGTAGTAAAGCAATCGCATGACCATATCAGTATTTAAAACATCTCATGAAAAACGTTTACAATTCAATATAAACCGGTGAATGTTTTCAAAAATAACCATATTTACATCATATGATAAAGAGGATTCCCCGTACAGAAGAAGATCAAGAGTAGGTCTATGATAGGTAGAAACCACATTTAGAAGCGCGTTTCTCTGCTGCTGATAATAAGGACAGTGGAAAAAGAAGTGTTGTGAGCTTTCAATACTACCACATCTACGCATAGGCGAGTCAGTTATACCTTTTAAAAATAGGTCCAGGTTCAATGAGCTACAGTTTGTTCGTAATCTAGTATGGAGAATTTGGGCTTTTCTATTTTTAGAATAATAATATTTGGGGACAGGTGTTTTGTTTTTGTTAAAGTAGTATCTAAAAGAGTGTGTTGTTTGAGATTGTTTCACTTCGGCCGGTAGACTATTCCAAGCCCTCACAGTAGAGGGTAGAAAAGAATTAAAGTAAAGATTTGTTCTTGAATTAATAATCTGTAATTGGTCGGAGTTGCGAAGATTATATCGTGACATGTCACTGACTGATGGTGGTATAAGGGAGGATAAGTACAGAGGAGTAAGATGGGAAAACATTTTGAAAAATAAAGTCAATTTGTGGGTTTGTCTTCTCTGTTCAAGTGACTCCCATCCAACTTCTTTGTACAATGCGGTAACAGAAATAAGCTTGGTTGTCCCAGTAGCTATGCGCGCTGCTTCAAGTTGGATTTTTTCTAAATCTTGTTTTTCGTACTGAGAACAATTGTCCCATATTACATCCCCGTATTCAAGTAAAGGTCTGATAAATGCTGTATAGATTGTTTCCAAAGATTTGCGGTCTAATTTAAATTTGAGTTTTCTCATTACATTAATCCTACCCCAAGCTTTCTCTGAAATATATTTTATATGGTGGTGCCATGTACAATCGTTAGAGAAATAGATCCCGAGATGCTTGTGAAACTCTACTTCAGATATTTGAAGATTTTGCATTATGATTGGTGGATGATTAAGTTTGTTTAATTTGCGCGAAATAAGGAGACTTTCGGTTTTGGTCGGATTGAAAGCTACAAGCCAAGTTGCAGCCCATTTTGAAATTCTTTCGAGATCAATATTGAGACAATTAGCAGCAGTAATAGGGTTATCGACGATAATGTAAAGACTAGTGTCGTCCGCAAAGAGCCTTATATTTGATCCGATATCAAGTACTATGTCATTTATAAATAGTAAAAACAGCAGCGGCCCTAAAATTGAACCCTGAGGGACCCCAGCACAAACATAAGCCCAGTCAGATGTAACCCCTGGAAGAATAACTCTTTGTTTCCTATCGGAAAGGTAACTTTTAAACCATGCAAGAACTTTCCCAGTGACGCCAGCTGCCTTAAGTTTGAGTAACAATCCCTCATGCCAAACTCGGTCAAAGGCTTTGCTGATGTCACAAAAGACAGCTCTAACTTCTTTACCTGAGTCAAGGGCCTGACAGAAAGTATTGTAAAGATAAGTTAATTGATTCACTGTTGAGTCTCCTGGTATAAAACCAGACTGAAGAGAAGATAGCAAATTGTTGTCGCGCAAATGATTGTATAAATATTTGAACACAAGTCTTTCGAAAAGTTTACTTTCTGAGTTAAGTAGTGATATAGGTCGGTAATTAGAAGGTATAGATCTATCACCTTTTTTATGTATTGGGCAGACATTAGCTTCTTTATAAGAAGATGGTACAAAACCCATTTTGATAGACTGATTAAACAAGTTACAATAGGAGAAGAAATTTCGTGAGCAAGTTCACGAAGAATACGATTACTCAGGTTGTTAGGACCTGAAGCTTTACCAACAGGGAGAGATTTGAGTATAGTCTCGACTTCGGTTCGGGAAAATTCAATATTATTTAGTTCGTTGGTGACAGCAGTAGGAAGTATTTGGGGGAGGATTGGATATTGATTGTTTAGACTGCTCTGGCTTTGAAAGAAATTATTTAAGATATTAGCCTTTTCATTTTCGTCAGAACTTATACAGCCGTCATTTTCGAGGGGTGGTATAGATGTTTTAGACTGTGGAGAGATGAAAGTTTTAAGAACCGTCCACCAGTCTTTAGCTGAAAGTTCTCCACTTGTTAGCTTTGAAGCAGTTTTGTCATGGAAAGCTTTTTTAGCATCTCGAATAAGTGAGACAGTTTTGTTCCTTAAAGTTTTAAATTGCGTCCAGTGTAACTCCGTATTTGTTCCAGTTTTTATGCAATAATAGCGATCGAACATGGTTTTTCAATGCATAAACATTCGCCAGGTCCCTTGGGGCCTCGGTTTTCAACACCTCCCACGGGACCTGACGAATGTTAATGCATGAAAAACCATGTTTGATCCCTATAGTGTTAACAAGAATATTCGCCAAAAACGAATACAACGCAGAAGTAACATTTTTGTGTACATTGCATGAATCGCTGCTTCACAATACTCAGCTTACAGTATTACACAAGAAGTCTTATGGAGGGAAAGACCACAGCAGGTAGTTTCTGGTAGTACTAGTTTGCTGCACTGGATGAGCGAGCGGCGGAATCGTATTTTTAATGGAAATCATCAATGGCAGCGAACAGAACTGTGTTGCATTAAAATTCCACAGCGAGCATTTAAAATCACCTGTATTTTACTCATATGAAATTTGTAACGCCTCTCATGCGATGTGCACAAAAACGTTACTTCTGTGTTATATTCGTTTTTGGCGAATATTCTTGTTCAGCACTGATGTCTTCAATAATAAATACCAGGAAAATACTTTCATTAACAGTGTTCTAACTTGGGAATGCAAACCGCGATTAGATTCCCAGTTGTTTGACAGAGGTTTCGACATTTTTCTTAAAATTGAATAATCTGTCACTGGCATGTCTCAAACAGTTCGATTCTCCAAAAAATATCAATAGACACTCGCATTGTTAACAACTTGTAACAAAATTATGGTCATTTCTACGTTCCGTCCGCAAGGTTACTGAGGAACTCTGATTTAATGTGTGATAAATAAAAAAAAAAAAAAAAAAAAAAAAAAAACTTATACGATGGTGTCAAAATCATAAAAAAAGACCGTTCCTCAAGCGTTTGTCAGCCATTGCTCATGCGTTTGCGACTTCTCTTGTGTGAAAGTATTGACCATGCATTGACCGTGCCTATGCATTGGTAGCTTTTTCGCCATTTTTACAAAAAAAAAAAAAAAACTTCGTTTATGATTCCTGTTTGCTCTCTTGCATACCAGGGCCCAGTTGTTCAAAGCTAACGATGTCGTTAGTTAACGATTCGTTAAAATTTACATTGAGTGATACGCAAATATGCTGATATTTTTTGCTGAAAAAATGTGAGTAGCTTTTGCAGTGCAAAAGCTACTCACATTTTTTCAGCAAAAAATATCAGAATATTGTGTATTGAATACACTAAAACAGTTAACGAAATGACCCTTAACGAGCTCGTTAAGCTAACAACGCTTTGAACAACTGGGACCTTTCCTGAAAGGCGGTCAAAGGACTTTCTCCCAAGAAGCGAACTATTTTCTTTTAGAGAAGACCCCTTTTCAAAAGGGACCGTTTTGACAGAGTTGCCACCCCTGAATGTGTATGAGTTTCACTTTGCTGTCATTGTTTTGAATTTTGGTCACGCAGACTGAAGTTTCTGGAATACGTGTGAGTCTTTGTTAATTTGTTCATCTTTATTAGTCTTTGTTAATTTGTTCATCTTTATTAGTCTTTGTTAATTTGTTCTTTAGTCTTTGTTAATTTGTTCATCTTTATTAGTCTTTGTTAATTTGTTCATCTTTATTAGTCTTTCTTAATTTGTTCACCTTTATTAGTCTTTCTTAATTTGTTCATCTTTATTCAGTCATAAGATAAGTAGTCTTATGGTGTATGCTTATAGTGAAACCCCAGATCAGCCCAAGAATCAATGCAGTCTGACTGGGACCTTCGTTGGATTTTTTGACGAACGGAGAATGCCATGATCAGACTCATCACGGAAACATACCTATATAATTTTGATCCCCTTAAACCCCACTTTCATATAGTAAAACTGGGGTTTACAGGGGTATACATTATTTTTCTTATTTCTGCTCAAAAGCATAGATTGTGGGTACTCTTTAGAACCGCCTCGGCGAGGCGGTACTAACGAGTACCAACAATCTATGTTTTGAGCAGAAATAAGAAAAATATCAGACTTCGTATCTGAAAACTTTCAGGTTTTTGGTAGTGAAACTTTCAATATATTTGAATAGGCGTGTTTTCGTAATGGTTCTGATGCGTAGTCTGTTGGGCTCGTCATTCAGATGAAATGTTAAGCTTTATTTATTTTTTTTTTCTGAAAAACAAAACAAAACAAAACAAAAACAATCACAGCACTGTCTGCTGCAGTTAGGATTGGCGCTTTTAAAGGTCAATTAGTATTTAAGCCCTGTAAAAGATTTTTGTTTAATGTTTTCCGTCCATATTCTTGAAAAGGAGATATATACAGTCGACTCCCGTTATCTCGAATTCCAAGGGGCTCACTGAAATACTTCGAGATATCCGTACCTCGACATATCAGAGTTGAGAGAGTGAGGAAAACAATAAATTGAACAACCACATTTAACAAATGAATGTGTAATTTGAATTTTGAAGTTAGAAATATATATATATATATATATATATATATATATATATATATATATATATATATATATATATATATATATAATAATGTGGAAAAGAGGAGAAATTGCTCCTTAGGAGCAATTTCTCCTCTTTTCCACATTATTTTGTTACCTGTTGTCATAGTTTCAGGTTAAAACAGGGACCAGATTTTCACTTCGAGATAAGCCGAAATAAGCGAGTTCGAGATAACGAGGTTCGACTGTATATTAATTTTCATATCGGAAAGCGTTTTTGATTTGCTGATGAGCCGAAAATTTTCTTTATAAACGTCATCTTAAGTGGAACTGATACACTTTCAAGGAACGTAACTTTCAAAAAAAAAAAAAAAAATGTTTGGCTCCCTTCTGCCAAGGTTCTGCTCTGAAAGAAAAGGATTTCCTCTCATTGGGAACAAATTCTCACTTTTAGAGTAAACCCGTTTCACAAGGGAAAAGGTGTGCAGAAATCAAACAGGAAGTCACAAACGCTATCCCCTTTGTAAAGCTGGCAGAAAATCTAGTCATCTTAAACTAGCACGGCAAGGGATTATAAACACAAAGATTTTATTCTATTGCGCAAGTCAGATAGGAAGAATACATTGAAAACAAACAAAGATAATCCTTTATCTTGTTTATTGTTATCCCACAATTTTCACAACTTATTTTACGTACTTCCATCGCGAAAACATGACTGTATAATTTTGACCCCCTTAAACCCCACTTTTATATAGTAAAACTGGGGTTAACAGGGGTATACATTATTTTTCTTATTCTGCTCAAAAACATAGATTATGGGTACTCGTTAGAACCGCCTCGCCGAGGCGGTTCTAACGAGTACCCACAATCTATGTTTGGAGCAGATATATGAAAAATATTATAATTTTTTTATCTGAAAATTTTCATTTTTTTTGGCGGTGAAATTGTCAATATATTTGAATAGGCGTGTTTTCGTAATGTTAACGCACGTCTAAGCGTCTTGAACATTTTAAACAGTATATTGTTGATATCTGCTGCAAGTTAAAGGGAAAAGAGAGTTTGTAAAGAATGTGTCTGAAATGAACGGTCTTTATAAACCATGCAGTTTGGTGCAAATTTGATCAAAGTCAGATGAAAATTAGAAAGTTATCAAGGCTTGAAGATTTCAAAATTGTTTTACGGAGGCCGCCATTCTGAATATTTAATTAGGCTTTATTATGTCATTGGGTTTTAATTAAAAAAATAATCTTTGTAGCAATCTTAACGTCTATGTTTGTATATACATGTATAGTTTCTTCCATGCAGACATATATTGATATTAGTAGAAAACCGAACTGCTTTCTAACAGCAAGATTTCATTTCAGACATAGAAATGTTTCGAACTCCATTAACTATTCAAAATGGCGGAACATTGGCAGTATATTTGAAAATTTTATTTATATTAGAAAGATAATGACGTTTGAAGATTTCAAAATTATACTGTTTGCATATAAACAGCTCTTTGCATGTCACAACGATTCATAACCCACTTTCTTTGTTTTACTGCTTAGGCTCTTATATGTACGTTTTAATTCCTGTTTCGTATAATCCTGCACCACATATATATACGCACGCACGCACGCACACACACACACACACGCACACACACACACCCGTGCTCTATATTATATACCAATCATCACGAAAACATACCTATATAATTTTGACCCCCTTAAACCCCAAAGTCAGGTTTACAGGGGTATACATTATTTTTCTTATTTCTGCTCAAAAACTTAGATTGTGGGTACTCGTTAGAACCGCCTCGTCGAAGCGGCTCTAACAAGTACCCATAATCTATGTTTTGAGCAGAAATATGAAAAATATTAGAATTTGTTATCTGAAAATTTTCATTTTTAGTGATAAAATTTTCAGTATATTTGAATAGGCGTGTTTCCGTAATGCAAATAGTTGTTTACACAAGC
The DNA here is from genome assembly GCA_964016985.1 of Anodontia alba. Classification (NCBI taxonomy): domain Eukaryota; kingdom Metazoa; phylum Mollusca; class Bivalvia; order Lucinida; family Lucinidae; genus Anodontia; species Anodontia alba. Next base: position 18,439,273 of record OZ024838.1, on the reverse strand, counting down.
CGCCAGAATAAAGCTACCAAACTAATAGTCTACCTTCATAAATCAGGCCCTAAGATCACAAAACTTTTTTCATGCTCAACTCAGCTGAGCATGAAATTATCTCTGCTAATAAATATGAACATGCTGACAAAAGCTGGCATTTTCATATTTATTAGCAGAGAAAATGTCATGCTTAGCTATGTTTAGCAAGAAAGAAATTGCAAGTGTTAGTAATTTGAGATTTATTAGCAGGACGTATTTCATGCTCAGCTGAGTTGAGCATGAAAAAAGTTTTAGTAGAGACTACTCTAGAACGATTTTGCAGATTTGTCTGCCCTGAACGTGTATGCATTTCCCCATTACAGCTACTAAGCAAATTGCCTACATCAAACACCGGCACAAAGCTACCAAGAAAATTTACATCACACATCAGAATAAAGCTACGAACTAAATCTTAATATCCAATAAGCATATAGTCTAAATTACATAAATGATGAAAGTAAATAGCCTACATCACTAATGAAACATGAGAATTAAAACTGTTTAACTGACGACCTAGCAAATAGTCTACATCACACGTCCGAATGGAGCTATCTAACAGCTACCAAGTAAACAGATACATCACCCATCAGAATAAAGGATATTTTAACCGTTTTAACCGTTACCAAGTAAATAGTCTACATCACCCATCAGAATAAAGGAACTATCCAACAGCTACCGATAGTCTATATCACTCTGCCTTCTAAAAATGGGATTTGTGAACAAAATTAGAACCAAATATCAAAGTCAGTGAACCATGAAAAGTAGTTAAAAGTCATATGAGCCAAAATGTAAGAAACATGCCTTCTGACTTGTGCTTTCTACGGAGACACAAATCAGCATCACAAAACATGGCTATATAATTTTGACCCCCTTAAATCCCACTGCCATGTAGTAAAATTGGAATTTACAGGGGTATACGTTATTTTTCTAACTTCTGCTCAAAAATATAGATTGTGGGTACCCGTTAGAACCGCCTCGCCGAGGCGGTTCTAATGAGTACCCACAATCTATGTTTTGAGCAGAAACATGAAAAATATGAGAGTTTTTTATCTGAAAATTTTCAGTTTTTTGAGGTGAAATTTTCTATATATTTGAATAGGCGTGTTTTTGTAATTGTCTGTGTCTCCTTCATGTTGCCAGCATGAAGAAACTTTGCATCCTTGGCTGTCCAAAATGTGCCCAATAACGATTCTGAAGAGACTCCGCGAAGCGTAGGCACATCCGAATCTTTGCTGGACGCACATATCTGAAGGTGAGTTTTGTCATTGCAGCTTTTAAGATTTTCATCATAAAATCGTTGTGGCCTTAGATGCTGTCATTGAGATATTAATGGTCCAAGCCCCAATGCCGTACTGAGAAACTGACCGAAGCACACCAACTGAATACCGACCTATTCTGATCAGGGGTTAGACATGCCACAGACATTATCTATCTGCATTTACAGCAGCGTAGACTCCCATTTGTAAGTACCGCATGCGCAGGCCAATGTGTGTTTGCATTGTTGGCATCATGTGCAACGATATCCTTCAAGCTCTATGGTACAGCACACATTTCGTTGCCGTCAAACCAAACCGGAAATAAACATTTGCAGTTTGTCGGGTTCTCAATTGATGTAGCATTTGTATTTGCCGGGACCAACTGGGAAAATCCGGTACCAAAATTTTAACGGTATAACTTGGATCTTATACTTTGATTTTTGGACAATTTTTGGCTTTGATATTATCCAGTTGTACTGTAACTGCAAAATGTGGATTTTCAAAGCATAGTGCATTACAAGCTCGCCTATAGGCATTGCCTCTCGTATACATTAAAACTGTTTTTATTAGTTTAAAAAAAAAGTGGGATCATACACAGTGTGGACTTTAAAACAGCAGTTTGATATGTGTCTACAATGTGTGTTCAGGCATGAGGTTCAGGTAGCATGTTGCAGCAATATTATACTCGACATTTTAAATTTTTCAAGTTAAATTTTCGCAATTACTTTTTAAATATAAGTATTTATTTAGGAAGGCACCGACAGCTACCGTTCCACTGACGTAACACTAAGCAATTTTGCTGTACACAGATACAGATTTTCAAAAGATAAAATTCTGCAGCTTTTCTAAGTCCGTCATTGACATCCACGTGCACTTTTCAGGTAATATATGACTGTCGGTAGGCCACTTTTGCATAATTATGCGTGATATTTAATTGCTGATACGTTGAATTTATGTCCATCTCTTACTGTCTGAAAAATTTCCTATTTTGTCTTTGTGTATGTCGACTTTATACTTTTCCAAAATATGATACTGGTATGTTGATCTCAGATTCATTTATAAACGATTCAGAGCATTAGATAAACAGAGCATTTAGCTGTGTTTTCTCTTCTATGCTTCAAGAAAAGTAAAATGCTGCGGTCATCTTAAAATACTCGTGCGTAGACAATTCAAATGATATCTAAGAAGATGCGCTTTTTTTTTTAGAAATAGCTATAAACATTTTCTCTTTTAATCATAAATCTAATTTTGGGCTCTGACAATCATTGAGCTGTGGAGGGGTGGTGCTCTTCGACTTAGTTTATTCTACGGAAATTCAGTAAATTGTATAACCTTCGTCTGATTACAGTGAAACTTTGAAACCCCTTTGAAGAGTCGAAACCTGTCCTTCTCTTCAGTGTACATCCAAGAAGGTTTCTTCAAAAATGTATATATTTAAAAAATTATCGCGAAAATTCGACTTGATAACAGATAGCGACATAAGTTTAATGCAATATTGGCAAATTGTTGCTGTATCAATCTGTCAGCCATTTTGCAATACTGTCTTCCGTATGCAAATTAGTTTCTTCCAATACTGCCCAAAGCCGTTTCTGGCAAAATTTTGGCAACAGGGTGTGGTGTTGATATGGTTCTTTTGGCAACAAAATCATGTTGCTGCGATATTGCTGCAATAACTTCTGGTAGTCTTATGGCAATACTGTCTTCCGTATGCAAATTAGTTTCTGGCAATACTGCCAAACTGTCTGGCAAAATTTCGACAACAGGGTATGGTGCTGAATATGGTTCTTATGGCAACAAAATCATGTTGCTGCGATATTGCTGCCATAACTTCTGGTAGTCTAATGGCAATACTGTCTGCCGCATGCTTATTAGTTTCTGGCAATACTGCCCAAAGCTGTTTCTTGCAAAATTTCGGTAACAGGGTATGGTGCTGAATATGGTTCTTTTGGCAACAAAATCATGTTGCTGCGATAATGCTGCAATAACTTCTGGTAGTCTTATGCCAATACTGTCTTCTGTACGCTAATTAATTTCTGACAATACTGCCCAAAGCTGTTTCTGGCAAATTTTCGGCAATAGGGTATTGTGCTGAATATGGTTCTTTTGGCAACAATATGTTGCTGCGATATTGCTGCAATAATTTCTGGTAGTCTTATGTCAATACCGTCTTCCACATGCAAATATAGTTCTGGCAATACCGTCTTAAGGAAAAACTGGCTAAAAAATGACCTCAACAAAGGTACATTTGCATACGTTACTGCAAAAACAGAAGACAAAACTCATTTGTTACTGCAATTGTATAGAAATATCAGCACAGTGAAAAATAGTCGCCGTGTGACATGTGAACAATGAAAAACCAAATCAGCCTGTGCATCTGTGTAGTCTAATTAGGGTCTTCTAGTTTTCATTATTTTATTCTACAACAGTAAATAATTCTGCAGGCCGACAAGGAAGCCATGATCAGACTGTGTGGATGGGCAGGCTAATCTGAGCCTTCGTTCCCGCATATGCAATAAGGGTCATTTTCTTTTGAAAAAAAAATTATAAAACACTTAGCATGGTGGGTAAAATTTTCAGATTTTTTTTTCTTATTTTTCTCAGAAAACAGAGTTTGACATTCTATCCAAATTGGAGACAATTTGCATGAAATGTCAAAACCTGTTTTCTGGACAAAATGAAATATTTCTAAATATCGTCTGCTGAAATTTTTACCCATCATGCTAAGCGTTAACAAAGCATATAAATGTACCTTTATGACATTATCCCATAGTATTTAAAAGCTGCCACACCGCCCAGAATGTGTTTCAGCAACCGGAGATAGTGCTAATTATGGCTTTTTGCCAATAAAACCGAACTGCTGCAATATTGCCGCAACATTTTCGTTTTGGTAGGGGAAAGGGTAAAGGTTTTACCCTTTTCTGAGAATTAATTTATTGCTGTTGGGCTTACTGATGTATGGTTAATATGAACTCAATATGGCAATCTCTGTTCAGGTTCACAGGCATAGTGGGTGAAGCGTGCTTGCCAAATAATGCTCACTTTCCATGGGCGCCTGATTACAACCCATTTAGTTTGGGTTCATGTCTGTCTGTCTGAACATTCCTAATTTTGCCTTCGTGTATATCGACTTTATGTTGTCTGAAATACGATTTTGGTATGCTGACCTCAGACTCTCTGAATTAAATTGAATAACCCTTACTGAATCCTATCCCCTTTTCCCATTTTTTTGTTTTGCATATTTTCACAATTTCTCTGTTTTATCATACACACCTACATAGCAAAGAAGAGCATAACTATTCCCACGTTGTCAGTATACAGTCGAACTTCAATGGCTCGAACCCCTTTGGGACCATGAAAATTTGTTTGAGACAGGGGTAGTTCGAGCCACGGAGGGTTACTATTAGTGCCATACCAGGAGGCATAATGGAAATAATTGTGGGATATCTTTTCGGTGTCCTATATAATAAATGTATGTTGTGTGTACTCATTAGAATCGCCTCATCGAGGCGATTCTAATGAGTGCACACAGCATACATTTGCAAAATAAAAGGAGAAGATCTACCTAAATTATCTGTATATCGTATTTGGAGGAAATCCCTGCGGACTCAAGAATGTGTTCGACTCGTCCATGGTAAACGAGCCATCGGGGTTCGAGCCATTGAAGTTCTACTGTATCATAAACACCTACACCTCTATACATTTAACACCGGCTCCAAGTTACATTATGCGTGTTATGTACAGGCACATTTTATCCCAGGCTAATATAATATTAAAATTCTAGATTACTCGAAACGTCACGGATCTCTCTCTCTCTCTCTCTCTCTCTCTCTTTCAACTGTAAGCAATCCCTATGTTGCTATGTTGTCAGAATATAAAGTACACCTACACCTCTATACATTTAACACCGACTACTCGTTAAACTACGCGTGAGCTATGTACAGGGACACCACCAGTTAGCGAATCTAGCAAGGCACATTTTATCCTATGTTAATCCCATACTACATTTCAGATTACTCGAAACGTTCACGGATCTCTCTCTCTCTCTCTCTCTCTCTCTCTCTCTCTCTCTCTCTCACTCTGTATGTGTGTGTTTCAACTGTAAGCAATTCCCATACTGTCAAAATATTAAGTACACCTACACCTCTATACATTTAACACCGGCTACTAGTTACACTATGCGTAAGCTCTCTCTCAGACAAATATACTGGTTACACCGAAATGCAATAAATACAAGCTGAACGGGTTAGCAAACGCAATCTCTCTCTCTCTCTCTCTCTCTCTCTCTCTCTCTCTCTCTCTCATTAATAGATACATTGGAGACACCGAAAAGCAATAAGTGCAAGCTGAACCGAGAAGCAAATGCAATAAACTATTCTCATGTTGACCCATACTGGACTTTAATTGTTCCTCCTTTTTCCTTTACCACGCCTCCTTTTCATCTTCTTCAACCTTTTTCCTGGAATGATATATGAAGAAACATACATGAGTTGTCATGAAATACGTTAAATGGTCAAATGAGATATAATTCATTTCAATATTTTCCGAACTTTGGTGAGCAAACGTCCGTAGATATCCCGTCGAGGGACAGTATTCGCCAATTTCAGTGTAATAACCCTTTTATTGTATAGCTGTAAATATTTATTTAGTTTCCCGGTGTTTCTAACCTTTAAAATGATGTTTTAATAACAAAAATGTGAATTCCACCAATGTTCATGACAAGGTTTGGCGCGACGTCACTGCATTACGTCGTCATCAAAAGTAACAGTAAAATGAGACGGCATCCAAGTAAGTGTGCAATATCGACTAAGTGTGCCAATATCGTGTGATATCAGCACGCTGGCTCCCCGGCTTTTATCGCACGTTTTAATCATTTAATATTTATAGCTATATAATAAAACCGCTACCGTTTTTACTCTTGGTATTCTGACAGTCAGCCCTTAGCAAACTTGGTACAGAAAATCCTCTTTATACCGACACTCGATACAACAACAAAATTCGTTAAAATGACAATTTGACTGCCACGAAACAAAAATGACAATTTGACTGCCACGAAACCTTCGCTTGAGAGCTAACATTTAGACACAAATTATGCAAGAATATTGTATTTGATAGTTTAAAGAAAAATGTTTTTGGATATTTTTAGAATCGCCTGATTTTAACAAATATGCAAAAAATATTTTTTGTGAAGAAATAAGAGCAAAACATGACCTTTATTACATATCAATCTGCTCATTAAGTATTCTGTACAACAGTAAATTCATTTTAATGGCAACGTCTTCGGGAACAAATTATGTCGTTGTAACGAGGGTTCACTGTAGAACCTGATTGGACAAAATGTCAACAGATTTAATCAGAGGCTACACTATTTGAGATTCAACTCAGACTTTTTTAGACATACCAAACAGGCATTCAAAAAGCCTTGTTCAAATTTTAGGAGCATAGTTAGAAGTGCAGAAGTTAAGTTGTCAAAAAAATTTAAGGTTATTAAGACCATAATTACGAAAAAAAATCATAAGCGCAAGATGCCTTTTTATAATGTAACTACATACAATCGTGAAAGCCGAGCAGTATAGCAAATGACTAAATGCACAGCTGTACAAGTGGTCAAATGAAATGATGCCAAATATAACCAACCATATAAATTTCAATTGTTGGTCATACGTCAACAATATTGACTGCGACCTCGCTGAGGACAAGGGCGTTTATCATAGGAATGAATTTCATTTTCGTTGATTTTATCGATATTTAAACACCAGCGACTCACTCACAAACTGAATAAAAAGTAAATAAGTGAACTCAGGAACTGATACTATCAGATCCACATCAGGCCCTTAACACCAAAGGAAAGACGGACAAATACATTTAAGCAGCCACAAAATGAACAGATGGCAAGCAGAGTTGGCAGCTGTTTCCAAGAAAGGTGGCAACTGTGTAAACCGAACTTTTACTAAATATATATTTAACGTGCACAGTTGTTAAAAGAAAAACATTAGAAAGTGCCAGTCACGAAGCAAACAGTCCTCCCGACAGACCAAATGAAGGAGAGATGAACAAATAAGGATAATGCCATATACGTAGGACCACCGATGAGCGTTTTGCTTTGTTTCAACACAGTGGTTTTGATTATGTGTGTTTCGCTGTAATGTTTCCAAGAGGAGTTAGAGGACCCCTGTGTGGACCGAACATATATTTTAATTTTTACCTGCATTAGAATTAAGGATGAGGTTTCGCGCGAGTAAAACAGTTTAAGCCCCGCAGTAGTTTCCTGCTGACCCTTCCAAGGCGGTTCCTCTGCTGCATCCTTCTTTGTTTGTGCGTCTTGGGTTTCATATGTGGCGTTTGTGGCGTCCTTATTTGCTTCTCATCTTTCCTTCCTTTGGTGCCTCGGGATGGCTGTGCTTCACGATTGCGGTATTTTTACTTATTTCGTTTGTGTTTAAGTTTTACGACCCGATCAACCCAATGAGGTCATGTCGAGCGCGGTCAGTTTACCTAACCGCACTTTTACTGGGCAGGCTTTGTCCTCTGAGCCGTCAAACAGTATTATGCAAATTCTTTCGCCAGAAACTGACATTTACCCTTCTTGAATTAGCGGAAGGGAAAGAATGACCCTAGAAAATATTCAGTTATGATTAAGCTCCACAAAAAAATGTTGCCGACCCAGCAGGGGTCGAACCCGCAACCTCCTGATCACCAGTCGGACATCTTCACTTTTATTTTTGTTAATGACGCCAGTAACATGCTTAAGTTTAACGTGTGTCCTTTATGCCTGGTCCATCAGTTCCTTAACCCATTAATGCCCAATGCACGCTTTCTCCTCAACTCTTTGAACGGGTCCAGTTCCAAATGAAAGGGCGTCCAATTATATTTCGATTACATTATTGGTAGTAATTTCTGTATTTAATGCAAACACTGTAGACCCTAATCAGACGCCACTGATCTGGTTATACACTGTTTGCTAATATCCATTGTTTGAGATACAGGGCATAGAATGGTCAATTCTGTAAGGATGTTTGCCAATATCCATTGTTGTGATATAAGGCACAGAATGATTAATTCAATACGGCTGGATCCTTCGAAACCACCAAAAATGAAAATAGCAGACCTGGTTTTATTGAGTCTCTTCAGGAACAAATCTGTTCATGAAAAGTACTGTAATATACAACGCTGCTAACGCCCTATAGCGGCAGCTTAAGCAGTATTCTAATTTTAGAATAACTTGAAATGGGCTCAGTGCTCCAAAAGACCAGAAAATATACACTATACTAGAGTGAAGTACAGGGAGGCGTTTATGGCCTCCAACCAACAGCTTTTATCAACAGATGGAGTAAAGATAAATACAATCTGTTAGGGTGGATCTTTCAAGAGCCAAGAACGCACCAAAGAAACGAAAATAGTTGATTCGGGTTTACTGAGCAGTGCAATACTACTCGCGTCCTCTAGCGCCGGCTTAAGTAATACTATTTTTAGAATTATTTTAAACAAACACCGCCTACTTACCGGCCCTAGAATGACTAGTGCTACTTTTAGATTCGGATTTAGATACACTACTGCCACCTTCCTCGGAATCAGAACCTTTCACTGGTGCGTCAGCTGAAATTAAGGAAAGCGCCCATCAAATAGCAATTATATCATAAGAAAATAAAAATCCTGATAAGTGGATTACTTTGATGAAATTCGACCAAAATCGGTTTACATATAAGAAAGTGATTGGGTTTTGATGATTTGGAACAAGTTGTCATAGAAACCGCAATATTTGTAAGAGGCGTTATAAGAATGTAATTAAACATGTATAAATTAACCCTGATCCTCCTAAACCAGATATATATACCCTGCCTTAGCAAGCAGTGTAGGACCAACTAGATCTGATATCATTAAGTATGTAAATCAACAGCCTGGATCAAGTAATCTGACTGGCTGAAAATTAGAAGTGGGCGTGGATTTGAATTTATTCATTGCTTAACACTGTTTGCAAAGGCAGGTCATACCCTTGTTTAGCAGGACCAGGGTTAATGACCATTACGGCAAAAAATTAGAAAAAATATGGGCATTCAAATATCATATAAATGTACTTTATTTTGCCTCTGGGTAAAGTTTATGCTGTGATAATTCCAACTCAACAGTCTTAAAGTTATTTATCGCAATTTGATTGGCCGAATTCGATTAGACAACGGGATTTATACTTCATTAAATCCAAAGAGTGAATCCCGGAACTCCTCACTTGACGCAAATTTCTAAAAGGATTGAAGCTACTGATCCGTATTGTCGATGTAAATACAACCTAGTTGAAATTATTAGAAATATATTTTATTTTTATGGATTGTATCGATATATAAACACCAGCAAACCACTCACAATTCTAAGATATTCGCGTTTACACATAAAATCTATAACTGAAACTGAGGTTAAACCTTGTCATGCTGAATAAATAAAGATACCACGCCCACTTCTAACTTCCAGCGAATCAGATTACTTGATGCGGGATTTTGATAGAAATTCACATATTGAATGACAAACAGTGCAGGTCCAGATCAGTTGGTTTCTTCAGAAGCTAACTGATCTGATATGGATCCACACTCTTTGCTAAGATAGGGCATGTCGTGGTCAGCAAAAGAAGGTTTAAGAGATATACTCTTGATTTCTGTAAAGCAAACCTGCATTAATGTCTAGGTTGGCATTGTTACTCTAAGTGTTATACCTTCTTAGGCTTACCTGGCTCTCCCAAAACAAACACTTCACAGAGCGTCAGATACGCGTTCTTGTCACCTGTACGTTTATATATAGATACGAATTTTCCCACTATCGAATTGTTGCAATCAATATAAATCCTCTCCCCAGGCACTGCTGGACCACTGTACTTTCCACATATGTTCTTTTTGTTTTTGCCCTTCATCTTCTTTCCAACATACACAACAAGGTCACGTAACTCTCCATCTACAAGACAATCAACTCGTTTATATTCTTGTAGTTTGTGGGAACGGAAAAACAAGTTATAACGTATGAATGTATAAAGCGGGGTGATAGTGGTATTGTAATAATGAACAAAGAGTTTTATAAAAGGAAAATGTTGGAAATAGAACAGGATACAACCTTTTGCAAACCAAGTATCCCAAATTACTCAAAGAAAATCTTTGGCAAACTACAAAATTATAAAGAATACAGACTAAATAACACGTTATGAAATAAGTCACCTTTTTTTTTTATTTTGAATGCGAACGTAAGTTGTTCTATGTCCATCCGAAAATTCACAAAAGCAGCATTGTTAAGAAAAAGTATAAAGAACTTAAGATGTATACTAACGTCTCCGCGTATTTCACCATAGTGCAGATTATATTTTATTTCCTTTGGGATCAATGGGTCCATTGTGGTATCTTTGAAAATGGAGTTCTGCTCTCATGTATACGCTAGAGGGCGTAAACAGTGTTGCAAATTTCATTACTGCTTATGAAGAGTGTCAATAAAACCGAGACTCCCATTTATTAACCTGTAGTGTCTTCTTTTTTCCCAAAAGCAATCTTTTTTACGTTTATTAGAGTTACTGGACCCAGAGGATTTATCCTATAGACCAATAATTGCAGAAACAACCTGTGAAACTCACCGACTCAGTTATATGACTGATTAGTTATTGAAACCTTTATTGTGTAGATTTCCCAAAATATTTGTTTATTGAGCTATCGGAAGAATTTCGTAGGGACTCAAAAACGAGTTTTTATTAGCCATAGTAAACGAGCAATCGGTGTTCGAGCTACTGAGGTTCGACTGTATTCCCAGATCTCCAGATCACACAAACGCTTGCGAGATCATGTGATCTGAGAGCATAGTGTGGCCCACTTTACAAATTAGAGCACTGACATAAATACTCACAAGGCAAAACGTATGTAACGGTTTTATGGTGTTCGTGATACAGTCGAACCTCAACAGCTCGAACACCGCTGGCTCGTTTATCATGGCTATTTCAAACTCGTTTTTGAGTCCCCACGAAATTCTTCCGATAGCACAAAACAAATATTTAGGGAAATATTTTCGATCTTTAACACAACAATGGTATGTTGTGTGCACTCATTAGAGTCGCCTCATCAAAGTACTGACCACAGCAGTCGACGTTGCTCTGTATCACCACTCTCGAGATACTGAACCAGTCGGTTAAATCCACACTCCACCATGTCTTTTTAGCATTCCGAGTATGACTACAAGTGTCATAGAATACACCATCTACTGCGTTGTCCGAGTCACCACAGTCTTTACGGGAGCTATCAGAGTCTTCACTCTCATGTAGGGAATCATCCGAGTCACTGCTGCCTCTGTTGAACTTTTGGCAGGTTGGTTGTTTGTAAGCAATATTATTAAAGCCTGTAAAAACAAAGCTAATGTGTAAGAAAAATAATAATATCTTAACGTTAAATATAGATTCTTGCATAAAATCCTATGAACATAGCTGTTTGAAGCTTTTCTTGAATGGACCAGAAGCCGTGTTCAAACAACAAAATCCATGTTCAAATCATGAAATTCACGTGCTGTTTGAACATGGATTTTGAACTTTTGATATCACGATGGGCCTTACTTTAGTTATGTGACGTTCAGCGACGTAACGTTATTGCCCTGAACGTAGCATTTTAGAAGTTTATGATGACGTCAGAGGGTCACTGCGCACTGGCGTCATTGTAAACAACATTCTGAACTAGCCGTCATGTTGGTTTGCCGTCGCATTTGAAGAGTTTATATGGAGTTTTGGGGCGTTTTCGTCAATTTACCGTTTGAATCGTAAGTTATGCAAGAACAACGATCATCCATGGTTATTTCATTGCAATAACATTTGCCGGGTCCCTCGGAAGATATTTATACACTCGGCCTAGCGGCCTCGTGTTCAAACAGCTTCCTTGGGCCCCGGCAAATGTTAATGCATGAAAAACCATGGGTGATCTCTATATTCTCATTTGTAATTTGGAGCTGCATCAGAAATAAAGGTGATGTTTTGCACGAGTAAAACTGGTTTTACACACCAGTAGTTTCCTGCTGACCGTTCCAACGCGGTTCTTCTGTTGCAGTTTGCCTTTGTACATCGGTGATTTCATATACAGTTGACTCTCGCTATCTCGACCTCGCTTATCTCGAATAACCGCTTATTTTGAAGTGAAAATCTGGTAATTAGTTTTTCCTAAATTCTGCAAATCTGATATATCGAGGTACGGATATCTCGAAGTATTTCAGAGAGTCCCTTGGAATTCGAGATAACGAGAGTCGACTGTATTACGAAAACACGCCTATTCAAATATATTGAAAATTTTACAAAAAAAAAAAAACAAAACAAAAAAAAAACAAAAAAAAAAAAAAAACAATTCAGATAAAAGTTCTGATATTTTTCATATGTCTGCTCAAAACATAGATGGTGGGTACTCGTTAGAACCGCCTCGACGAGGCGGTTCTAACGCGTATCAACAAGCTATGTTTTTAGCAAAATGCGAAAAATAATGTATACCCCTGTAAACGCCCGTTTTACTATATAAAAGTGAGGTTTAATGGGATCAAAGTTATGTAGGCGTGTTTTCGTGATGTATGTGGAGTTTGTTTAGTCATTATTTATTCCTTATATCTCCTTCGTTTGGGAACGCTGTGCTTCGTGATTATGGCGGTTACTATGTATCTTTACTTATATGTTCTGTGTGATCAAATCCCTTCTAAAACGGTACCCTATGTGACAAATTCTCTTGAAAGTATATCCGTTCCCCTTAAAGTTTCTCTCTATGGGCGTAGACAACTTTAGTTTTGTTAATGCTACGGAAGCACTTAATGAAAGGTCGTGGACTGGTCCAGTACTATTTTCCATGGACTGCGCAACCCTATTATTACCAAGTATTAGCTTTCACAAACAAGCGTGGTTTGCGTTTAGTAGATCAAACTTTTGTGAAAGCTATTACTTATTTGAGAGTAATAGCTGCTAGTAATGTAGATGATGTATCAGGAAAGAACCTAAGGACAAAACAACAAGACAGGAATAGAATAAAACTGGGGAAGACAGGAGAATAAAAATGAAATTTATTTCTAGGAAAAATAGTACAAGAGATGTCCAGGAACAGCCACACTCACTGAACGTAGTCTATCAATAATACCAAGAGAAAGAGCATACAAACCATGTTAGACAGTACACAGGCCACAAACCAAAGGCAAGTTCCCGCTTCCCCAACGAGGCGATCACAATACCAGACAGTTTCCACTAAACACAACTACAGTCGACTCGTTATCTCGAAATCCAAGGGACTCTATGAAACACTTCGAGATATCCGTACTTCGACATATCAGATTTGCGGAACTGAGGAAAACAATTAATCGAACAACCACCTTTAACAGAATGAATCTTTAATTTGACTCCTAAGTTAGAGATATATTGAAAATATTGTGGAAAAGAGGAGAAATTGCTCCTAAGGAGCAATTTCTCCTCTTTTTCACAATATTTTGTTGCCTGTTGGTAGATCTCTGTGTTAAAACAGGGACCAGATTTTTACTTCGAGATAAGCGGTTATTCGAGATAAGCGAGTTCGAGATAACGAGAGTCGACTGTATAACACAAATTATTGCATAAAAAGCAGTGTCGCGCGTTATTAACAGCCGTGCATTAACCGGCGAAAAACCGTGTATTAACATGGCAATTCACGCGCTGTTAATGCACGGCTACGCAACTTTCAAAATGATCGTACCGGGGCCACAGATTTGCTGCCGTTCGGCAAACACAGACTCCCTAACTCAAGCAGTGAAACATTACAAATACCCGTACCCGCTTCATGGTAGGGGAACAGCACTTACATTCAGTTTGATCTTTACTAGGCATATATCCATCTGGACACCGATCACAAGCTGCTGATCCAGGAGAAATAGACACAAGGTCTGTTGGACACGTCACACAGGAAGGGAATCCGGAAACTGCATAGGTCCCTGCAGGACACTCATTACATCCTGACTGGTTGCCATTAGGAACTGATCCATTGTTACAAAGGAAGCATGTGCCTGATCCTTCAGGGGAATATCGACCAGCATCACATTGTTCACAAGCTGCCATTCCACTGGTTGCAAATGTCCCTGCCATGCAACTAACGCAGTGTGACTGGATGTCATTAGGAGCTGATCCATTGTTACAAAGGAAGCATGTGCCTGATCCTTCAGGGGAATAGAGACCAGCGTCACATTGTTCACAAGCTGCCATTCCACTGGTTGCAAATGTCCCTGCCATGCAATTAACACAGTGTGATTGGACCTCATTAGGAGCTGATCCATTGTTACAAAGGAAGCATGTGCCTGATCCTTCAGGAGAATATCGACCAGCATCACATTGTTCACAAGCTGCCATTCCACTGGTTGCAAATGTCCCTGCTGTGCAGTTAATACAATGTGATTGGGTACCATCAGGAGCTGTACCGTCTTGACATATGGTACAATTCGGCTGCGCTGCCATGGCAACAAACCCAGGTGGACATGCAGTACAGTTTGGTGACGCTGAATATGAGTAATGACCGACAGGGCAAGCATCACATTCGTGACTTTCTTCTTGGTCTGCGAAATATCCGGGGTCACAAGGTTTGCAAGACCACTGTCCTTCTTCGTCCTGATACTGGCCTGGCTGACAGGGCAGGCAGGGTGCGCCGTACACGGTATTAGAGTATGTACCAACAGGGCATTTGTTACAAGTGCTTGTATTATCATCCCGGTAATAACCTTTATCACAATATACTGAAAATATAACAAAACCACATGACATAAAAATGTAGACATTTCAATCAACAAAATAAAGTCTATAAATGAAGTGCACGACCCGCATTTAATGGCAGCTTAAAGAAAAAACACTCATTTTGTGATGGCGAATTCCATAGGCTAGATCTTATTTGTATCTATCCGTATGCCAAAAATTATCAAAATATTCCTAACGGTTTAAGTGCCATGGCTATTTTCACTAACTGGCCACACATTTTCTCTGAATGGCCACACATTTTCGCTAACTGACTACGGATGGACGGGCACTCAGGGGCATTATGGTTACCCTTCGGGTCGTGCAATGTTGTCCTTTGACACAAAGAACGCATGTAAATCAGAGTCGCTGTTTTATTGAGACTCTTTATAAGACAGAACTTTAAGTTGCAGCACTGCATAACCCCCACTAGCACTCAGTTTAAGCGGAACCAGTTTTTCCAAGATACTAGAATCGACTCAATGATTCTAAGGGAAAAAAATAGCCCAACTATATGATGTGTACGGCTGCTACGTTTTATCCACCGAATCTTCAATTACAAAAGTTCTGTAGTGCATAACTAGTCTTTACGTACCCGGAAGTTGAAAAGCATCGTCATAATTTGGCTTTACTGTTTACACAGAATTGTTACATTTTTTGTAATGTTTTGGTGGGAATGGAACTGGGCGTGTGTCCCTCCGTTACGTTGTCAGTTGTCGTCTTCGCCCATGGGCGAATACAACTAATGAGTTTCTAGTAGTTGGGACACGGAAGTGAATCCGTTGTTGACCCACAATGCAACATTGACTTTATGCTAATTGTCTACAACTAAATCCAGGGACTAGATGACACTGTGGAAATAAATCCCCCTTTTATAGTCCAGCCCTGTTTTTAAACGCATTGAGGACTTAACCTGTCCATGAAAAGTGTGAGTTGGTTAATTGATCGGCTCGACATGACCTTGACCTTCATAGTGTTAACTGTGCCATAAAACTCCATCATAAAAGAAGACTTAAGTACACTGGTGGCTGGGATAATGTCAAAGTAGGCTACGTTGTCACACATACCTTGTATCCTACTTATGTCGTCAACAATAACATTACTAATGTTTGCCTGAGAGAATGCTGTGTCAAATGCAGAAGTTGGATCCACAAGGCTGTTTGTCGAGATTCCCAGCTGAAGAACCACACTTCCAGAACTGAAAGAGAATTGAAACATAACTAGCCTTTAAATGTTAACCTTTGTCCTGCTGAGCCCGGATATACCCTGCCTTTGCAAACAGTATAGATCCAGATCAGTTGACTTCTGAAGAACCAACTGATCTGGATATGCACTATTTTTCATTAAGTATGTGAATTTATAACAAAAATCCGGACAAATTAATCTGATTTGCTGATAATTAGAAGTGGGCGTGGCGTCTTAATTTATTCACAGAAGACAAAGAGGATTCCTATGCGGACCGAACATCAGAATCAAGGGTGACGTTTTGCGCGAGTAAAATTGCTACAGCAGACGACATTATGATCTTTGTGTGTGAAATAAGGCTTGACATTTCGTGCGAATCATTTGCCTAGCAGAAGATTTACAGGACAAACCAAGTTTCACTGAAAAATAGAAACAATAACGACAGAATGTCGTCAGATGCAATTTTCCTAAGCGCATTATGGCTGATAAAAATTAGATTAGCTTTTATAAGCGCTGCATACTTTAATAATTAATGAACAGATCAGCCCTAGCAGTGACTTGTTAATAAATCAGTGTTTGGAGGTTAGTTGTAAAGTACATCAAACCACAAGAGTGCGGAGCGCGAGTGATTGATTTATCTACTCACCACAGACCTACTAACTGTCATTCATTTCTCAACAAATAACGCACAAGAGCTGGGCCCAGTTGTTCAAAGCTAACGACATCGTTAGTTAACGATTCGTTAAAATTTACATCGAGTGTTACGCAAATATGCTGAAATTTTTTGCTGAAAAAATGTGAGTAGCTTTTGCAGTGCAAAAGCTATTCACATTTTTTTCAGCAAAAAAATATCAGAATATTGTGTATTGAATCCGCTAGAACAGTTAACGAAATGACCCTTAACGAGCTCGTTAAGCTAACGACGCTTTGAACAACCGGGCCCAGATCTATTTTGATTCTAACACATAGAAAACGACGAAATAGTAATTGTATCCTTCAGATCCTTACAACTCTCCGCCATACTATAAAGAAATGCCTTTATGAAAACACGTCTATTCAAATATATTGAAAATGTTATCACCAAAAACTGAACATTTTCATATAAAAACTCTTTGATATTTTTCATATTTCTGCTCAAAAACATAGATTGTGGGTACTCGTTAGAACCGCCTCGCTTCTGCTCAAAACATAGATTGCGGGTACTCGTTAGAACCGCCTCGGCGAGGCGGTTCTAACGAGTACCCACAATCTATGTTTTCGAGCATAAATAAGAAAAATAATGTATACCCCTGTAAACCCCAGTTTTGCTGTATAAAATTGGGGTTTTAGGGGGTCAAAGTTATATAGGCACGTTTTAGTGATGCCGTCAGCAGTTTTACTTAACGCTGATGTTGAGATACATTTTTACGCTGTTGACGCGAAATAAACGATGTCACACCGTCTAATGTCATGGAAACGAAGATTGACGTCAGCAAAGTATCAAGCTGACGTCGGAACGGCGCCAAATAGCGTCGCGCGCTTCCACCGAGTGATTTGTTGCAGAGTAAATCACAGGGTTTTTCCATTGCCTATAAAGGCGCGCTGTGTTAGAATTTTTCTTTAAAAAATTTTAATTTCAAACCTAAATGTTCATATGCTGTCTCCTTAAATGAAATGTTACAAGAATTATGATTTATGGTCTTGTCAAAAAGTCTGTGATGCCCTTGTTTTTCGTTTGGATAACTTTTTATTAGATTTGGAACTAAACTTTATAGGCAAACTCATTGGTATTCCAGTGGGAACTAATTGTGCTCCGCTTGTTGCAGATTTGTTTCTTTTTTTATTATGAAAGAGATTTCATGAAGTCTCTGACACGGAAAAATCAGGCTGACATTACTGAGGCTTTCAAATCCACTTCAAGAAACCTTGATGAAAAAAATTTACTTTGACCAAATGGTGGACCGCATATACCCTACTGAACTCCAGCAAATAAAGCCAATTCTTCCGATTCCGAGGCACCTTTTTTGGATTTGAATCTATGTATATCTCAGTAATGGTACAATTTCCACCAAAATTTATTATAAACGGGATGATTTTGATTCTGATATAGTCAATTTCCCTTTTCTGGACGGCGATGTCCCCCGGTGTACCTCATATGGGGTATACATATCTCAACGTTTTAGATTCGCCAGAGCTTCTTCAAATCTTAGTGACTTTAACAGCCGTAATATAGCCCTTACTGCCAAACTTCTTAGGCAGGGCTATCGTTATTTCAAACTTCGTAAGGCGTTTTCGGAATTTTATCGCAGACACAGTGCCTTGGTAGAAAAATATAACGTCAGTCTGAAAACACTTCTGCAACAAGGTTGATCGGAACAAGATTTTTAAGGTGACTAAGTGTACAGATTTAGAAAAAAATGTGGGAAAATTTAACTTTTCGGAGCACTTCAGAAAAGTAATTAACCGTTATAAAAGAATTGGCTATAGCTGGATCTTATGTGGCAGACTGCATGCCTAGTTATCAACCCAATCATTGTTGATGGCTATGCTTTACTCTTTCATTGCACGACGGCGATTCGGGCCTCAGACTCAATGACGGCCACTTCGTAAAACTTTTACCAGTGGGTTGGGGCTTGACGATTTGTCTTTGGCTGGGCCCGCCGTGGTTCAACTATTGGCTTTCATTTACTCTGTCCCACAGTAGAATAAGCCATGAGTAGTCGTTTTTGTGAGCTCACCTGAGCACGAAGTGCTCATGGTGAGCTATTGTGGTCAGTCAATGTCTGTCGTCCGTCGTCCGTCGTCCGTCATCCGTCGTGCGTCGTGCGGCGTCAACAATTGCTTTAAAAGCCTACTCCTCCTACACCCCTGGGCCAATTGACTTGATACTTGGTAGGAAACATCGGGGTGACTTGTAGATCAAAAATAGCTACAATCGTTCCATCGGAAATCCAAGATGACCGCCATGGCCGCCGTCTTGAAAATCTATTTTTCGCTTCTTCTCCTGAACCGAAAGGCCAATTGACTCCAAACTTGCTAGGAAGCATTGGGTTGACTTGTAGATCAAAAATAGCTAAAATCGTTCCGATCGGAAATCCAAGATGGCTGTCATGGCAGCCATCTTGAAAATCCATTTTTCACTTCTTCTCCTAAGCCCAAAAACCAATTGACTCCAAACTTAGTAGGATGCATCGGGGTGACTTGTAGATCAGAAATTGCTAAAATCGTTCCGATCGGAAATCCAAGATGGCCGCTATGGCCGCCTTCTTGAAAATCTATTTTTCGCTTCTTCTCCTGAACCGAAAGGCCAGTTGACTCGAAACTTGGTAGGAAGCATTGGGGTGATTTGTAGATCAAAAATAGCTAAAATTGTGCCGATTGTAAATCCAAAATGGCCGCCATGGCGGCCATCTTGAAAATCTATTTTTCGCTTCTTCTTCTAAACCCAAATGCCAATTGACTCGAAAATTGGTAGGAATTATCAGGTGAGTTGGGAGCCTTCATGCGAACCGAATTTTTATGTGTTTCTGTATTAAGAGTAGCATCGGGACCCAGGGTGAAGTCAGCTAGCTGTAAAATTGCTTTAAACCTCCCGGTAGTTTACTCTACTGACCGTTCTAAGGCGGTGGTCCCGGTGTTAGTCTTACTCTTTGTTGCTTTGTGGTTTATTCTACGAGGCGATTTGTTCTATGTCTTTCCGTGTATCATTTTGTTCTTGTGTTTTTCAGTCCTTTTAGTATTGCGATTACCTCGCTTGGGGAAGAGAGAGCTAATCTTAGTGCTTTTCGTACGTTTGTTCGATTTGTGCTTGTTTGGATTTGTCGGTTTCGTGTTCCTCTTGGGGTCTGGGAAGGGCTGCGGTTTGTGATTGTGGCACTCCTTCGACTTTTCTCTTACCTTTTTTTGTAGATCAAAAATAGCTAAAATCGTTCCGATCGGAAATCCAAGATAAACGCCATGGCCCCGCCATATTGAAAATCTATTTTTCACTTCATCTCCGGAGCCAAAAGGCCAATTGACTCCAAACTTGGTAGGAAGCATCGAGGTGACTTAAATTGTAGATCAAAAATAGCTAAAGACGTGCTGATCGGAAATCCAAGATGGCCGCCATGGTGGCCATCTTGAAAATCTATTTTTTCTATCTTCTTCTCCTAAACCCAACAGCCAATTGATTTGAAACTTGGTAGGAAGCATCGGGGTGACTAATGGATAAAAAATATCTAAAATTATTCCGACTGGAAATCTAAGATGGCCGCCATGGCGGCCGTCTTGAAAATCTATTTTTCACTTCTTCTGAACCGAAAGGCTTATTGACTTTAAACTAGGTAGGAAGCATCAGGGTGACCTGTAGACCAAAAATAGCTAAAATCGTGCTGATCAGAAATCCAAGATGGCCGCCATGACAGCCATCTTGAAAATCTATTTTTCGCTTCTTCACCTGAACTGAAAGGCCATTTGACTCGAAACTTGGTAGGAAGCATTGGGGTGACTTGTAGATCTAAAATAGCTTAAATTGTTTGGATCTGAAATCCAAGATGGCCGCCATGGCAGCCATCTTGAAACTCTTTTTTTTTCGCTTATTTTCCTGAACCAAAGGGCCAGTTGATTTGAAAATTGGTAGGAAGCATCGGAATGACTTGTCAATATAAAAATAGTTAAATCATTCCAATCGGAAATCCAAGATGGCGGCCATCTTGAAAATCTATTTTCCCTTCTTCATCTGAACTGAAAGGCCAACTGACTCGAAACGTGGTAGGAAGCATCGCGGTGACTTGTAGATAAAAAATAGCTCAAATCATTGCGATAGGGAATCCCAAATTGCGGCCATGGCGGCCATCTTGAAAATCTGTTTTGAATTTTTTCTCCTGAACCAAAAGGGCAATTGACTCAAAGTTCATTGGAAGTATCGAGGTGACTTGTAGATCATCAGTAGCTAAAATCATTCTGATTGGAAATCCAAGATGGCTGCCATCTTGTTTATGTTTATTATATTTCCCTGCCACTGAGCTGTTAACATGTATAAAATCGTGATTCTTCAGAAACCACTTGGCCAATTGCCACCAAATTTCACATAGATTCTACTGTTAAAATGTGATTGAGAGTTTGTTCAAATGATCACGCTCCTTTGACTGTCATGTCATATATATTCTTCTTCAAAATTAAGAACTGCTTAAATGATGATCTTTTCATTAGTTGCGATGACAGGATTGGAAAAATGTTGCATAACATCTGCATATCTGCAGTGGCTATGTCACTCAGGTGAGCGACCCGTGGCCCGTGGGCCTCTTGTTTATCATAGTGATTAATTTGATTTTTATGTCTTCGCTTTGACGCATTGACTGAGTTGAGAGCCTTTATGCGAACCGAATTTTTATGTAGTTCTGTATTAAGAGTTGCATCGGGACCAGGGTAAAGTTGGCTGGCCGTAAAAGTGACTTAAACCCCCTGGTGGTTTATTCTACCGACCGTTCTAAGGCAGTGGTCCCGGTGTTATTGTCCCATTTTCTAATCTGTAGTGTGTTCTTTGTTTCCAAAGGCA
Source organism: Anodontia alba (assembly GCA_964016985.1). Taxonomy (NCBI): domain Eukaryota; kingdom Metazoa; phylum Mollusca; class Bivalvia; order Lucinida; family Lucinidae; genus Anodontia; species Anodontia alba. The sequence continues at coordinate 18,417,579 of OZ024838.1, read as the reverse complement.
ATTTTTTTGACGTTTATTAGTCTTACTCTTTGTTTCATTTATGGTTTATTCTACGAGGCGATTTGTTTTATGTCATACCTTGTGTTTTCTTCTTGTGGCTTTCAGTCCTTTTAACATTGTGATTACCTCGCTTGGGGAAGAGAGAGAGCTAATCTCAGTGCTTTTTGTACGTTTGTTCGATCTGCGCTTGTTTGGTTTAGTCTGTTTCCTCTTCCTCTTGTGTCTGGGAAGGGCAGCGTCTTGTGATTGTGCCACTCTCTGGACTTTTCTCTTACCTTTTTTCCTATTTGTCAGTGGTCACATTACGTTCGCATCATTTATGATAAGCTTATGGCAACTGCTTAGACAGAACTGACTGTCATCTTGGTTTTCGTTTGACCATTCGAGGGCTTAGTACTCGAATAAATTTATGCTTGGAATCTCCTGTTACAAGATTATTAGTCTTACCGACCATTACACAAGATAGTAGTGGCCAAAAGGAGTTATTGAAAGCACTTTGATCTAAACATGCAAGTTCAATTCAGTGTATCTACTGCAGAAAACTTTAGCTATTTATTACCGAGATTCTACCACAGCTCAAGATAAGGGAGGGAATGGGGTTTACCGGTTAATATTTATATTATCTCTCCATGAAAATGTAGTAGGTACTTATTAAAAAGTGAGGCTCGAACATATTTGGGACCATGGACATTTGTTCTAGACATGGGTAACTCAAGCCAATAAGGGTTAATTATAGCACCAGGCCCCGAGGTTATAAAACTTTTTCGTGCTCAACTCAGCTGAGCATGAAATTTGACATGCTAATAAAGCTCATAATACTAACAATTGCAATCTTTTTCTTAATAAACATAGCTGAGCATAAAAATTTCTTTGCTAATAAATATGAAAATGCCAACTATTATTGGCATTTTCATATTTATTTGCAGAGAAAATTCCATGCTCAGCTGAGTTGAGCATGAAAAAAGTTTTATAACCTCGGGACCAGTTCTGGAGGAAATGTGTATACTCTAGAGGTGTCTTTTAGATCTTCTGTAAAATAATGGTATGTTGGGTGTGCTCATTAGAATCGCCTCGATTTGGCAATGCTAATGAGTAATCTCAATATTTATTTTCAAATTAAAAATTACAAAAAAAAGTTTACCTAAGTAATGTAAATACAGTCGACTCTCGTTATCTCGAATTCCAAGGGACTCACTGAAATACTTCGAGATATCCGTACCTCGACATATCAGAATTGAGAGAGTGAGGAAAACAATAAATTGAACAACCACATTTAACAAATGAATATGTAATTTGACTCCTGAAGTTAGAAATATATATATATATAAAATAATGTGGAAAAGAGGAGATATTGCTCCTTAGGAGCAATTTCTCCTCTTTTCCACATTATTTTGTTACCTGTTGTCATAGTTCCATGTTAAAACAGGGACCAGATTTTCACTTCGAGATAAGCGGTAATTCGAAATAAGCGCCGAGTTCGAGATAACGAGGTTGGGCTGTCTTTGTTTTCTAGAGTATCGGAAGTATTCCCTAGGGACTCAAAAACGAGTTCGTATCAGCCACGGTAAACGAGCCAGAGTTCGTGTCATTAATTAACCCTTAAAATGCAAGGAATACCTACATCTGAAAATGTCGTCTGTTTATGTCGTCTGCAAACTTTTCAAACCTGTTTTTGCATACAGGCAAACAGTGTGGACCCTGATCAGACTGCTCCTATAGGAGCAGTCTGATCTGGGTCTACACTGTTTGCAAAAATGGCTTCTAAAATCACAAGCAGATGACAAGGCAGACGACAATTGTGATTGGCAGTTTAAGGGTTAACGTTTTACTATTTGTTTTCGCGGAGAAATAAAGAAGGTCAATACTTTTGGGGGTTCAAAAGGCGCCTTATCTCGAAAAACGTCTTAATTGTCAGCATAATAAAATAAGTGTGCATGTAAACAGTCCAGCTCCGGACTGGTCTGTGCAGATTGACAGGCTAGTCTGGAAAAGCAAAACTTACAATAAACCTAGCAAAGTAACACCGAGTGGAAAAAGCGCTTGGACTGTATGTACCTGCAAACGATAAAATAATACAAAATCACAACCAGAAACACAATTAGATGTATGACATTTCATTTATTTTTAATTTTCTTGGGAACAGCAAGACCATTTTGGTATTTTGGAAAATCGAGCTCCGCTTAAGTGTGCTAGGGTAATATGCAGCCCATCCACTTAGATTGCTGTTATATGAAGTGTTTCCGTAAACCCGAAACTCTTATTTTCGTTCCTTTATATATCCATTGTTTCCAAGATAGCCTGTATTCTGGAGCATTCAATTCCATTTAAGGTATCCAGTGTGTGTGCTTGCGTGCGTTTGTATCTTTCATAATATTTGTTAAATAGAATGTATTCATCTTTACTTCATATGGTGGTGTATGCTGTGTGGCGGTCTTGAAACGTCTCTCCGTATTTCAATTTAGAGTAAGTTTTATTATTATTATTATTATTATTATTATTATTATTTTCTGGGCCTAGTTGTTCAAAACTAACGATGACGTTAGTTAACGTATCGTTAAAACTTTGATCATTAAATATGGCATATACGCTAATATTTTTTGCTGAACAAAAGCTACTCACAATTTTTTAGCAAAAATATCTGTGAATTAGATATTGTACTTACTAGAATAGTTAACATTTTGACCACTAACGAGCTCGTTAAGCTAACGATACTTGGAACAACTGGGCCCGGGTCTTTTAGGATCATAAAGTTCAATTGGTTTTACAGACGAACTTCAACGAATCGAACATCTTTGGGACCATAGAAAATTGTTCGAGACATGAGTAGTTCGTGCCACTGAGGGTTAATCGTGGTACCAGGTCAGAAAGTAAATAGCGATAATTTAATAAGAAACAATATTTATGTAGATTCCACAACTAATTCGGAGTTATTCTCTATATCAGAAGAACTGACCCTGCAGACACATGACGTTTATTCAACGTCGCATTAACGTCGATGCAATGCCATGTCTCAACATTTGGTGCTCGCTTAGAGAGCTGACGCAAACAGTAACCTATGTTGATTGTTTGATTGTTTTAAATGAGTGGGGGCGGGCTGGGAAGAGTAAATGATACGTACCACCGGCCAAACGGCTGTCCCAAAGAACGCTGATAGAGGGAGCCCCAATGCACCTATTAGAATCATATCAGCTGTAAGCACCACTCCAGTTATTATCAGTTTTACCACAAATTGTGCTGTTAAATATAAATACATTCTAAACACTGATAAATCAAACTATTGCTAAGTCAAACAAAATTTGGTTGTATAGTTTTATGATATTTGAATTTAAACTCCTGTTATCTCAAAATACTGTTATCTCAAACTGTAAATTCTGTTCCTTTGGGTTTTGAGATAAGGAGAGTCCACTGTATATTGAATACAAATAAGGTTGGTCTGTATGCATCACGAAAACATACCTATATAATTTTGACCCGCTTAAACCCCACTTTTATATAGTAAAACTGGGGTTTACAGGGGTATGCATTATTTTTCTTATTTCTGCTCAAAAACATAGATTGTGGGTATTCGTGAGAACCGCCTCGTCGAGGCGGTTCTCACGAATACCCACAATCTATGTTATGAGCAGAAATGTGAAAAATATCAGATTTTTTTTTTATCTGAAAATTTTCATGTTTTGGTGGTAAATTTTTCAGTATATTTGAATTGGCATGTTTTCGTAATGGTTAGTAGAATAGGGTGGCAGCCTATACTACTTATATTTTTTAACCTTTTAGCTCTGGAGTCTTCCATCTTTTAATTTGAGCAGTTCGATTTTTTCGAAATAGAGGTCTCCGTCAACATTAGAAAACTACATGTAAAACAATGTAGATGTCGATGGGACGTGATAAGTCGTCTAATCTAGATCTAAATTGTTGACAGAAGTATATATTTTTTTTCTAGTCTACATGGACTGAAAGAAGTCAGACACTTCTGCATGAATTGTAATTCAAATGCATTGTTTACATGAATGAAATACAAAATTATAAAAGCGGGAAATTCTGGGGCACGCAACGTTGAGACAATGGCGTCGTCATGACGCTGCATCGACGCTGATGCGACATTGTAGATACGCCATGTTCCCGCTGGGATTAACCCATTTATGCTGAATGAACTCTCCTGTCGGTCTTTTTCGACAGTTCCATTTCTACTTAACTCTCACTGCCACAGGCGATAATTAGGCTTTTTCAAACAGCATAGATCCAGATGAGACGGCTCATATGAGCCGTCTCATCTGGATCTACGCTGTTTGACATTCAGTCTTTTAACTTTATGTAAAAACTTCTTTTCAAGCTATAGTTTGTTAAAAAAGGAAACGCAGACGACAAATGTCGTCTGAAATTTGGCACCGATAGAGTTAAATGGCTGTCAGGTTTATTTTCTTTATTTATTCATTTTTTTTTTTTTTTTTTTTTTTTTTTTTTTTTTCTTGCTTCTTTTACAAAAATATAAGCGAAGATATCCGGGAAATGCCACAAGCAGACGAAGTGCGTGAAATGTGTATAAAGATGAGGAATTGGAATAGTTATCAGAATAGAGTTTATTTTTTATGGCCTTTTAGTCAGTCTTTGAGTGACTTGCCGGCGTTCACACATCGATAAAATCCACACACACAAAAAAATATTCCTATAATGAATGTCGGTTGTTCATTCATAGATTTTATTAAAATTTGAGCTGCAGAATTACGACTAAACAAACTCTGTTAAGGCCATGCCTAACCAATCCGTCAACTTACTAATACTTTTTTCCTGAGCAGGCTTCGTCCTCTATGCGATTAACCAGTACTTGTGCAAATATTTTCACCAGTAACTGACAAATGCCCTTCCTGAACCAACAAAAGGTAATGGAAAGATTTTTTTTAAAAAATAAGCTTATTTGGTTCAAGTTTTCAACGTAAAAATGACCGAATTAGAATTATGAAAAAAAATAAAATAAAATCATTATTTGTAGATTTTATCGATGTGTAAACGCATATGGATCACCGTCGCTTACACATCAATAAAATCCACGAAAGTAATAATTATTCTTTTAATATTTAAGCAAATACGGTGTTCAGAACAATGAACACAAAAAAGTGCAGTTTTATTTACATAGGCTGCTTTAAAACATTTGGGCCCAGTTGTTCAAAGCGTCGTTAACTTAACGAGCTCGTTAAGGGTCATTTCGTTAACTGTTTTAGGGGGATTCAATATACAATATTTTGATATTTTTGCTGAAAAAATGTGAGTAGCTTTTGCACTGCAAAAGTAACTCACATTTTTTCAGCAAAAAATATCAAGCTGAAAAAATGTGAGTAGCTTTTGCACTGCAAAAGTTACTCACATTTTTTCAGCAAAAAATATCAAAATATTTGCGTATCACTCGATGTAAATTTTAACGAATCGTTAACTAACGACATCGTTAGTTTTGAACAACTGGGCCTTGGTCAATATAATTAAGAGCGCAACGTGAGAAAACGTACCTTCTGACATGTGCGTCCAACGAAAACTCAAATAAGCCTATGCATCCGCGCAGCCTGATCAATCTTCGCTGTCCGCTTGAAAAAATATCACAGTGACTGCGCAGGCTTCTCTGAATCTTCGCTGGGCGCACCTGTCCACAGTAACGTTTTCTGATTTTGCGACCCATCACTTGGTGAAACGTACTTACCGACTGCACAAATTTCGCTAGAAATTGGAAAGAAACATGCGAAGGAACCAATTGTGTTACTACAAGCACAACTCTCCGGACAGGGCGAACTCGAACATTCATCCACATCTATAAAATATGTTTTCAAACATGGATCGTTGACATAAAATAAACCTTGAACATTGATTCATATGATTTTGAATGGTCACCCTCAGTGGCTCGAATTACCCATATCAAAGACGTATAAAATGTATTATTTACGTCCTTGCCCACATCTAGAACAAATTTCCATGGTCCCAAAGATGTTCGAGCCACTGAGGTTCGACTGCATATATTTCATATATAAAATTTGTTGTTTGAATTGGAGGTTAACGGCCTAGTCAACACTGTTCAAGTTGAACGGTCAGTTAATCTACTCATTAATTTTCCTGAGCAGGCTTGCAGGATTAGGTCATTTAACCTACTCACAAATTTTTCTGGGAAGGCCTAGCCTTCTAACAGTTAACATTGTACGAGTTGTGCATATACTTTGACAGTAGCTGAAAACTGGCCTTCTTAAAGCAGTGGAAAGGACAGAATGACTGTAGAATAAATTTCCTGATCCCTCTCCACGGAAGTTATGTGGCTAAGCTGGGATTCGAACTCGCGACCCCTGGATCTGCAGTCAGGCGCTAAAAACTGCGATATGATGCCTGGCATAGTCTATAAGTAAAAGCGTCGTACTAATTGTTTATTAGGAAATAGAAAGTTATGCCTATGTGTTTCACGTAACCCGTCACGCCTATTCAAATATATAGAAAATTGCATCTCCAAAAACTGAAATTTTTCAGATAAAAAAAAACTGATATTTGTTTTTCATATTTCTTGCCAAAACTTTGACGAGGCGGTTCTAACAAGTGCCAACAATCTATGTTTTTGAGCAGAAATAAGAAAATAGTGTATACCCCTGTAAACCCCAGTTTTATTATAAAAAGTGGGGTTTAAGTGGGTCAAAATTATATGACTCTTTTCTGGTGAGCTTGACCAGATGAAAGAGCATTTCTGCTGGTTATAGTCCGAACTCCACCAGACTTAATCCTTAAGATGCCAAACACAACAATTATCGTCTGCTTTGTCTTCTGCCGGTTACTTTAAAAGTCATTGTTGCAAACAGTGTGGACCAAGATCCAACTATTCCTCTAGGAGCAGTCTGATCTGGGTCCATACTGTTTGCCTATATGCAAAAAGTATGTTTGAAAAGTTTGCAAGAACATGCAGCAGACGATATAAACAGATGACATTTTCAGGTGGAGATTTTCTTGGCATCTTATGGGTTAATCATGTTCTCTTTGTTTGCTTCTAAAGTGAATAAGTACACTCTGGAACTGATACCATCAGCTCCACATCAAGATCTCAATATCAAAGGGAACTATTAAAAGAAAACATTTGCAAGTGAATCTTTACGAGCAACAAATAAATCATAAATAAATCCTATAGTGAAGCAAATATCGAGGGTTGAGCGCAAGACTATGGTAACTCAAACATATTTTTGAAACCCTTGTTTAGGGGCAACTTGGACCCCTTTGTAAACAATGCAAATTTAGGTGCCATTGCTCATACGAGCAATGGCACCTAAATTTTCATTGTTTACAGAAAGAAATGTTGTAATCTTCATAACGCCTTCATGGTGAGGAGATTAGGTTTGGGGAAAAACAACCATCTGACTTACGCTAGTCTTGCGCTCAACCCTCGATATGAGGACTCAACAAAAACAACGTGTTGAGACATTTGGAGATCCGGGGTGTCAAACAACCCCACTGGAATACTGGAGCAAACAAAAATCACCAGTTGAACCCCGGTGGGCCGAGAAATAGACATAAAATGTCCCGGCCCAGACCATCTAAAGAATAGTTTTAAAGTCGGGGCCATCATGGAGTCTAAACCCCGACCAACCGGCGTGCAATTTAAGGGGTAGAGCAAAGTGGTCAACCGTAATTGGGTCAACCTAAAGTTGATTTTTAATGTTTTTAAAATTGATTTTTCGCAGTATTTTTTTTAAATCTTGGATTTATGAAACATAAGTCTCAAAAAAGTTATTCAGAGGAACGGTTGTCGACTTCTCCTTATAAAATGGATTATCAATTTCTGTAGCTTTTGCAATGATTAGTTGAAAATTACATAGATTATCACGTTTTGAATATAAGGTTCAGTTCTGTCAATCCATGCAATCACGCAATTGAAATGTAAATATATAAACAGCCTACATCAAAACGTTTCCATTTATGAGCACTGCAGATTTTACCGAAGCATACATCTGGAAGGCCGTTACATGAACTTTATCTTTATGGACTTAATGTTATTACAAACCATGTCAAATCGGGGTTAATGTATACTGAATTTAAAATACAGGAAATGTATCCTGCATTTTAAACACATTGTCCATTAACTTACATCATAAAATGATAAATTTTAAAATTAAGATATCGCATATTAAAATAAAACACTCTGAAACAATGGTCTAAAAGAATTTTAACACCATTTGTTTGTATGAAATTTTAAAACCATTGATAATATCCAAGTTTAACATTTGTTTATTGTACTGATACTGTTAAGAACTTGCATCTGACGCGTCGCCGTACATCACGAAAACACGCCTATATGGTTTCCACCCCCTTAAACCCCACTTTTATACAGTAAAACTGAGGTTTACATGGGTATACATTATTTTCCTTATTTCTGCTCAAAATCATAGATTGTGGGTACTCGTTAGAACCGCCTCGTCGAGGCGGTTCTAACGAGTACCCACAATCTATGTTTTGAGCAGAAATATAAAAACTATCAGAGTTTTTATCTGAAAACATTAAGTTTTTGGAGGTGAAATTTTCTATATATTTGAATAGGCGTGTTTTCGCAATGAAACGAAATTTCCGACCGTAAAATCTCCGATCTCTCCTAATGACAATTTTGAATACAGTAATCCCCTAAGCTTTGTTCTATATGTAATTGTAATATTTACATTTGAATTTGAAGCTACGTTACCGTTACAGCAATGGTCAGAACAGTGGCCACATCCATCATACTTCCTGCGATCGTCCAGACGACAGACATATTTATTTCCTTTCCCAAACAAGGCATATGCCAAAATTTGTTCCCACAATTTGAAGTTGTAACATTCCCATGCCTCTGAAAACAGTTAATACATTGAGCTGGGACACAGCATTTTCTGCAGGATTGCAAGTGCGCCTAGCGAAGACTCAGATCAGCCTGCGCATCCGTGCAGTCTGGTCAGAATCATCGCAGGGCGGTCTGTGGGTAGCCAAGAATCCAAAGTGGCTTCAGGAGGACAGCGAAGACTCAGATCAGCCTGTGCCAATGCACAAGCTGTTCTGTCTTCGCTGACCGCACATGCAATCATGTAGGAAATGCTGTGTTCCGGCTCAAATGATAATCTTCATTCTCGGTCATTCTCGTAAAACGCAAACAATTCTAGCAAAAAAAAAAACGCGTTTGAACCGATTGTAGCCTGGAGACCCCTAAAAGGGTACTTGGCAAACACTGCAAACACAGATCATAACGCGACATCTAATCAGGGTCTCCATGGTTTGCAATTAGTTTAGCCATTTTTTTCTCAGAATATCTAACTCTCAGGGCCAGACGTACCTAAAATTAAAGTTGGACTCTTCCAGTATGTAGTCTATTCAGTCTACAATGGGCTAAATATTATGATCTCGAATACATTATGGAAAAGCCCGGCGGTAATATTTGTCTGGAGCAAAACCTTTTGGTTTGCAGCAAAAATGCATTTAGACAGGTTTTGAAATTCGTTTGGATTATTTTAATAAGTACACCACGGACTGATTCAACAGAATACAAATTAGTAACATTTTATATTTTTTCCCAAGAAAATAGGATTTGAATTTCTTGCCATTTTTGACTTCAAAAGAGACACATTTGAATATTGTTCTTATCCCTTGTCCTGCTGAACCCGGACATATTCTAGCTTTACAAACAGTGTAGATCAAGATCAGTTGGCTTCTGATCTGCATCAGCACTGTTTGTCATTCAGTGTGAAAAAATGTATCAACAACCTGGATCAAGTAATCTGATTGGCTGACCATTAGATATGGGTGTGGCGTTTTAGTTTATTCAGCACGACAAAGGTTAAGTTTCCGAGAAAATAGGTTTCGACATTTCGTCCAAATTGTCTTTAGTATAATATCATAAATTTTTAGTCTGCTAAATTAACCCAGAGAGTAGGAAAAGTTAAGTCATCTGATTGTTTGTGTTGAGGTTTTACGGCCCAATCAACCCAATGGGGTCATGTCGAGCGCGGTCAGTTTACCTAACCACACGTTTACTGGGCAGGATTAGTCCTCTAAGCGGTTAACCAGTATTGTGCACATTCTTTCGCCAGAAACTGACAACTGCCCTTCTTGAATCAGCGGAAGGGAGAGAATGACTGTAGAAAATATTTCATGATCAATCTCCACGAGAAAATGTATCCGACCTCGGCGGGGGTTGAACCCGCGACCTCCTGGTCTCCAGTCGGACGGCGTATCCAACTGAGCCACCGAGTCATCTGAGTCGACCCTATTCGTACACTGGGGAATTTTCTTTTTAAGTGATCACAATAAATGCTTTATTTACCTGTTGTTGTCGCTTCTTGCGCCGCTGCTGCTGTTAATGTCGTCGTCGTTGTTGTAGGCGTCGTTGTTGTTGTCGTTGTAGGCGTCGTTGTTGTTGTCGTCGTCGTCGTCGTCGTTGTCGTTGTAATATCTGCATGGAATAGAAGTAAACACTCAAATAAGAAATTACCTTGTGTTTGAAATCAATTCTCACATTTCTTTAACCCTTGTCGTGCTGAGCCAGTATATATCCTGCCTGTGCAAACGGTGTAGATCCAGATCAGTTGGCTTCTGAAGAAGCCAACTGATCTGTATTTGCACTGTTTACCATTAAGTATGTGAATTTACAGCAACAATATGGATCAAGCAATCTGATTGGCTGAAAATTAGAAGTGGGCTTGGCATCTAATTTTATTCAGCATGACAAGGGTTATGGAGACTGAATACACACTGTAGATTTTCTGCCATTCTATACAACTTTTGTGACTTCCTACTTGCTTTTCTGCGCATCAAGCCCTTTCTGAAAAAGAGATCTTCTCTAAAAGGAACAATTTTCTTCGAAATGGAGCAAATTCTTTCCGTTCAGAGAAGACCCTTTTCAGAAGGGAGACAAAACAAATTTAATAGTGTTGCTTCCCCTGAAAGCATATTCATTTCTCCTTAGAGCATATCGATGCATTTCTGATACAGTAGCTAATGCACTCTCTAATAATGGTAGTGGAATTTCAGCTCCAGTTCAAGTGATATATCTTCCTTTGCACCTTGTATAGCCTTCTTGTCAAGAATTAGCCATAACCCACTGTCAATCCAGTACACTTTGAGTGATTTCCCTTGTGTCTCTAGGAAGTCAAGATTTGCTTGGTCCATGCATGCCAAAGGGTCAATCATAAAACCTTTTTTAGATTTTTATTCCTTTTAGATTGCATTCGCTTAGGAATGCTTTGAATAGACTTGCAAATCACATCGTTATGACTGACCCTTAGGCATGCATGAACCAAGCAAATCTTGACTCTATAATCTGTTTTTAATTCATAGCTGGCAGGTTAGGCTTATGAAGATGTAATGTTAAAAATTAGGCCCTCCCCGTTGAGTGGGGGTGGGGAGGGGGGGGGGGTACCTGTTCCATTTGTTCCCCTGAAATATTTCAGCGTTTTCCCTAAAATCAAAATCTTAATTTTCTATGTTCCCTGCTTCCCTAAATTACATTTGTTCCCATGTTCCCTTCATTTTTATACCCCCGGCATACAAAGTATGCCGAAGGGGTATATAATTTTCGTCCGTATCATTCGTTCGTCTGTCCGTCCGTCCGTCTATCTGTCCGTCCGTCCGTCCTTCCGTCCGTCCCGTCCTGATGTGATTCTATAATCAAGTTTTACTTCGAAGTTTTTTGATTACTATTAACCATTGATTAAAAACTTTTCATATCTGGTATGGGGGTACCTGTGAGGGTTCTCTTTCATTCTACATCAATTAACCCCTGGGTCATGCCCCAGGGCGGGGCTAGAGGTCAAAATCTAGGACACCCAAATAAAGTAGTATACTGCAGTTTGTTTATACAAACAACCTCTTATTAAAGAAGGATGGGCATCAGACATGTTTATTACATCAACATTCAGTGTAATAAGATCAAGGTCATTGTGACCTTATTTTCATGCTTTAGTGATTTTGCCTTATATCTTGAAGACTATTTTGGATTAATGCCTCAATTTTTGAACTATTTCATGGATTAATGCCTCAATTTTTTAACTATTTCATGGTTAATGCCTCAATAAAGTAGTATGTTGCAGTTTGTTTATACAAACAACTTCTTAAAGACGGATGGGCATCAGATATGTTTATCTCATCAACATTCAGTGTAATAAGGTCAAGGCCATTGTGATCATATTTTCATGCTCCAGCGATTTTGCCTTATATCTTGAAGACTATTTCATGGATTAATGTGATACTTGGAATATTGGTTCTGTGTGACACCACAATTGACAGCATAACAAATGTAGGTCACCTTGACCTATATTTCATGGTCCAGAAATTTTGCCTCATATCTTGAATGTTAATTGATGTATGAACATCATTATTTGGGGTCATGAATTAGTATGGTCCAACAGTTGACCTAAAAGTAAATGTCGGTCACTGTGACCTATATTTCATAGTTCAGTGATTTTATGTTACATCTTGAAGACAATTTGATGTATTACTATCATATTTTGGGATTATGTGACCTATATTACATAGCCCTGTGATTTTGTCTTATATCTCCCACTATTTGATACTTAAATGTCATATTTACACACAGTGTGACCCAAACTTTCACCTCAAAGTAAATACAAATCAGAATGACCTATATTTCATAGACTAGTGATTTTGCTTAGTATCTTTCAGATTATTTAATGGATTAACATCATAGTTGGTATAATGCATTAGTGTGACCATCAGATTAACTTCTCAGGTATATGTAGGTCAGTGACCTATATTTTATGGCCCAGCGAATTCGCTTCATATCTTAAAGACTATTTACTCCATGAAAGTTGTTCTTGGAATGATAGATCAGTGACTATAGCTTGCCTTGTATCATTGTCATTAACTTTAAAATATTTTATAATTAAGAAATGGCGCCGGCCGGGGGTATTCGTGACCCTCTGGGCACTTGCATTAGTGAGACTTGTGTTCCCCTGTTCCCCTGAAATAAATGACATTATTCCCCTGTTCCCCATAATCTGTGGGAGGGCCTCAAAAATAGTACGTATTGTAATACTTTGGAGCTTAACGGCCCAGACAACACTATTAAGGTAACGTCGAGCCGGTCATTTACCAAACTACACCTTTCCTTGGCAGGCTTAATCCTCTAAGTTGTTTACCAGCTTTGTGCATATTCTTTCACCAGAAACTGGCAACTGCATCACGAAAACATGCCTATATAATTTTGACCCCCTTAAACCCCACTTTTATATAGTAAAACTGGGGTTTACAGGGGTATACATTATTTTCTTTATTTCTGCTCAAAAACATAGATTGTGGGTACTCGTTAGAACCGCCTCGCCGAGGCGGTTCTAACGAGTACCCACAATCTATGTTTTGAGCAGAAATATGAAAAAATATCAGAATTTTTTATCCGAAAAATTGCCATTTTTTGGTGGTAAAATTTTCAGTGTATTTGAATAGGTGTGTTTTCGTAATAGTCCTTCTTGAATCAGAAAGAGAGAGAGAAAGAGAGAGAGACAGACAGGCAGACAGATAGAGACAGACAGACAGACAGAATGGCAGCAGAAAATATTTCATGATCAATATATATTGAAATACGTAAAAAAAAGCGTACTGTAGTATTTATTGTAAAATCCAACAATCACTTCTGCAAGCGTTTCAGCGAATTGCTTGCGTTTGGTAGCATCAAAGCGTATAGTACTAGGAATTTCAAACTGAATAACGTCTGGTCCATTGGTTCCATTCCATTCCCTGTAAAGGTTGGTAATAGGGCTTTTATAGGCTGCAAAATATTCTTTATCTTCTGGGTTTGGGTTCGCTGGCGACGGTACTGCTTCGTAGCCTTCTGACTGGAGTAATGCCCCTATGCTTTCATTACCTCGTAGGAGATTAACAAACTTATCACCAGAACCATCAGAAACATATAAAAGGGAAGATTCATCCACCAAAGTCTTTATGTGATCGTCATCCTGGTTCAGGTCAGCTCTAGGGATCCGATACCCTATAATGTATATAATATGATGATATATCTACAAATTATCTCACATTTAATAGACAACACTTGAAGTATGGATCTGAGTGCATCCATCACGAAAACATGCCTATATAGTTTTGACCCCCTTAAAACCCACTTTATATAGTAAAACTGGGGCTTCTAGGTTTATAATTATTTTTCTTATTTCTGCTCAAAAACATAGAATGTGGGTGCTCGTTAGAACCGCCTCGCCGAGGCGGTTCTAACGAGTACCCACAATCTGTGTTTTTAAACAGAAATAAGAAAGGCGAGGCGGTTTTAACGAGCACCCACAATCTATGTTTTTTGAGCAGAAATAAGAAAATATTAGAAGTTTTTATCTGAAAAAAAAAATCAGTTTTTGGAGGTGACATTTTCTATATACTTGAATAGGCGTGTTTTTGTCATGAATTATCGATATATGTTGCAACGTCAGAAAACGTACCTTTGAGCCTGTGCGCCCGGCGAAGATTCAAATCAGTCTGACCAGAATCTTCACTGGGAGCATTTGAGATAGTCAGAGATAAAAGGTTTCTCCACTCGAACAACGAAGACTCTGATCAGACTGCAAGGATATGAAGGCTGATTTGAGTCTTCGTTGGTCGCACATGTCAGAAGGTACGTTTTCTCGTTTGCGGGGCATAAAAGTTATGTCAATACCTCAGAGACCCAAAAATGGTACTAATTCTCTTTTGACAAGTCCAGTACAGTATGTCCTTCATTTTTTAAATTTTACGTCTTAGTTATACCATGGTTCGTGCGCATGTACGATGCCATATGCAGGAATTCTCGTACTACAGCGAACTTGAGCGAGTGCATTATCGCACGGAAATGCGCACAACCATGGTATAACTGATTTATCACATTTGAGTGCATGTAGACCATTTACATCGCGAGATATTTCATGCTGAATGTTGGGACTTTAGGCCACTATGTGATAATTAAAGATAATCATCAAATATGCTAGTTGGACGAAGAAAACATCCTCACATGAAAACGAGATATTCTACAACGTATTTCCCCATTTTAGACTGAATGGCTAAACTAGGTGCAAACAGTGAAGACCCGGATCAGACGGTATCGGACCTGGGCCTGCACTGTTTGCCAATTACCCTTTTGGAAGTCTTCAGACTTGGACAGGTTTAGTAACAAATGCATCATTTATTAATACGAAAGGTCATAATGTGTGTGTGTGTGTGTGTGTGTGTGTGTGTGTGTGTGTGTGTGTGTGTGTGTGTGTGTGTGTGTGTGTGATTTTATTTCAAGAAAACTGCAGTTTTAATTTATTTATTAATTTAAAACATATATATAACTTATCGTTTAAGTTAAGTTTGTAATTTGTCACTTTGCATCCTGAGGGATTGCATTTACAGTCGCTGATCATATTCTCTATCGGAATGGAAGGTTGTGCTTCGCGATTGTGACATATCCGGGATATCTTCACTTTTTTACAGTTGACTCTCGCTATCTCGACTCGCTTATCTCGAATAACCGCTTATCTCGAAGTGAAAATATCTTGTCCCTGTCTAAACACAAAAATATAACAACAGGCGAAAAATATTGTGGAACAGAGGAGAAATTGCAATTTCTCCTCTTTTCCACAATATTTTCACTATATGTAACTTCGAGAGTCCAATTACATATAAATTTGTTAAATGTGGTTGTTCGAATTATTTTTTTCTCAATTCTGCAAATCCGATATGTCGAGGTACGGATATCTCGAAATATTTCAGGGAGTCCCTTGGAATTCGAGATAACGAGAGTCGACTGTATTTTGGTAATGAAATTCAACACACCTGCATTACAGTCGAAAATAAAAAACATGAAAAAGTGTTATGCGTGCATTACCTGAAGAGTTCCTTAATAATTTGTTTATATGATTATTTATTGAAATTACGCATATGGTGTAATGACATCATGTTTTCCTCATGAATATTCAAGTTCAGATGCAAAGAAGCATATATATTGGCGCTTTTGATGGTAAAGAAACAAAGACCCGTCAATATTTGAAGTTTTACAATCAATATATTAATATAGTCAGGGATATACTGGGTCTATTGGAGGTAATTTTAGCACTTTTGGCGGTAAAGAAACATAGATCCGGCAATATTTGAAGTTTCTTGATCAGTACATTATACAGTCAGTAGGATATATTTGGGCTATTGGCGGTAAAGAACAAAAGCCCGTCAACATCACGAAAACATGCCTATATAATGTTGACCCCTTTAAACCCCACTTTTATATAGTAAAACTGGGGTTTACAGGGGTATACATTATTTTACTTATTTCTGCTCAAAAAATTAGATTGTGGGTACTCGTTAGAACCGCCTCGCCGAGGCGGTTCTAACGAGTACCCACAATCTATGTTTTGATCAGAAATATGAAAAATATCAGAATTTTTATCTAAAAATTTTCAGTTTTTTTTGGAGGTGAAATTTTCTACATATTTGAATAGGCGTGTTTTCGTAATGATATTTGAAGTTTCTCAATCGATACATTAATACAGTCAGGGATATATTGGGGATATTAGTGGCAATTTTTGTACTCATATATGTTTGCTCGATGTGTCGCAATCATACTGACACAAAAAAAAGGAAAAAAAATAATAAAAAGAAAAGAAATGCAAGGCTATTAGAGGGAAACAAGAAACGTAGACTTATAATATCTTACCATTGTACGTAAAACTGATCTCATGTACATGTAAACATGTAAATTGTTTTAATCGTTTATTAGATGAATTGGTTTCTCTTTGTATAATAATGTTTTAACATCAGTGAATCCCTCACAAAATGAATAAAGTCCGAAGCTATGTACATATTGATAAAATCCACAAAAATGAAATTCATTTTTTCTTAATTCCGATTCAGTCACGGTTACGTTGAAAAGATGACTCCAATAGTTTATTTTAGAAATCTACGCGATGAAAATAATCCCAAGATTTCTGCTCAGGTGAATTTATCGAAGTACAAGACAAAATATTTAGACGTAAACGTCTAAGTACTGGTGTAAATTTTGTTCTTGTTTACTTGGAGATACGGGATAAAGGTATACTAAAGTTTAATAAATTTTCAATGTATAAGGTAAAAAAAGAACAACAATGTGATTCTTTAATGCATGCTTTTATTATTAAGATTTACGAAATTTCTCGATTTAAATGAAAATAAAATAGACAGTAATCTGTTTATAACACAGTTTGTTATAAGATTTTTTTTTAATATAAAAAATTCTTGTAAGCTAATCTAATACGCTACCATATATAAAAAAAAACACAAAGCTATAGACCTTTTTAAACACTACGCCACACAATAAACATCATTCGAAGCCTCTCGGTCTTTAACGCAGAGTACGTTCTAGCCTTGTTCCTATTGGATGGCAGAAAGTTGTTGATTACGTTTACCGGACAATATAATTGCCGATGTTTATTCAGAAAAATAAAACAGTTTCATTCGTCAAAAGTTTCTTTTCAGGAAAGATTCGCATCGAGTGACCATGTAAATGTCATAACAAGAAATATTAAGATGTATTTTGACTATATACTAGCTAAAATTAAGCGTAAAATGGTCACTATAAAGCAATATTACGCTCGTGCCTGCTGATATCGGAAAAAAATATCATTGAAATTAGGAAAAGCAGTCAGATTGCTTCTTAAATGTGTATGTTAAACACTAGATAAAATTTACGATTAAATATTAACCAAAAGTGATTTATTTTCCAAGTAACATTGGGCTTGAATCCACTGGTATCAATGGGACCGGAAATGTTTTTGCCATCCACAATTTTTGGTCACGTGACATAACATTGTAATCAGTGGTCAGTAGCCCGGATAAAAACAATAACATTAAAAAGGTCTATATTAAGAGACCGGCGGGATTCCCGCGCCGGTCAATAAAACCATTTGAAATTTCCCCTCGACTAATCAAATTGCACTTAATTAGTTGGGTTGGAAATATTCAATATTATAAAGTACACACGCAAGCTGATGTGGACCAATGCATATGATTTTTTTAGGTAGGGGGATAGTTTGGGGTAGGGTGGGGTGGGTGGGGTGAGGGGGTGTCAGGACCAAAAAAAAAACAACAACGCAACGTCAGAAAACGTAGCTTCTAACATTTGCGCCCAACAAAGATTCAGATCAGCCTGCGCATTCGCGCAGTCTGATCAGAATCTTCATCGGGCGATTTTCGGATATCCAAAGACAAAAAAAGTTTCCTCTTGCGGACAACAAACGCTCTGATCAGATTGCGCGGATGAAGATATGATTTCTAACGTCGTGGCTCATACAATCATACCTAGAATAATCCATGTATCAGGATCACTTTTGTACCCATGTATATCAAGAATTAATCCAGGTTTGCCATTGAATCGGTCCAGGCTTTCCTCGATTTTCTTATGGTATAACTGATACATCGACACTGCATTTGCATTGCCAAAGGTACCCTCGTCTTCCTCTCTGTTTGGATCAAGTTGAGTGCGATTAATTCTGTTATAGACCATCAATGGGTACCGACCTGTCAGATCGTGAATCTTATCATATATCGTGTTAGCCAAACCGAATGTGTTTGCGTCTGTTGAGGTAACCACTTTACATCTGTAACGAATATTGAAAGTATGTGGTTACGACCGGTGATGTCACTTCCGGTCACATGACCGAATATCAATTTTATTTTTCATTATAGAAGCCATAATAATTTTTCTCACAAGCGCTCAATATTTTTACACATATATTTTTTTTTTATTTCACAATAATTTGAACGAATGTATTTTACAAAATTACACCAGTAGGTACCAGTAGTTTTGTTTGGTATAATAATTAGTATCGGAAACATAGAAGATAGAGGAATTAAAAAAAAAAAAAAAAAAAAAAAAAAAAAAGTGGGATTGACATCTGTTAGGGAAACAACAAAGACAACCGAAGTAATCCGAAATGAGGAGCGAAAATAACATGACCATGTCATTTTTCACTAGTGAAAATACCGCGTCCTTTCACTGTGTGAAAATAACATTTTCATTTATTTCGGATATACAGTGATTTCACCAGTTGCAATAAGATAAAAGGTATCTAATGTACTATTTCAGACATCCTATTTATTACATTGGATATCTTATATGGGATATAAGATATCTTATAAACTATTTCAGATATCCTATTCATTATATTAGATTTTTTATATGGGAATATATATTACGATCGTAATTTCAGACATCCTATTTATTACACCGGATATCGTATATGGGATAAAATATCTAATATACTATTTCAGATATCTTATTTGTTAAATTAGATATTCTATAAGGGATATTAGATATGTAATATACTATTTCAGATATCTTATTTATTATATTAGATATCTCATATGTGACAGGAGATAAGTGAGCCGATTTAATGGATACGCTTTAAGGGAGACTTTAAGGGAGACATCCATGTCAAAATTGTTTTACCTCACTTCTGAAAAGGGGTCTACTTTAATTAAAAAAAAAACAAAAAAAAAAAAACGTGTTCAGTTTGGAAGCTAGTTCTTTTCTTTTAGAGATGACCTCTTTTTAGAAGAGGATTGGTGTGCAGGAAAGTAAACAGGTCGTCACGAAGGTTGTCTCCCTTGTAAAACATGGCGGATAATCGTCAAAGTGTACCCAGTCCCCTTAAAAATAAAAATGCTAATCATAATTAGGGCAGACGACACTTTTGTATTTTTTTATTTCATTTTTCAGAGAAAATAAGGCATGACATTTCATGTGAATTGTCTGCCTGCAGACAATTCACATAAAATGTCAAGTCTTATTTTATTTGAAAAATAACAGAATTAATTTTAGAATGTCGTCTACTAAAATTTGCTTATTACGTATAGGGTTTAAATTAATTAAGAGCATGTAGATTGCCTTACTTTCCCGCAGTTTCAGCCTGTGTACTGTTACAGGTATGGTTGTAGACACAATCAACATTTTTACCATCGCAACTGCTGCAACAGCCTCTACTTCTTCTGGCCGGCAGTCCCGACGGTTCGAAACCCCCTCCGTGTGGGACAGTTAAGAGAATGTTTAGGGCATTCGTCTGGCTTCTGTGTATGATACAGTTGCTACAGTCCGTAGCTGCAAACATATTGAAACGTAATTGTATTCCTATCATTTGTATATTTATTTATTGTTTTTACATTAATAATAAAAATAATACTAATATTATATTAGTGGCGGGGTATTATGGTATCACATTGGTTGTCCGTCCGTCCGTCCGTCGTACGTCCGTATATCCGTCCGTATTTTCGTTTCCAGTATATGCATTGATATTGTGGACATCTGTTTCTGGATTGCCAATTGGCAATTTTCATTAATTTTTGACAGAGTTATCTGCCCGCCACACGTCTGTAGTTTCGTTTCCGGGCGATAATTTGAGTAAATATCAATAGATTTTCACCAAACTTGGTATATGCAATGGCATTGTAGAGATCTGGCTCTGGATTGCTAATGGGTAAATTTCATTAATTTTTGACAGCGTTAGCTGCCCGCCTCACGTCTGTAGTTACGTTTCCGGACGATAACTTGAGCAAATATCAATAGACTGGTTTAGAAGTTTTATAGCCCGGATATACAATTTTGGTAGGAGCAGATAATTCACATGTCAAGTGTTCAAAACTTATCTTTATTAGTCAAAACAGTAGGCAATCAGTACCATTATGTTGATCTGCGTCATGAAAAAAAACAGAGTCGTTGTATAGCATATACGAACAGGAAAGGTTCAGGAATGGTAGCAAGACTGCCTCCAGTAATTTGCCTCAAAAACTTATAATCGGAAATGAAACCATTACGGAGTCTGAAGCTGTTGCGAGCAAACTGAATAAATACTTTGCTTCAGTTGCCGAGCTTTTGAATAAAAACACATCATCCGGAAATTCATTAGACTTAGACACCAATAAAATCAGCGATTTTGTTGATAGCAAAGTGCCTACAAACACACAATTTACAATTCCATTTATTACCCCCGAACAAGTTTTATTACATATTAATACCTTAGAGGTTTCAAAATCGACCGGGCTTGACGGCATAGGGCCAAGGATCATCAAACTTGCTGCTAAATCATTATCGCCATCGATTGCGATGCTTATCAATAAAAGCATTGCGACCGGCCAGTTTCCTTCTCAAATGAAATTGGCAAAGGTACTTCCAATTTACAAAGGTGGTGAAAAGTCCGACCCCTCAAACTATAGGCCAATTTCTATCCTGTCCACTGTATCTAAAATTTTCGAAAAGCACGTGAACAAACATCTTATGGCATATTTGAACAAATATAAACTTCTACATGACAATCAATCCGGGTTCAGGCCAAAACATAGTTGCCAAACAGCTTTAGTCAAACTCATTAATGACTGGATGACATGTATTGATAAGGGTGACTTGGTTGGAGCCCTTTTTATCGATTTTCGGAAGGCTTTTGATCTAGTTGATCACTCCATCTTGCTGAATAAACTTGCATTATACAAACTTAACCCTTCTGCCATTCAGTGGTTCAAATCATATTTATGTTCTCGACAACAAGTAATCGAGAGTGATAAAGGGTTGACGGATTTCACCACCGTACAATCTGGTGTGCCTCAGGGCTCAATATTAGGCCCGACCTTATTTCTCATTTTTATCAACGATCTTCCGCTTCATATCAAAAAGTGCTCCTCTGATTTGTATGCAGATGACACGACGATTCACACGCATGGTAATGACATAGATGCTATTGAAGAAGATCTGCAAGGAGAATTCGGTAACACAAAAACATGGGGAAAGATAAACAAAATGAATGTTCACATGACCAAAACAACTTGTATGCTAGTTGGCGCTAGAAAACGCTTGAACGACTCTCGACCTCTAAATATTATTGCTGACGATGTCAATATTCAATCCGTTAGTAAACAGAAACTCCTTGGTGTTTATATCGATGAACACCTTTCTTGGTCTGCCCATATAGACCACTTATGCTCCCTTATCTCATCTAAAATATCTCTATTACGCCAGTTAGCAACGTATGTACCGACACATATTCAAAAAGTTTACTATCAGGGGTATATTCTTCCTTATATTGATTATGGCTCTGATACCTGGGGGTCAGCCTCTGTAACTAATATTGAACGCATATCCAAGCTGCAAAAACGCGCTGCTCGAATCATCCTGCGAGCAAATTACGATACCCCATCAGTAGATATGTTCAGTCAGCTGGGATGGCTGTCAATTCCGGACAGACTTAAATATAATAAGGCTGTCTTGACATACCGAGCAATAAATAATTTATCCCCTGAATATATAACACAACTTCTAAAACCAGTATCCGAGGTACACACTCTTAACCTGAGGTCATCAGAAAATGGCTCACTTTATGTGCCGAAAGCACGGACAGCACTTTTTGATGGCTCTTTTTCGTGTTCCGCACCAAGACTATGGAATGCTCTACCTCAAACAGTAAAAACATCGGGGTCACTCTCTACCTTTAAGCAGTCTCTTAAAGCAACATTTTAACCCTTATAAAATGTCTTTAACTATGATTTTAAATGATATACCATGTGTAAAATTATCGCTGAAACCGTTATTGTAACTGAATTGAGAGCTTTTATGACCTAGCATAATTGTTTTAGATATTGGTTTTATGCGCTCGTCAAATCTTAAAGCACTTACAAAAACTGTGATAACATACAGATTTGTCTTTGATATAATTCAGTGCCATGTTTGGTTTTGAATCACTTGCACATACCTGTTAGCACTTTTATTTGATAAAAACTTTATACAAGCATTCACTTCGCTACAAGCTACTTTTATCCCATGAATTTCTTAGCTGTTAGTTAAGTCTTGTTGTATATATGTATATAAATTTTAGTTAGAGGACCACAAGGTAGAATAGTTATTTATAGCTAATTGTGTCATCCTCTTTAAACATTGTTTAAATAAATAAATAAATAAGGCGAGCCTGCGCATCCGCCCGGTCTCGCAAGACCCTATGTTATTCGCTCAAGAGGAGAAACTTCCCCGCAAAGAACTAGACATGTGGCCATGCTAAGGGTTCGAGCATATGCACTGTAAGATTGGATCGACAAAAAGTCCAAAGAGCATTTTTCTCGGAACGCATGTTACCTCTTTTATGTAACAAGTATACAGAAGCTGTAGAAAGGGCAATTTTAACCAAAATTAAAATACTATTTCACATGTCCCAATGACCATTCTACCATTCTAGTGACCATTCTACATAAGTCCATAGCGGGCCGTTATCGGCTCGTCAGGGAAACTGACGGGCCAATAACGGCCGCTGTAGATTTATGAAGAATGCTAGCTGGGACTGATCAGAGATTGTATGGCGTGGGTTCGACCCCAGGCAAAAGCACTTAGATTTTTTCTGATGATTGTTTCTCCATTATGGATGGAAAAATACGAGAGTCTCTGCCATAATCGAGAAAACTTTGCGCTTGCGCGGGGGTGAATCAGAATCTGTGCATTCTGCACATGTTGAAAGACACATTTTTGCTTGGTCCGGCTCTTCGTATAGTTCTTATAGAAAACACACTTACCGTCGATTTCGCAGCATGTTTTGCTCTGTACTGAAAAATAAAAAATAAATAATAAAAAAATGTATACTGAAAGGAAAAAGAAACGCAGGGTAGAGTTTTTTCCTTCTTATTTAAACCATTTTTTACGGTGTTTACTATAGCCATACACTTTTACAGATTGTCCTGTGAATGTGAACTGCGGGTATACGAGTCTTCGGTCGATGTGCTATCTACCCAGTGTGTGAAATGATTCAACCGTGCACTACACAGTGCATTGCACGGACAATACGGAAAGCCAAAATTTCGTGCAAAACAAGCATGTTTAAACCTTCAGCACAAGATTTCCTCACACCATTTGGTACACTTCAACGATACACAACGCTCTTCGATTCTTTTACCGATTTTTCTTTTCATTTTTACGCTACTTTGAACTTTTTTTCAATCATGGTACGATTGACTGATGTTCAGAGGGGTAGGGCAATTGCGTTGCTGATGCAGGGTCAGAGGCAACAGCAAGTTGCCAATCATTTTGGGGTTAACGTCTCAACAAATGAACGTCTTGTTAGACGTTTAAGGGAAACAGGGCATTTAGCAGACCGACCGCGGTCTGGGCGTCCACGCGTGACGTCGCGACGTCAAGACAGGACAATCCGTCTGGCACATTTGCGGAATCGTCATCTCACTGCTACCGAAACTGCCCTTAATACAGTAGGTACGCATAATCGACAAATTTCTCCGAAGACTGTTGGAAGTCGATTGCGTGAGATTGGTCTTCGAGCTCGTCGTCCATACGTTGGTCTGCCTCTGACCCAGGCACGTAGGTTGCGTCGTATGGCATGGATGACGGCGCATGCGCCCAGGCTATTTCCGATGAGGCAGTGGAGACGAGTTCTTTTTACGGACGAGTCTAGGTTCACTCTCTATCGCGCAGATGGTCGACGTCGTGTGTACCGACGTCGCGGAGAACGCTTTGCCGACGCCTGTATTGTCGAACGGGATCGGTTTGGGGGTGGCTCCGTTATGGTCTGGGGAGGCATTGCTCACGGGATAAAATCACAGTTGATTATTGTTGCGGGCAATATGACCGCAGTAAGGTATAGGGATGAGATCTTGCGTCTTGTTGCAGTCCCGCTTGTGCAACAACGTAATCTGATTCTGCAGCAGGACAATGCCCGACCACATGTTGCCCGAGTTTGTCAGGATTTCCTGGCTAACAATAACATCGCACCACTAGCATGGCCACTGTACAGTCCAGATTTGACCCCAATAGAGCACATGTGGGATGAGCTGGACAGAAGGGTTAGGAAGCGCCGAAATCCCCCCGCAACTCTCGCACAACTAAGGAATGCGTTGATCGATGAATGGAATAACATCCCGATGCGAACTGTCAATGCTTTGGTTAACTCTATCCAAGGAGAATTAGGGCAGCAACGGCAGCAAGAGGGGGGCACACCCGATATTGATTTTTAGTTTGATTTTGATTTCAAGATTTGCGGGGTAGCTACCAATGAACTTCAATAACTCGAGACTTGTTGATCACAAACCAATGAAATTTGGAACTTTTGTTCCATACATGTACCGTTTTGTAATCATAGTAAAATATTTAACAAACTTTTTCAAACTTGAAATTTAGGAATAAAATTTACCCTGCGTTTCTTTTTCCTTTCAGTATATTATACCTAAGAATAAAGGCAACAAAATAGAGACTGTGTCTCATTGCAAATGAAGTGGGATGCACTGAGAAGACTTATTAAGGAGGATTATTCGATGATAATTCTGGGATAATTTTCTCCAGTTCTCCATAAAAATATTATACAATTATTGACTATTGAGGTATTGGATATGACGTGATATCCACCTGAGAATACCAATATTGACCGAGGCGATAGCCGAGGTCAGTATTGGTATCCAATGGTGGATATCAACGTCATATCCAATATTATAATAATCAATAATTGTTTTATTATATAGTTTGTCTTTTCTCTTGCTAACTGTGGCAATTACTGTCAACACCAAACCCCATTAATATAAAAAGCGCGCGTAGACGTCGTCGTCACTACTGATGGCGTCACTAAAAGTTAATATTCAGTGGGAGGCGCGCGCAAGCCGGTGACCATCAGATATATTCACTGGGCTGAATATAGCTCTCAGCCAATGAAGAATTCGACAGGGTAGGTGGGCGGCTGGGGGCAGGTTTTCAACAAGTTCTATTTGTTTATTTCTGAAATTTTCACAATAGTTGCTGTAAAACATCAATAATTAACTCTTTCACTGCCATAGGCGATAATAATAGACTTTTGCAAACAGCATAATGAGCCGTCTCATCTGGATCTACGCTGTTTGACATTCAGTCATTCAACTCTACATATAAACTTCTTTCCAAGCAATAGTTTGTTAAAAAAAAAAAAAAATAATAATAAACAGACGGCAAATGTCGTCTGAAATTTGGCAGCGAAATATCATTAGAGAAAAGTAAATAATATTTTCTGAGAAAGTAGCTAAAACAAAATCACTTTACTAAAGGAATTGCAAAAGTCAGACCAACTAATAACAATAAATTTTAATTTACTGTAAATATTTGAGAACAAAGCGCAGAAACAGAAAAGACAAACGGTTTTTGATAAGATAATGTCGATCAGAACAAACTATTTTCATTTAAAACTAGATGGCACAGTCGATGGCATGCCATCGCTAAATCCCCACGCTCCGTGCTAATGCTAATGTTGTTAACAGTATGACTGACGGACGGACAGGCAGACTGACTGAAAAATATTGTTGCTCTCGCACACCCTTACCACATGGAGAGGTCATGTAGCATGTTTGGTAAAATTCCGCCCAGTTGTTTAGAAGGAAATGTCGTGGCGGACTGATATCCTTAGCGCTAAATTAATAATAATTATTAAATGGATTTTGAGTGTACTCATTAGAATCGCCTCATCGAGGCGATTCTAATGCGTACACTCAGCATACCATTATTTTTCCAGAACATCACGAAAACATGCCTATATAATTTTGACCCTCTTAAAGCCCACTGTTATATAGTAAAACTGGGGTTTACAGGGGTATACATTTTTTTTCTTATTTTTTCTCGAAAACATAGATTGTGGGTACTCGTTAGAACCGCCTTGCCGAGGCGGTTCTAACGAGTACCCACAATTTAGTTTTGAGCAGAAATATGAAAAATATCAAAGTTTTTTTATCTGAAATTTTTCAGTTTTTGGAGGTGAAATTTTCTATAACAGTCGAACTTAAATGGCTCCAACATCTTTGGGACCATGGAAATTTGTTCGAGATAGGGGTAGTTCGAGCCACTGAGGGTTAATCATGGCACTAGGTCAGGAAGCAAATAGCGATAATTTAGGAAAATGTTTTTTCGATTTTCTACACAGAAATTCGATAATTCAAAGTCCAAGGGACCAAACAGTTTTGTTTGATTTAATGAGACTTTGAATAAGTGAGGGTTAAAATGCATACATATATTAAAGTGGGGACTTCAAAATGATTTAGAATTATTGAGAATTTTGAATTATTGGAGTTTGAATTATCGAGGTTCTACTGTAATTGTATGTTGAGTGTATTCATTAGACTCGCCTCGTTGAGGCGATTCTAATGAGTACACACAACATACAATGTCGTGATAAAATGAGAAAATTTCCCAAAATATTTATTTTCTTGAGCTATCGGAAGAATTTCGTAGGGACTCAAAAACGAGTATGAATTAGCCATGGTAAACGAGCCATCGGTGTTCGAGCTATACTGTATTTGAATAGGCGTGTTTTCGTAAGGAGATCGAAAACCATCCCTAAATCATTCACATTTGCCTCTTGACCTGATTAACCCTCAGTGGCTCGAAACTACCCATGTCTAGAACAAATTTCCATGGTCCCAAAGAAGTTCGAGTTATTGAAGCTCGACTGTGTAGTTTCATTACGAAAACACGCCTATTCAAATATATAGAAAATTTCATCTCCAAAAACTGGAATTTTTCAGATAAAAAACTCTGATATTTTTCATATTTCTGATCAAAACAAAGATTGTGGGTACTCGTTAGAACTGCCTCGGCGAGGCAGTTCTAACGAGTACCCACAATCTATGGTTTTGACCAGAAATAAGAAAAATAATGTATACCCTTGTAAACCCCAGTTTTACTATATAAAAGTGGGGTTTAAGGGGTCAAAATTATATAGGCATGTTTTCGTGATGGATATTATGTCTACAATACAGAAACACATACCTGTTCTGCACAATAAGCCCACAAACACAATTACTACTGCTAGCAGGTGCATGTTGACAATATATTGAGCGAATGGTCGCGTCTGAGCTCTTATATACAGTCAGCAACAGGCCGCACGACATTTGATTTTTGCTAAAAATCAATCTCTCGAAAGGACATCGCATCACGTGACCTTCCTCATACTTTCTAACTCTCTTCATTTCCTTTTTTCCCTACAGAAAGTGGTGAGCTAGTGACCGAATAAACAAACCCAACGGGCACATGGCATATACAAAACGTCGATTCAACGTCAAGGCGTGGAATCAACGTCAATGTTGACGTTGAATCGACGTTGATGCGACGTCGTATAAACGTCATGTACCCACTGAGAAAGTATTTCTTTTTATGGTTATGTTTAAAAACCTAAGACACGGTTTATAAAACCTTTTTGTTTTGTAAAATACCCAGTGAAAAGGGAGAGGCCTAACTTTACATAAGCACATCAGAGAGGTCCCGAAGCTGGAAGTTTATAATCTAACCTGTTGATTATAAATAGGAAAAGAGAACGTTTAAAATATATTCTTAGTTTTTACTGCAAATAAGACTTGACATTTTATGCCAATTGTCCACGACACCTTTCAGAAGACAGGCAACACTATGCTGACAAAGTTACCGCTCCGGAAAGAGTGCCAAGGCTCCTTAAAACATTTGAACAAGTCTGTTTTGCTACCACATGACAACTGAACGAGTTGCACACAGAATAGACCTTAATGGGACGTCTCATCATGTAGGTACATGCAGAGAGAGAGAGAGAGAGAGAGACAGACAGACAGATATACAGAGAGAGAGAGAGAGTTGAGAAAAAACCTTTTATACATCTTTAACGCTTAGCGCATTGAGTAAATTTTCAGCAGACGATATTTTGATTTTTTTTCTATTTTTCCCATGAAACAGGATTGACATTTTAAATGTCAATCCTGAAATGCATGAAATGTCAGATCCTGTTTCCAATGTGTCGTTTGCTTAATTACGCAGAGAGTTTTAATTAATTTCAATCGGATTACTTTTTCTAAGATCATCAGGAAGCCTGCAGATGGAGAAATGACAAGTCATCGTTTGAAGTATTTCTGCAATCTCAGTAGGGTCTACATTGTCCTTGGGTCGGTGTCTGTCTCCTACCTACCTACATAACAGGTTATCAACTACCTAGCTACCTACCTACCTATCTACAGTAGAACCTCGATAGCTCGAACACCGATGGCTCGTTTACCATGGCTATTTCGAACTCATTTTTAAGTCCCTACGATTTTTTTCCGATAGATCAAGAGAACAAATCTTTTGGAAAATTTTGTCATTTTAATATGAAATTGTATGTTGAGTGTACTCATTAGAATCGCCTCATCGAGGCGATTCTAATTAGTACACTCGACATACGATTATTATATGGTAGATAAAAAAAATTTCCCTTAATTACTCGCCATTGGCTTCCTGACCTAGCGCCACGATTGACCCTCAATGGCTCGAACTACCCATATCTCGAACAAATTTCCATGGTCCCAAAGAGGTTCGAGCCATTGAGGTTTGACTGTATTAGTAGCAAACAGTGTATACTCTGATCAGACGCCGCGTTCTATGCCATCTGATCTGAGTCTAAAATTATTTGATTATCTACCTACCTACCTACTTTCAGTGACAAACAGTGTAGATTCTGATCAGACATCGCAGTCTGTGCCATCTGACCTGAGTCTACAATGATAGGCATATTTGGCTATCTACCTACCTACCTAATAGTGGCAAACATTGTAGATTCTGATCAGACGCGCGTTCTGTTCCATCTGATCTGAATCTACAGTGCTTGGCATGTTTGGCTACCCACCTATTAGTGGCAAACATTGTAGACCCAGATCAGACGTCACGTTATGTGACGTCTGATCTGGGTCTACAATGTTTGACATGCATTAAAAATAGCTTCAGGACATAACCGATGAAGTTCTTCGCTGTCTCGTCTAGAGAGTCACTGTTTGGAATAGTCCACACTGACGAACAGCAAATGTTTAGACTAGACTGCGCTGCCACGTATACTGATCCGACTGATCCGACCTTTTACTCTTGACATTTTGTCCTGGCCTTTTGGACTGAATGATCATTTTGTAACATATGTTACAATTAACCTTTACCATTCTCTAAGTAGATTCAATCTGCAGACGACATTTTAATGCCATTTTTCTTCTTCTTCCTTTTTTTTTTCTCGGAAAATAGGATTTGACATTTCACGCAAATTGTCTTCAAAGGAGACAATTTGCATGAAATGCTACCTATTTTCTGAAAAAAAAAATAGTATATATATCTATAAAAATCAAAATGTCGTCTGCTGAAACTTTCACTCAGCATGCTAAGCGTTAAATAACAAACAACGTTCTGATATAATTAAGTGCTTAAGACTTTGACTTCTATAATTTAACCCTTACTTCTCTCTGGGCTAATTCAACAGACGGCAAGTTGGTGAGATTTTTCTTGTTACTTTTTCCTAGAAAATGGGATTTGACATTTCGTGCAATTGGAGAAAATTTGCATGAAATGGCAAAACCTGTTTTCAGGGAATAAAAAGAAAAATATTTCAATATGTCGTCTGCCGAAATTTTTACCCAGAGCGTTAAGCGTTGTGTTAGTTTCAAATGAAACCTGTTGCCTTAATTAGTTTCTGAAAAGAAATAATAATTTCGACAAGGTTAGGATTTAATCAGACTGATTTTGAATTTTTACCATCACATTTGACGTTGATAATAGCGATAATCCTTGGAGCAGTCTGAGAGTGTACGATATTTGATTGACTTTTTATTGGGCGAGAGCGCCAACTAAATAACTGGCATACATGTTTTCTGTAATTAAATCAAATTCATTTTAATATTTTCTGAGTGAAATGTCACCAAGAAAGTTACAGAAAATTAAGTGGACAAATGGTACAAGAAAACTGGACATATGTTACGAGCAGTTCATTTCCTTGCGCGCAAATTGAAATAACGCAAAGAAAGGTCATATAAAGTAAATAAATAACATGCTGGGGCAAAATTTCAGCAGACGACAATTTGAAATATTTTTCTTATTTTTTTTCCCAGGAAATAGGCTTTGACATTTCATGCACATTGTCTCTTCAGGAGACAATTTGCATGAAATGCCAAAGTCTATTTTCTAGGGGAAAAAAAAGAGAAAAACAGTCCTCAATATGTCGCCAGCTGAATATGCCTAGTGAATGGGAAAAAAAAGTGGACATACATGCAGGTTACAAAATGATCAGTCAGTCCAAAATGCGCGACCGAATGTTAACTCTACATGATCGGATTAGCCTACGTGGCTGCGCAATTTTATCAGGACAAGTGCTGTCCGTCAGTGTGTTCTATACCAAACAATTAATCCCTGGACAGCGAAGGACTTGACCGCGCACTCTGATCAAGGCCTTATATCATATCAATCTGCTCATCAAGGATTCTTTACAACAGCAAATTCATTTTAATGGCAACGTCTTTGGGAACAAATGCTGTCGTTGTAATGAGGGCTTATTGTATCCAATATATCGATGCATAGCAGTATTTTACATCAGTATTAGGGCAGACAGGCCTGGCCCATCAGCGCAGACCCACATCAGAAGGCACACTACCGGTTTGCCACTCACCCCTTAGATTTTTAGACACACCAAACAGATAACAAAATGGACTTGTTCAAATTTTAGGATAAGTATGGTAAGCAGCAAGGGGGGTGGGGATATTTTCGTTATGTTGATGCCATTACGAAAACACGCCTATTCAAATATATTGAACATTTTATCCACCAAAAAATGAAAATTTTCAGATAAAAATTCGAATATTTCTCATACTTCTGGTCAAAACTTAGATTGTGGGTGCTCGTTAGAACCGCCTCGGCGAGGCGGCTCTAACGAATACCCACAATCTATGTTTCTGGGCAGAAATAAGAAAAATAATGTATACCCTGCATGTAAACCCCATTTTTACTATATAAAAGTGGGGTTTAAGGGGGTCGATATTATATAGGCATGTTTTCGTGATGGTAAGATTATTTTCCTAAGTGTTGGGGAAGACAGGCCTTGTCAAACAGTGCAGACCCAGTGCGGCGTCTGATCAGGGCCTAAACTGCCACAAATCGAGTAGAATTTTACAAACATCAAACTGACAATGAAATGGGTGTGTTAATGTTTTCGGGCCAGAAGTGTTCCAATATTCAAGTTTTTTTTTTTTTTTTTTTTTTTTGTTTGTTTGTTTTTTGTTTTCGGTATATCAGTGCACAGCCGGGCATTACAACGCAGTCTGTAGCGCGTCTGAATGCGGATCCAAGTGGTCACAATGTTCGGGTCCCAGCTCAGCCACATAATTTTTCTTTTTATTTTATTTATTTATTTATTTATTTTTTATTTATTTATTTTTTTTGAAGGTTGGTCATGAAATAATTTCTATAGTCATTCGCCCCCTACCGCTAAATCAAGAAAGGCAGTTTTTCTGCTACTGGAATAAGCACTTAAAGGACTAGGTCAACTGACCGGCTCTACAATGCCGTGACTGTGTTGACTGGGTCGTAAAACTCCAACTCAAACAATTATCAATGCAGTGTTCGCTGATTCAGACTTTAAATGTTCGATTAGCTCTGAAAGACCTGTTTCTCAAAGTGAAGCAATTTGTTTCACAAATTGCATGAAATTAAAAATTAAGATGACGCTTTACAATAACGCATCAGCTGCTAGGTCTAACCTTTCCTACAAGTCGTCTGCCTACAAGTCATTCTGATTAAAAATTTCAGCAGATGACAGTTTGACAATTTTCTTATTGTTCTCAGAGGGAGACAATTTACATGAAATGCCAAAGCATATTTTCTGGGGGGTGGGGGGGGGGGGTTGGGGGGGGGGGGGTTGGAGGGGTGTGGGGGGAGAGAGAAGAAAAATATCATCGATTTGTAGTCTGCTGAATTTGCCTAGAGAGTGGTAAAGGTAAAATAGAAACGTATTACGGAAAAAAAAAAAAAAAAAAAATGAGTCTCGACGTCAAAAAAAAAAAAAAAACGTTCTTTTGGACATGTGTGCCTTTTAGGATTCGGATCAGCCTGCGCATTCGCGCAGTCTAATCAGAATCTTCACAGGGTAGATTATTTTTGATAGCCAAGAGCCAAGGATGTCACAATGTAGGACTTATAACGAATATATATCACCAAACAAATAAGGTCCTGATTAGAATGGGCATATGCATGGGCTGATCTGGGTCTTCGCTGTTATGGCATGAGGGTCATTTTCGCCCGTTGCTTATCGAATATACAGTCAAGTCTGCCTTTAGAGAAAACTCGAGGGCATTAAAATATGGGACCCTTTAAAGCAGGTGATCTCTTAATACAGGTCATATGAACACATTTTAATAATCTGAATATTTTTTCAAGTGGTCTCTTGAAAGAAATAGACTAACGTGCTAGATTTTGTAGAAAAAAGACAATCTTTGTGACTTCCTGTTTGCTTTCTTACACACCAGTCCCTTCAAAAAAGGATCTACTCTAAAAGGAAAGAATTTGCTCCCGACGGGAGCAAATTCTTTTTATTTAGAGTAGATCCCTTTTTACAGGAGGGAGCAAAAAAATGAACAGAGTTCTCTCCCTTGAAAGTGTATCGGCGCAAGACTTCAATATATAGCTCACAGTGATCTATTTATGGTGTATGACCCACCGTCTTTTCTGCATTTATTCACACACCAAGTTTCATCATCCTGTACAAGCAGCACACCAGACGTTTTCGTAATGCAGGTCAAAGGTCAGTTTATATGTCATAACGATCTAGTCATGGTACAGAACATACGGTCTTCACCAGAGTATAGATTATATAGAAAAATCTAATATTTTTTTTTTTTTTTTTTTTTTTTTTTTTTTTTTTGCTTTTGGCGATGATGATGATGATGACAACGACGACGATGATGACGGAATGGTGATAATAAAAGGTTCTGTGCAATGAAGAGTCGTACAGCCATGCGTTAAATGTCCGCCTCTAGCTGGATTCAAACCCGGGACCTCGCGATCGGAAGTCGGGAGGGCTAACTACTCGGCCACCCGGACGCTTCTGCTTTGGATCCGAGCAACAGTGTTCTTACAACTTAGAATGCTGCCTCTTTGAGGTGTAACCTTCCATTTACATTATACAAGTATAAAAAAACAAATGCCGGTCTCGGTGGCTCAGTTGGATGCGCGTCCGACTGGTGATCAGGAGGTTGCGAATTCGACTCCCGCCGGGTCGACAACATTCTTTCGTGGAGATTGATCACGAAATAGTTTCCTCGGTTATTCTCTCCCTTCTGCTGATTCAAGAAGGGCAGTTGTCAGTTTCTGGCGAAAGAATGTGCACAAGACTGGTTAACCGCTGAGAGACTATATAAGTCTGGCCAGTATAAGTGTGGTTAGGTAAACTGACCGCGCTCGACATGACCCCATTGGGTTGACTGGTCCGTAAAAACGTAACACAAACAAACAAACAAAAACAGACTTACAAACTGTTGGGTCCTGGGTTTTTATTGAAGAACTCTGCCGCTTAGAACACACGTACGTATTGGACGCACAAAAGATATTTCTAGCATTAAATACAGGAACCCTGATTGTGTCGCCCTGACGTAATGGAAAATTTATGCTTCTTAGTCACCTTTAGCTCCTCTCTGAATCTCAGCAATGACCCAGTAGCATTCTACATAAGTCTATAGCGGGCCGTTATCGGCCCGTCAGGGTAGATTTATGCTAGCTGGGGAGTAGAGTTGGCGTCGCCATAATGGCATTATTTTTATGCGCACTCCGAAAAATGAAGAAAAATCTGTCTAGTATCGCTTTACAAAATATGAGCTACTTTTCAAAGAAAGCATTTGTCCGAGAGGGAGCAAATTCTTTCCCTTAAGAGCAGCAACTATATGATAACGGAGGAAAATATGTGTTATGTGATTTTTCTTTACTGCAAATGTTGACTTACACACATGCATATTGTACGTATATAATGATCGCTACGCATTTATCATCGTAATGGTACACCTAGACGTTTCTTACTCACTTACAGCTTCTCTGTGACTCTCTTTAACCAGTGGTACATGTATTCACCATAAGCTCCCCTGTGATTCTTTCTGCACAATGAAAATTAATGCATGTAAAGTTGCGCATCTCGTGAAAAATACCTTTTTGCCAAATGCGGTCAAACGATGGCCCAAATCAGCCTCCGTATTCGCGGCTTGATCAGGGTGTTTTGACCGCTTACAGAATAACTTGGTACTGTAGTTTCCTCGTCTTGGAAGGCAAATTCTTTTCATTTAGATTAGACCCCTTTTTTAGGAGGAAGCAAAATAATTTGCAACGAATTTCCCACTCTGAAGTATCGACCTAAAAGATAAATACATGTATATAGCTGACAGTGACCTATTTGTGGTGTATGACATACCGTCTCAAGTACATTAAAAGAATAAAAGTTTATAACAGTAAAATTCCGTAATTAAGACGACTCGAAAATAAGAACACTCTGTTATTAAGACCAGCTTTAATCAGACCCAAATGTTGTTGTTGTTTTTTTTTTTTTTTTTTTTTTTTTGTTGTTGTTTTTTTCTTGGTATCGTACTTAGCCAGATAATAGGGGATATCCGCATAATGTTTTTTTTTTTTTTTTTTTCTTATTTCTTCCGAGGCGCTTCTAATGAGTACCACACCATATTTTTTGTGGAGAAATAATATAAAAAAGCAATTTTTGGCTAGAAAAACACCTTATCTGAAGCTATGTTCTACATTCAATAGTAAGACCGCCCCGCTAATGAGAACCCCAAATCAGGTCAATCGAGGACATGCATACAAGAAATATGCCCCAGATCCAAAATTCTAGGATGGACGGACGTACGGAAGGATGGAAAGACGGCCGGAGTGCAGATTTAGAGTCCCTCACAGATGTCACAATATGCGACATATAAAGAACCGCTAACGGTACTCGTATCGTAACTGAACATATAGCTTCCTCAATCTAGTAGCTGTCCAAATCAAGTGTAGTAAATATCATTTTTAGGAAAGCCAGCTTGTTAGACGTTGCGTTGCGTATATGGGAAGGTAAAGTTTTACCGCATTTTGGCCAGTGAAGGAATTTACGCCTAGTTAATTTTGGAATTTTCTTTGAGCTCCGTTACAACCTTTCTAGGATATGTTGGCGTATTATGACTCGCTACATCACATCGCGAAAACATACCTATATAATTTTGACCCCCTTAAACCCCATTTTTATATAGTAAAACTGGGGTTTACAGGGGTATGCATTATTTTTCTTATTTCTACTCATAAACATAGATTGTGGGTACTCGTTAGAACCGCCTCGGCGAGGCGGTTCTTACGAGTACCCACAGTCTATGTTTTGAGCAGAAATATGAAAAATATCAGAATTTTTTATCTGAAAATTTTCATTTTTTGGTGATAAAATTTTCAATACATATTTGAATAGGCATGTTTTCGTAATGATAAACATTATCTTCCGGGCGTGAAAACCCAGTAAATGCACTTTGTAACGTAGAAACCGTGCAAAATGTTATTTCTTCAAACCTGTGGATTCTATAGTTTAAGCTGAAACAAACTGGTATATGAAATATTATTTTTACAGTAGAATGCAAGCTCTAGCCGTCTACAATATTGTTTTTCAATATTTTGAAATATTGGGTGCAGTCCTGGCATCAAACTCAGTACCTAAATGCCAAGAAAAACTCAAACATAATTTTACAGGCTTATTTTGCCCTGAGAGATCGTAATCTCACCATAGAAGCTATTCATTATCTTTTTTCCCCATTTACTCCTTTCAAATCCATGTTTTTCTCATTTTGTACCAATAATTTTTGTTTTGGCTCAGCTAAGGTTCCCAGACTGAATAAAAAAAAATATCACAATTCAAGGGAGACAACACAAATAGAAACTATCATATTAATCCTTATCCTGCTGAATAAATTAATATGCCGAGCCGCCTTCTAATTTTCAGCCAATCGGATTACTTGATCAGTGTTGATAATACAAATTCACATACTTAATGACAAACAGTGTAGATCCAGATCAGTGGCTTCTTCAGAAGCCAACTGATCTGGCTCTACACTGTTTGCACAGGCGAGGTTATCCGTGTTCAGCAGGACAAGGGTTAAACACGCATTAATTTACTGAAAGCTTGCATGCTTTGACATTTAACAGATTATTCGAGCAGGCTGATCCAAACAGTCTCGGTTCAGCGATATTGATAATGGGGATACGCAAAGAAGCCCCTAATGATTTTTAACGTTACTCGACTCTTTCCAGGCAGACGTACGTCACGGAAAAAATCCTTATTACAGCACTGTAACAGACAGTCCTAACAGAGCAAACAATCTAGACCCAGATCGCGTCTGATCAGGGTCTATACTGCTTGCTACTCACCAAGCAGTTTTTAGACACATCAATGTATAGTAAAAGATTGTACATGCAGAATGCAGCGTCTGAACAGATTACATGCCTAGTGGTTAATCCAATCAAGGTTTACATACTTGCTGTTGATAGATGTCTGTACTGGAGGGGGTGGGGGAGGGGGAGGGGCGGGGTTTGTTTGTGTTGAGGTTTTACGGCCCAGTCAACCCAATGGGGTCATGTCGAGCGCGGTCAGTTTATCTAACCAGACGTTTACTGGGCAGGCTTAGTCCTCTAAGCGGTTAACCAGTATTGTGCACATTCTTTCGCCAGAAACTGACAACTGCCCTTCTTGAATCAGCGGAAGGGAGAGAATGACCGTAGAAAATATTTCATGATCAATCTCCACGAAAGAATGTTGCCGACCTCGGCGGGGGTTGAACCCGCGACCTCCTGGTCTCCAGTCGGACGCGCATCTAACTGAGCCACGAGGGCGGAGGGGCGGGGTAACTTCCTATATATGGCATAGTACGGATGTGCGTGCCGACATGCCCCCTTTTTCAGCGCTGCCAGGTTTATGATTGGCCCCCCTTTTTTCAACAAAAAGTATATGAATGGTCACTTTTTTATGGATTCCTACGTGAAAGGCCCAATTTTTCTGACAGCCTGGTATATGGCACATATTTTTCGCTCAGAGGTTTTTCGAGGCTGCTTATCCTCTTGGTATTACATGAATTAACTGTGATATTTGTGTAATAACCAGCAAAAAATGGGTTCAAAAAATCAAAGGGCAGTATATGAATAGGTCAACATTTTGGATGATCAAGTATATGAATGGGTCCGTTTTTTCGTAGGCCAGGTATATGAATGGGGTAAGTTTTGAAATACTGGCTCGCACACCCGTACCAAAATTACCCTGTTACCCCCCCCCCCCCCCCCCCTCCCCACCTCCTCCCCCCCCCCCCCGAACCCCCGCCAACGAGACTGCAGTACGGGATCATGAAACGCAAGGTATAGATAGCCTTGAGTGCTCATTGTTGATAGATGCAGACACTGTGACGCGGGGATGTCTATTAGTGCAATAAACAGCACTAGTTTAGATGATTGGATCTACCCTGGCAGAGAGGTTCCCATTTGAGGTCAGTAATCATCTGACTGGGCTGGTGATGAGTCTTAAGTCCCAAACTGTGAATCTTGCCGCATGCCTCTGGACAGCTTCCAACTGTTAGATTTTCGCATTGGTATGAGGATCCCATGAACCAAGTGCATAATCTAGGATAGGTCCAACCAATGACTGGTAGCTCTGCGCCTTTATCTCCTTGGGGTAGCTGGAAAGATTTCTCCTCAGAAAGGCAACGCCATTGTTTGCCTTCTTGGTTATTGTATCTATATGGACAGGCATTCCAAGTCAACTTGCCTGAGATGGTGACTCCTAGGTATTTGCCTGTCTTAGCCACTACAAGATCATGTCCATGGATCATGTCCATGGATGGTGTAGGTGGTCTTGATGGGTTGTTACAGGATCGCTTTGTTTCGTTTGTTCAGTTTTTGTGCTATTAAGACCACTCGAAAATAAGACCACTCCGCTATAAGGCCAGCATTTGCAAGTCCCAAATGGGTTTTTTTTTTTTTGTATTCCACATAGCAAGATAATAGAGGATATCCGCATGTTTTTTATTTCTCTACAAAAAAATATGTTGTGGTACTAATTAGAAGCGCCTCGGCGAGGCGCTTCTAATGAGTAACACAACATATTTTTTTTTGTGGAGGAAGAATAAAAATATCAATACATATACTTTTGTGGAGAAATAAGAAAAATAACAACAAGAGGTATGTATAATTAAAATTAACTATCAGCTATTTTAAAATAATTTTATTTCCTCTCATTGTTATACATGTCAGAAGAAACGCACA
The DNA here is from genome assembly GCA_964016985.1 of Anodontia alba. Classification (NCBI taxonomy): domain Eukaryota; kingdom Metazoa; phylum Mollusca; class Bivalvia; order Lucinida; family Lucinidae; genus Anodontia; species Anodontia alba. Next base: position 18,378,557 of record OZ024838.1, on the reverse strand, counting down.
CACGCACAAGAAAACAAAATAAAACAAAACAAAACTGAAAAATAAAATAAAAATAAGAAATCCATATAAAGCAGTGTCCATCTGCTGGTGCCTGTCAGTCATCACGAAAACATGCCTATATTATTTGGTCCCCCTGAAACCCCTGTTTTATATAGTAAAATTGGGGTTTACAGGGGGTATACATTATTTTTCTTATTTCTCTTAAAAAACATAGATTGTGGGTACTTGTTAGAACTGCCTCATTGAGGCAGTTCTAACGAGTACCCACAATCTATGTTTTGAGCAAAAATATGAAAAATATCAGAATTTTTTATCTGAAAATTTTCATTTTTTAGTGGCAAAATTTTCAGTATATTTAAATAGGCATGTTTTCGTAATGACTATGGCAGACCTACACAATTAATTCTTAGCATGCTGGTAATGATTTCAACACACAATAGTTTGAAATATTTTGCTTATTTTTTCCCAGAAAATAGGCTGTGACATTTCAAGCAAACTGTCTCCTAAGGAGACAATTTGCATGAAATGCCATAGCCTATTTCAAGGGAAAAAATAGAAAAAAAAATATCACTGATTTGTCATCTGCTGAATTTGCCTACAGATTGGTAAAGGTTAACTATCAATTACTTTAATTTTTTACTTCCTCTTACCTAAGAAATACACATAAAGAAAACAACAACAAAAAAAAAAAAAACATTTAAGGGAAGAACTCCATATAAGGCAGTATCTACCTGCTGGTGCCTGTCAGTACCGTAACAGAGCTACACAATTAATGCTTAGCATGTTGGGTAAAAATTTCAGCAGATATTTTGAAATATTTTTCTTATTTTTTTTTTCCATTAAATAGGCTTTGACATTTCAAACAATTTGTCTCCCAACCAGATAATTTGCATAAAATGTTATACTTGTAGTTTTTGATCCAAACGGATAACAATAGATATAACTTGAGGGATTCCCTCCTTCATCAAGGTAAACGTCTGATCTGGGTCAATATTGTTGGCTGAGACCTTTCTGTTCTAATACTAAGAGTAACTGGATCAATTCAAACACCCTAGGAAATTTTGGATCCCCCCACCCCCTATTAAATAATCCTGGATCCACCCCTGTACAGTTAATCAGAATCAGAGCTACACTTGGGTTTATGTTATAAAATAATATCACGAAAACATACCTATATAATTCTGACCCCTTAAACCCCACTTTTATATAGTAAAACTGGGGTTTACAGGGGTATACATTATTTTTCTTATTTCTGCTCAAAAACATAGATCGTGGGTACTCGTTAGAACTGCCTCGCTGAGGCGGTTCTAACGAGTACCCACAATCTATGTTTTGAACAAAAATATGAAAAATATCAGTATTTTTCATCGGAAAATTTTCATTTTTTGGTAGTCAGATTTTCAGTATATTTGAATAGGTATGTTTTCGTAATGAAGTCATTGGACGGTGAAATATGGGTCAGGGTCATAAAACATCACTGCAGTGTGCTAGTCATTGTTAGGAAGGAAGAGTATGCCAGGTTAGATGACTAGCCTTTACAAATAACAAAAAATAAAAAATAAGGCTGATTTCTAGGTTTGACATAAACAATGACAAAGCCATTACACCATGACAAATAGGTCATGATAATAAAATTACATGTATATCACACTGCTTGAGTCCATGTTAAGGAGAAAGGGTATGCCAGGTATACATTAACCTCTTTATAAAACTGTTCATTATAACATGGTTTTGGATGCAATATGGTTCAAAGATGGATCCCAAAAAATGTAAAGATTATATAGAAAATTACCATAAATGGTAATTTTTCTATATAATCTATACATTTTTGTTTTGGATTTAACACGTTGTATAACTAACACAGTTTAAGCTTTGGACCCCAAAAATAGTGTTATGAAGAGGTTGTAGTGTAACATGATTGTAGATGTTATAATTTTACAGAGATGAACCAAAATACTATGGTTGATGCAAACAATGACGGATTGACAGACAGTCAGACAGAAAATCAGACCTCTATATCACACCTGCTAGTGGAAGTCACAAAATATAAAACAAAGAAAAGTAAACACACAAAATCAATTTGTACAAACCACAGATTTCTGAGATTCAAAATAATGTACAATCGACAAATGGCACATAATTGCTTGTGTTGAGGTTTTATCACCCAGTAAACCCATTAGGGTCATGTCAAGCACAGTTAGTTTACCTATTCACACTTTTTCCTACTGTGCTTCTGACACCTTTTAGAAAGTCACTTTTCGCTTGGCGTTTTACACAGAAGAAGTAAATTTGCAAACTTTTGTCATGATTTAATGCAAAACCATTTGTCGTAACTACCTAGGCACAAAAAGTTTATTCTAGTTAATGATTTTTAAAAAAAATCAATTATTTTTATTTCTTCCCATAGTAAAAATGAAGGCAAATTATGCAGAAATCTGCAGGGTAGGTAACTTGGTGGCGGATTTTCAACAAGTTTCGCTTATTCAATTTTTCTGAACTTTTCACAATATTATTGTGTAACATCAATCATTTAAATTCAGCAAAGAAAAGTAGAAAATATTTTCTTAAACAAAAACTCCAAAAATCACTTCACTTTAGAAATTGTACGGGTCAGACCAATTTTTGGGCGTAAATTTAATTTCAGGGCACATATTTCAGAACAAAAATACAGAAACAGAAAAGACAAATGGCTTCTGATAAGATATGGTCAATCAGAACAAAATATTTTCATTTAAAACAAAATGCCAAGCAAGAAATATCTTCCAAGTGATGTCCAAAGGACAGTAGGAAGGCTTATTCATATAAGTGGTCAACCGGTACTTGTGCACATTCTTTCACCAGAAACTTACCACTGCCCATCTTGAATCAGTGGAAGGGAAAGAATGACTGTAGAAATATTTCATGATCGATCTCCATGAAAGAATGTTGCTGCACCCAGCTGTAATCAAACCCGCTACCTCCTGATCATCAGTACGATGCGCATCCCACTGAGCCACCGAGGCCAACAAATGGCACATAAGCATATACAACTGTATTAACCTTTAAAGCGCCAATCACAACAATTGTCATCTGCTTTGTCTTCTGCCTGTTACTTTAAAAGTCATTGTTGCACACAGTTTGGACCCAGATCAGACTGCTCCTTTAGGAGCAGTTTGATCTGGGTCCACACTGTTTGCCTACATGCAAAAATAGGTTTGAAAAGTTTGCAAGAATATTCAGCAGACGACATAAACAGACATTTTCAGATGCAGATTTTCTTGGCGTTTTAAGGGTTAAAGGAATATTGGCCTTAAATATTGCAAAACCTAAACTCCTTACCATACTTGTCTTAAAAGTTGAAAAAGTCAATATTACTATCTGTTAAACAGAGTAAAAATGCTGGATGAGTGGCAAACAGTGTAGATCCTGTGGCATCTGATCTGGGTCTATACTGTTTGCTCTGGCCTATACATCTCACCATACTTGTCACAACCATTCATGCCAAGAGGACTTTCCTACCTTAACTCTTTGGACTGGTTCATTTCCAAATCAAGGAGTGTCTGCCATTGCCTGGTTAGATTTTTATATAAGCATTATGTTTTATAGAAATTCCTCTATTTAATGCAAATGGGGTAGTCTGGCATTCTGCACTCTGATCTGGATCTACACTGTTTGCCAATGCCCATTATAAGGGATGCTAAGCATAAATAGGTTAAAATGTGAACAAGCATCTTGTCCTTAACTTTGAACTACAGTCGACTCTCGTTATCTCGAATTCCAAGGGACTCACTGAAACACTTTGAGATATCTGTACCTCGACATATCAGAGTTGAGAGAGTGAGGAAAACAATAAATTGAACAACCACATTTTACAAATGAATATGTAATTTGACTCCTGAAGTTAGCAATATATATATATATAAAATAATGTGGAAAAGAGGAGACATCTTTTTTTTTATCTAAGAAAGGTTTAATAAATTGATATATGATATTAATACAATCATAAAATGTGGCACCAGACAGCCTGTAAAATTTAAGTTAGTCTCTCATTCTTGAAATGAAATGACTTTTTATCACTCGTATCTCTGAATTACTGTTGCCAACATTAATTCAGAGATACAATGAAAAATCATTATATTTTTTATGCAATTCAAAAAGGAGAGACTTACTGAAATTTTACAGGCTGTCAGATGCCACATTTTATGATTGTATTATTACCATAGATCAATTTATTAAACCTTTCTTGGAGATAAAAAAACTGTCTTTTTTTGAGGACTATGGAACCTTTAAGGATCCTTTACAACAGAAAATTCATTTTAATGGTAACATCTTTGGGATCAAATGCTGTCGTAGTAACAAGGGTTTACTGTATTACAGTAATCCTTTACTTTGCGGACAGCTAAGGTTCTGAAGCTTCTTCATACAAACAGTGAAGATTCTAATCAGCTTACTGGGGACCCCGTACTAACCTGATCTTTTAACACCTGTCATACGGAAAAAATTAAGATGCCACACCCACTTCTAATTTTCAGCCAATCAGATTACTTGATCCGGGTTTTGACAGAAATTCACATATTAAATGACAAACAGTGCAGATCCAGATCAGTTGGCTTCTTCAGAAGCCAACTGATCTGGATCTACACTGTTTGCTCAGACAGGGCATGTCGTGTTTAGCAAGAGAAGGGTTAATGAGTGCATATGACTGCAGGCATAATTACTCATAATTTTTCATAATGAAGATCATGTATTATAATGCTATTAAAAAGATGTTTTCATATTGACCCTGTTACAGGTCCGATGGCAATCTTATTGACCTGAATATTGCTGTATTGGCGCATGATGAAGCTGAGGGCTAATACAGCCATCCGAAGGCCACGAGTAGCCGAGGACCTGTAACACGGTCAATGTAAAAAGATCCATTTCATGACATTTTTATTAATCAACTTTTTGTTTTCAGCTTTTAAAGTGTTGAAAGTCAATAAAATCTTTTTTTGAGTAGTTTTATTTGTGTTGCTTGCTTCACCATGCAGTTGATTACTGACTTTTAATAAAATATTGCTTTGTTTGAATGGATAATCAGAACTGCTGTCTGCAAATTAGCTCCAACATCTGCAGGTACCTTCATGTACTCTAAGCACCAAACAGACGTTTCACTGTGTTTAAAGTCTCATCGACTGGTTAATACTGTAAAATATTGGCATTCCTGAGCCCCTTGGTTTTTATCCCCTAAATCCTTGTAACTTTCAGTATTAGCCCTTGTATAAAACCCAGGCAAAACTTAATACATGTAGAAATCATGCCGAACATTGCATTGGTGTGATGCAGGCTGTTTGGCATATATAAGAACAATAATTATTAAGGCTCCATACTCCTCAAAAATAGACATTTTTTTATCTAAGAAAGGTTTAATAAATTGATATATGGTATTAATACAGTCACAAAATGTGGCATCTGACAGCATGTAAAATTTCAGTTTCTCGTTTTTTAACTGGATCAAAAATGAAACGATTTTTTATCGTATCTCTGAATTAATGTTGCCTACATTAGGGTAAAGTATGCCAGCAAACAGAAAAGGCAAAAGCAAAAACTACATGCACTGTATAGACAATAAAATTAAAAAATGTACAAGTACAATGATTATAAAACACATTTATCAAAAATAATGCATAATACTGTTTAACTTCATCTTCATGTTCATGTATCTTTGAACCCTTATAGAGCCTGTCACAACAGCAGCAGATGGCATTCTTAATTATTTTCTTTTTATTTTCTGAGAAAATAAGGCTGACTTTTAATGTGAATACAGCAGACAATTCACATAAAAAGCCAAGCCTCATTTTCTCAGAAAATACTGAAAATATCTTTAACAAAATTTATTTGCTAAAACTTTGAATACTGGTAACACTTTCAGTGTTGAAAAAAAATCTGACAATAAGTAATACATGTAAGATAAAATAACTTTATCAATACAGATAAGGGAAGCCACCCATTTTGTTAAACCTTTGCAAAACTGCTTACTTCCCTTATCTCCTTTGGTAAAGGTAATTAACTCAAATGACTAGTTCTATTTTGTTATCTCTCTAAAATACAAAATAATAAAAAATCCAAGTTTCTCTGTACATATACCAACAAAATGTAAGTATGTCTAAGAATAAAAATACATGCATTGGGTAAATATAATTATCTAACCTTGACCTTGCTGCAAATAATACAGCAGACGACATAATAAGTGATACAGATCCAGATACAGGGAGTATGCAAAAAATGAGTTATGACCTTTTTGCACTAAAACCATGAGGCAATTCTAGTAAGCACACAAAAATATGTTTTAGTGCAAAAATAATTCCATATGTATGCCACAGTTTCATCTTATCTAGGCCTATATTTATCATAACGCTAAGAGTGTTAATCAAAACTGTAGGAAATGATACTCCATAACATTTGCTTTTCTGCTTCAGGTAAACAATAAAAAACCTTTTGAAATATGTGGCAAGTTTTGCATATAGAACAATCAAGATTCTATATCAAACATTTATATTAAAATTACATAAATAAATAGTTTAACCCCTTGTCTTGCTGAACCCGGATATACCCTGTCTTTGCAAACAGTGTAGATCCAGATCAGTTGGCTTCTTCTGGATCTGCACTGTTTGCCATTTAGTGTGTGAATTTGTATCGACAACCTGGATCAAGTAATCTCATTGGCTGTAAATTAGAAGTGGGCATGGCATCTTAATTTATTCAGCAGGACAAGGGTTAAAGCATAAGTAAGACTGCTCATTCTGACTACTTTGGCAAATCTAGGAAACAGGCTGGCTAGCAGTATCCTATCTTGAGACAAACTGGGAATTGTGTATTTTTTATAAGCTGAAATAAAATTGTATATATAAAACTTAGACAATATACATAAAATTGGCAAATATAGGCTTTAAAAATGTTAAGAATATCCACAAAATTTTCCAGCAACAATACAAGTAAGTACAAGCCATGTCAAATTAAAACAGCCTACTATCCTTTCTGCATCACTTGGAAGGACGTTTTTTGCTTGCCATTTTATTTTAAATGAAAACATTTTGTTCTGAATGACCATATCTTATCAGGAACCATTTGTCTTTTCTGTTTCTGTGTTTTGTTCTTAAATATTTGCCTTTAAATTAAATATACTGCCTAAAATTGGTCTGACCTATGCAATTTCAATGGTAAAGAGATTTTTTTAAATTTTATTCTTAGAAAATACTTTTTACTTTACTTTCCTAAATTTGAATTATTAATGTTTCACAGAAATATTGTAAAACTTTCAGAAAAATTGAACTAGAGGAACTTGTTGAAAATCTGCCTCCAAGTTACCTACCCTACAGATTTTTGCATAATTTGCATTCATTTTCACTATGGCAAAAAGTAAAAAAATTATTCTATTTTTTCAAACCAATGACTAGAATAAAACTTTTTGAGCATAGGTAGTTATGACAAACTGTTTTGTATTAGATCATGACAAAAATTTGCAAATTTACTTCTTTTGTGTGAAATCCCAAGTAAAAAAACGACTTTCTGAAGGATGTCGAAAGCACAGTCATCATGAAAACATGCCTATTCAAATATATTGAAAATTTCACGCCCAAAAACTGAAAGTTTTCAGATAAAAATTCTGATATTTGTCATATTTCTGCTCAAAACATAGATTGTGAGTACTTGTTAGAACCGCCTCGCTGAGCCAGTTCTAACTAGTACCCACAATCTATGTTTTTGAGCAGAAAATAAGAAAAATAATGCATACCCCTGTAAACCCCAGTTTTACTATATAAAAGTGGGGTTTAAGGGGGTCAAAACTATATAGGTATATTTTCGTGATGAATAGACCATTCGCTAGCACAGTCTCGTATCAACATGTATCTCTAATATCTAGAGATATGACTGCTGCAGCTAAAATAAAATTATATATGTATGTACCGTATAAATCCTAAATATTAGGACATCTTATAAATCCTTACCATACCTGTCCAAATATTTTAATAAGTCAATTTTACAACATACTGATGTGTATAAAACAATTCTGGATTTGTGGAAAACAGTGTATACCCTGATCAGACGCCCGCCAGGTTGGCAACATTTTTTCGTGGAGACTGAGCATGAAATATTTTCTACACTCATTCTCTCACTTCCGCTGATTCAAGAAGGGCAGTTTCTGGCGAAAGAATGTGCGCAATATTGGTTAAATGAAATGACCAGATTGGGCTTACTGGGCCGTAAAACCTCAACACAAACACAAATAAAACCCTGATCAGATGCCACTTCTGCAGCACCTGATCTGGGTCTACACTGTTTACTCAGGCCTGTCTGTCCAAATACTTATTATAGTATGCTAAATAATGCTGCAAGTTTGTAACAGTATGCTAAATAATGCTGCAAGTTTGTAACAGTATGCTAAATAATGCTGCAAGTTTGTAATAATGCTGCAAGTTTGTACAGAAACCTAACTGACCTGGGAGCCGCAACAGCAGAAAATCTACCTTCGGACATGTGTGCCAGCGAAGATTCAGATCAGACTGCGCTCAAAATCTTCACTGGACACACTTTGAACAGCCGAGAATACAAAATTATTATAAAGTTTATAAGGAGAAATAAAAGCACCGCAAGCATAATACCCCACCATAGCAAATATTTGTTTATGTATTAAAGCTATCTTTGCGAAAATGTCTGGATAGTAAATGACAGAGGGACAGATAACAATCCTAAACCAGATCTTGATAATATCAATGCATATAGCAAGTTTGGTTAAAAGGCCTTGTTATTTACTCAAGTTATTGTCCGAAAACGAAAATATGGGCGTGTCTCGGGCAGATAACTCCGTAAAAATTTGACAAAATTTGCCCATTAGCAATTCCAAAACAGGTCTCCTTAAGGTCAATACATAAAACAAGTTTGGTTAAAATCCCTTGTTATAGTCTGGAAACGAAAATATGGGCGTGTCTCGGGCAGATAACTCCGTAAAAATTTGACGAAATTTGCCCATTAGCAATTCCATACCAGATCTCCTTAATGTCAATATATATAGCAAGTTTGGTTAAAATCCCTTGTTATTTACTCAAGTTATCGTCCGTAAACGAAAATATGGGCGTGTCTTGGGCAGATATCTCCCTAAAAATTTGGAGAAATTTGCCCATTAGCAATCCCAAATCAGATCTGCTTAATGTCAATGCATTTAGCAAGTTTGGTTAAATCCCTTGTTATTTACTCAAGTTATCTTCCGAAAACGAAAATATGGGCATGTCTCGGGCAGATAACTCAGTAAAAATTCGGCGAAATTTGCCCATTAGCAATCCCAAACCAGATCTCCACAATAGCAATGCACACACCAAGTTTGGTGAAGATCCATTGATGTTTACTCAAGTTATCATCCGTAAACGAAAAATGGATGGACTGATGGACGGACGGACGTATGACAGATGGACGGACAGACACATAGATGTCCAACATGAAACCATAATACCTGGCCACTATTGTGTGGGGGGGGGTATAAAAAGACTATGATCAGACTGTGCAGATGAGCAGGCTGATTTGAGTCTTCGTTGGTTGTGCATCAATTGGTACGTTTTCACATGGTGCAGCAGCTGTCTGTTTGAATTTATACCATATGAGCCAGCGTACAAAAAAACCTACAATAAGACCTGTGTAAGCAGCATACAATAAGACCTATGAAACCAGCAAAGACTCAGATCAGCCTGTAAATTTACCCAGTATGGTGAAGGTTCTCATTTATCCCTCTTTAGATAGCCTATAGGCTGTAAAAGGCACATGCGATCAGCATAGACTCTGATCAGACTGCAATGATGCGCAGGCTGATCTGAGTCTTCGCTGGTCGCTCAAGTCTCATTGTAGGTTTTATCGTGCATATCATCATATCATAATCGGATTTTTGATTAATGTGCAGGTACAGGGGCAACATCCACATCAGTGGGCCCCCTTCCAGATAGCTGGCTTGCTGCACGCATAAAAAAAAAACCGAATGTGTCTTAAATTGACAGATAAATATGCTCTCTTTAGACATACTTGAAATTCTGCTATTACGACTACGTTTGGTACTACCTAAAAGTGGTTTTATTCATTGGGCAGTCGTAATATTGAGTGCTGAATAATAAAAAAAATGTTTGGGACTGGCAAAAGCTGCTCTTGACTCTTGTCCTGCTGAATAAATTAAGATGCCACGCCCATTTTGAATTTTTCAGCCAATCAGATTTCTTGATCTAGATTGTTGATATAAATTCACATACTTATTGGCAAATTGTGCAGATCCAGATCAGTTGGCTTCTTTAGAAGCCAACTGATCTGGATTTACACTGTTTGCAAAGGCAAGACATATTCGGATTCAGTAGGACTAGGGTTAATAGTGGAATTTCAAGTGATCTAAATAGTGTAATTTTACTGTGTATAGAAAATAAATGAATGAGATTCAAACTGACAGGTAAATTAATTCTTTCCTGACATACATAAAGAAGCAATGAATATGAGTTATACTGACAGGTAAATTTGCTCTGTTAAACATACACAAAGAAAAAAGGAATGTGACTAAAATCGACTGGTGAATTTGTTGTGTTATACATACATAAAGCATAGGCAGTTTCAAAACAATCCATTGACAACTGATGACTCGGACATTTCCTGAAGGCCCAGATGTACATCCCTGCAGTTTAATGCCTAGTATGCTGGGAGAAATTCAGAAGATATCTTTTGATTTTCTTTATTTTTTTATCAGAATACAGGACTGACATTTCATGCAAATTATCTCCTTAGGAGACAATATGCTTGAAATGTCGTATTTTCAATGTCAGACCTTATTTTCAATCAACAGCAAAGGCTCTGACAAGTCTGAACAGATTCACAGGATGTTAGAAAATCCACATTTCTCATATAGTAGCAAACCTTTCAGTTTCTGCAGGACAACCATGGAATGCATGTTCATGTATGAACAAAAATATAGACTAGCAAGAATATTTGAAAATGATTGATTGACTGTGTTGGAGTTTAACGACACGTCAACCCTTGTGGGTCATTTTGTGTTGTCTCCCAGAGAAAGGGATAGAAGAGGAGAGGAGATGAAACAGAGGGACAGGGAAGAAAGAGGAAAATGAATGAAAGTGAAGAAACAGAAGAAATAAAAACATCCCTCCTCTACTCTTATCTGCTGCAAGGATAGCAGGCCCTGCCCAACTGAAAGCCAATATCAGTTGTACGCCCCAGTGACATGAGTTTGTTTGTGTTGAGGTTTTACAGCCCAGTCAACCCAATGAGGTCATGTCGAGCGTGGTCATTTTACCTAACCACACATTTACTGGGCAGATTTAGTCCTCTAAGCGATTCACCAGTATTGTGCACATTCTTTCACCAGAAACTGACAACTGCCCTTCTTGAATCAGCAGAAGGGGGAGAATGACCGTAGAAAATATTTCACGATCAATCTCCACGAAAGAATGTTGCCGACCTCGGCGGGGGTTGAACCCGCGATCTCCTGGTCTCCATTCGGACGGCGCTTCCAAATGAGCCACTGACGCCGGCTAGTGACGTGAGTTACATGACATCTTCACTATGCCTGATTACCCCTGTGACAGTGCCTTGTTGGTGGACACTGGTTGTATAGAAACAGTACTTAATAATTCCAATATAATTTCCTCCAGTTCTCAATAAGAACATTGATAAGCAATTCTAATGAGTTTGTGTTGCGGTTTTACAGCCCAGTGAATCAAATGGGGTCATGACGAGCCCAGTCACTTTACCTAATCACACTTTTACTGGGTAGGCGTAGTCCTCTAAGCAGTTAACAAGTACTTGTGCACCCAATATATATATAATATATAAGAAAAAATATACTCAAATATCGAGGGTTGAGCGCAAGACTAGCGTAAGTCAGATGGTTGTTTTTCCCCAAACCTAATCTCCTCACCATGAAGGCGTTATGAAGATTACAACATTTCTTTCTGTAAACAATGAAAATTTAGGTGCCATTGCTCGTATGAGCAATGGCACCTAAATTTGCATTGTTTACAAAGGGGTCCAAGTTGCCCCTAAACAAGGGTTTCAAAAATATGTTTGAGTTACCATAGTCTTGCGCTCAACCCTCGATATAGACTCAAAAAAGAATTACAATGCTAATAAATGGCAAAGAAAATGAAAACTGATACCTTATTATTGTAAAACTGGTCTTATGTGTAAAAAAGTGCATTTAAATCAATAAATGTGGGTATATTTGAATTGTTTATTCCTCAATATAAAGGTTACATGCAAGATATTGTGGACTAATACATACAGATAATTTTTTTCATTGCAACAGAAAAAAATAATTAATCTTAAATATTAATCTTACTTTTCTTTGCAGGTCAGAAGTGTTGCATTTCTTTTTATAGATCAGTATACATGTATATATACCGTGTATAAGAAATAATGAATTATCACCAAAAAAGTCGTCTTCCTAGAAATAATCTTTTGATGAAATTATGTATAGACAAACCTGTCTTAAAGCTAAACTCTATTCAACAAAAACTTGTTTTAAGATGCCAAAAATTCAACATCTAAAGTGGCAGTATCAGTGTAAATAAACCTGTTGTAAGCAAGCGCCTGACTTAAGAAAGTAAATTTCCCATAATGTCTTGCTTAAGCAGAGTACATAAACTTTCAGGAGAGACAACTTGTAAAAACTGCTTTTGTGTCCTGAAAAAAGGAACATATTCTTTCCTTTTGGAGTAGACCCCTTTTTAGAAGGGAGTTCAGTGTGTAGGAATTCAAAAAAAGAATTTATCTAAATGTTGTCCCCCTTGTAAAAAATGCCAGAAAATATACCAAAGTATCCAACCGGTCCTGTTAATGCTTAGAACTCTGGGTAAACTTTTCAGCAGACAACATACTGAAATATTTTTCTAATTTTTCCCAGAAAACATGATTAGACATTTCATACAAATTATCTCCATAGGAGACCCTTTGCATGAAATCTCAGATCCTTTTTTCTGGGAAAAATAAGAAAACTATCATCAATCTGTCGACTGCTGAACCAGCCCAGAACAGTAAATGTTAAGGCAAGCTTGACAATTCTATTCCAGCTACATAAATAGTTCCTTTTATCCCTCTCTCTTTGTTCACTTATGCGTAAGAATCACGCTGTGGCTTTCTAATGAATACCCATAAAATATATATTTGCATAGAGTAAAATATGCACATCTTTTGGTTGAAAAAAACAACAAGAGGACCATGATGGTCCTATATCGCTCACCTGAGCAAACAGCTTTGCATACTTACTGCTGAAGTTTCAGCCAAGTTCACTGCTCTAAGATTTTTGTATAAATTTTATAGCCCTGCTCCCCAGCGGCCATGTTTTTTTCAAGCATCATGATGATTTGAACTGAATCTTGAAAGAGGGTCACCAAAGGAACAATTCTGCCAAGTTATATTGAAATTGGTCCAGTGGTTTCTAACAAAAAGATTTTTAAAATGTTTTATATAGCTATATAGGGAAAATAAGCCCCACCCTCTAACGGCCATGTTTTTTGACGAATCATGACAGCTTGAACAAACTTGGTAGAGGGTCACCATCGGGACATTCCTGCCAAGTTCTATCCAAATCGGTTCAGTGGTTTCTGACAAGAAGATTTTTAAAGTCTTCTTCTTAGATATATAGGGAAAATAAGCCCCACCCCTAGCAGCCATGTTTTTGGACGAATGATGATTGCTTGAACAATCTTGGTAGAGGGTCACCAAGGAAACATTCCTGCCAAGTAATATTGAAATCAGTCAGGTGGTTTCTGACAAGAAGAATTTTAAAGTTTTCTATACAGATATATAGGGAAAATAAGCCCCGCCCCCTGGCGGCCATGTTTTTTGATGTATCATGACGGCATGAATGAACAATCTTCGTAGAGGGTCACCAAAGAAACATTCCTGCCAAGTGATATTGAAATCGGTCGAGTGGTTTCTGACAAGAAGACTTTTAAACTTTTCTATATAGATATATAGGGAAAATAAGCCCCTACCCATGGCGGACATGTTTTTTGACGAATCATGACAACTTGAACAATCCTGGTAGAGGATAAACAAGGGAACAGTTCTGCTAAGTTATAACGAAATCGGTCCAGTGGTTTCTGACAAGAAGATTTTTAAAGTTTACTATATATATATATATATATATATATACAGGGAAATATAGCCCCACCCCCTGGCAGCCACGTTTTTTGATGAATCATGACGACTTGAACAATCTTGGTAGAGGGTTACAAAAGAAACATTCCTGTAATGTTATACTGAAATCAGTCCAGTGGTTTCTGACAAGAAGATCATTAAAATTTTCTATTTAGATATATAGGGAAAATAAGCCCCGCCCCCTAGCTGCCATGTTTTTGACAAATCATGACGGCTTGAACAATCTTGGTAGAGGATCACCAAGGAAACATTTTTGCCAAGTGATATAGAAATCAGTCCAGTGGTTTCTGACAAGAAGATTTTTAAAGTTTTCTATATAGATAAATAGGGAAAATAAGCCCCGCCCCCTTGCCGCCGTTGTTTCTGACAAATCCAAATGGCTTGAACAATCTTGGCAGAGGATCACCAAAGGAACATTTCCGCAAAATTATACTGAAATCGGTCCAGTGGTTTCTGACAAGAAAATTTTTGAAGTTTTTTATATAGATATATAGGGAAAATAAGCCACGCACCCCTGGCGGTCATGTTTTTTGACGAATCTAAATGGCTTGAATAATCTAGGTAGAGGATCACCAAAGGAACATTTCTTCAAAATTACATTGAACTTGGTCCAGTGGTTTCTGACAAGAAGATTTTTAAAGTTTTCTATATAGATATATAGGGAAAACAAGCCCCACCCACCCCCACACCCCCCTGGCGGCCATGTTTTTTGAAGAATCCAAATAGCTTGAACAATCTTGGTAGAGGATCACCAAAGGAACATTTCTGCAAAATTATATTGAAATCGGTCCAGTGGTTTCTGACAAGAAGATTTTTTTCTAAATAGATATATAGGGAAAATAAGCCCTGCCCCCTGGTGGCCATGTTTTTTTTGACGAATCCAAATGGCTTGAATAATCTCGGTAAAGGATCACCAAAGGAACATTTCTGCAGAATTATATTGAAATTGGTCCAGTGGTTTCTGACAAGAAGATTTTTAAAGTTTTCTATATAGATATATAGGGAAAAAAAGCCCCGCCCCCTGGCGGCCATGTTTTTTGACAAATCCAAATGGCTTGAACAATCTTGGTAGAGGATCACCAAAGGAACATTTCTGCAAAATTATATTGAAATCAGTCCAGTGGTTTCGGACAAGAAGATTTTTAAAGTTTTCTATATAGATATATAGGGAAAATAAGCCCCGCCCCTTGAAGGCCGTGTTTTTGACGAATCTAAATGGCTTGAACAATATTGGTAGAGGATCTCCAAAGGTACACTTCTGCAAAATTATATTGAAATTGGTCCATTGGTTTCTGACAAGAAGATTTTTAAAGTTTTCTATATAGATATATAGGGAAAATAAGCCCCTCCCCTGGCGGCCATGTTTTTTGACAAATCCAAATGCCTTGAACAATCTTAGTAAAGGAGCAGCATCAAAGGAACATTTCTGCAAAATTATATTGAAATCGGTCCAGTGGTTTCGGACCAGAAGTTTTTTAAAGTTTTCCATATAGATACATAGGGAAAATAAGCCCCGCCCCCTAGCGGCCGCGTTTTTTGACGAATACATATGGCTTGAACAATCTTGGTAGAGGATCACCAATGGAACATTTCTGCAAAATTATATTGAAATCGGTCCAGTGGTTTCAGACAAGAAGATTTTTGAAGTTTTCTATATAGATATATAGCGAAAATAAGCCATGCCCCCTGGCGGCCATGTTTTTTGACGAATCCAAATGGCTTGAATAATCTTGGTAGAGGATCACCAAAGGAACATTTCTGCAAAATTATATTGAAATCGGTTCAGTGGTTTCTGACAAGAAGATTTTTAAAGTTTTCTATATAGATACATGATGATGTATATAGGGAAAATAAGCCCCGCCCCCTGGCGGCCGTGTTTTTTGACGAATCCAAACGGCTTGAACAATCTTGGTAGAGGATCACCAAAGGAACATTTCTTCAAAATTATATTGAAATCGGTCCAGTGGGTTCTGACAAGAAGATTTTTTAAGTTTTTAGTTAAAAAATCTATTTTTAGCTCCTGTGACCCAGATATGCAATGGACCGGAACCATTTGAACAACTTTGAAAGAGGACCAATCAAGGATCATTCCTGTGAAGTTTGGTCAAAATCCAATCAGTGGTTTAGGAGGAGATGTTGTTTAAATATTGTGGACGGACGGACAGATGGACGACGACGACGACGACGACGGACAGTGAGTGATCACAATACCTCACCTTGAGCCTTCGGCTCAGGTGAGCTAAAAACAAAACACCTTATTCTGAGCTATGGTATCTTCAACAGGCATGAAATATAGGGGAATGGATTCCATAATATCCTAAAATTTGGTAAACCAAAGTTTCTAACAAAATAGGATATGCAAACAGTGCAGGTTCAGATCAGACTGCTCCTGATGGAGCAGTCTGATGTGGGTCTACACAGTTTGCTGTTCCACTAAGTATTATAAGAATCAATTACATAAAAAGCAAAATAAAGCAAAACTGGACAAAGAGCCCAGTGGGGCACGTATACCCCCGACCAGCGCTACCACCAGTTTTTAACGAGCACAAAATATGTAGCTTTGACTCTGGAGATGGCAGGATGGATGAATTCCATGCTGATAGCTATATCCCCTAAACCTCTCGGTAGGAGGATAACGAAATTCAACAAAAGGTCTTGATGGTATAGCTATATAAACTTAGATGCAATTTTTTTTTACTTTTATACGAAATTTCTAAGTCTGTGACCTTGACCTGAAGGTCATACCCTATATCTACCAACATGTCAAATATAAATGAAATTCCTCAAAGGTTCTTGATAGTATAGCTATATAAACTTAAACACAAAAAACTTTGACTTTTTTATGAAAATTCTAAGTCCAAGACCTTGACCCCAAGGTCACCCCTGGGGTGGGGATGGTGCTAATAAAAACTTTAGACCTATATCTACCATCATGCCAAATATGAATGAAATCCATCAAAAGGTCTTCAAAATATGAACAAAGTATGAACAAATAATGCTTCAAAGGACGGACGGACAGACAAAAAGATTTCTTGCTGATAGCTATATCTGCTCAACCTTTCAGTTAAGGGATAATGAAATTTAATAAAAGGTCTTGATGATATGGCTATATAAACTTGACCGCAAAAATTTTTACTTTTATATGAAAATTCTAAGTTCGTGACCTTGACCTCAGTCACACCCGGGGTGGGGATCATGCGGAGTAAGATGCTAGGCTGATATCTACCAACATGTAAAATATAAATGAAATTCCTCAAGGTCTTGATGATACAGCTATATAAACTTAAACACAAAAAACTTTGACTTTTTTATGAAAATTCTAAGTCTGTGACCTTGACCCCAAGGTCACCCCCGGGGAGGGGATGGTGCTGATAAAAACCTAAGACCTATATATACCATCATGCCAAATATGAATGAAAACCATCAAAGGGTCTTCAAAATATGAGTTCTTATAACATTTAACGCAAAAACTTTGACCCTAAGACAAAAATAAAGTATGAACGAATAATACTTCAACGGACTGACGGACAGACGAACAGATTCCTTGCTGATAGCTATATCAGCTCAACCTTTCAGTTAGGGGATAATGAAATTTAATAAAAGGTCTTGATGATATGGCAATATAAACTTAAACGCAAAACTTTTTACTTTTATATGAAAATTCTAAGTTCGTGACCTTGACCTCGGTCACATCCAGGGTGGGGATCATGCGGAGTAAGATGCTAGGCCGATATCTACCAACATGTCAAATATAAATGAAATTCCTCAAGGGTCTTGATGATATAGCTATTTAAACTTAAACACAAAAAACTTTGACTTTTTTAATGAAAATTCTAAGTCCGTGACCTTGACCCAAGGTCACGTCCAGGATGGGGATGGTGCTGATAAAAACTTAAGACCTATATCTACCATCATGCCAAATATGAATGAAATCGATCAAAGGGTCTTCAAAATATGAGGTCTTATAAACTTTAACGCAGAAACTTTGACCCTGTGACGGAAAGACGAACGAACGAACGGACGAACGGAAAAGCGAAAACTATATACCCCTACATACTTCGTATGTCGGGGGTATAAAAATGTATGAGTTAAATGTTCGAAATTTCAGCAAATTTTCTGTACACTAAGGAGAGGGCATATCCGGGTTCAGCAGGACCAGGCTTAATGATCTTTTCCCTAATTTTCCTTAGACAATAGGGCTGCATAGTTCATGCCAACTGTATTTTACATTACAAAATGTGCCTTCTCAAATATATTGAAAATTTCACCACCAAAAACTGAAAGTTTTCTGATAAAAATTCTGATATTTTCCATATTTCTGCTCAAAAACATAGATTGTGGGTACGGTAGATTTCCTATTAGTTCGAACACACGAATAATTCGAACACCCCTTACTGTTTTGAAATCACCTCCCGAAAATTGCTCTTTTAGTCCGAACAGTCACGTATTTTTGTCAAACTCATTTTCAAATAGTTCGAACACGTGAAGTACGATTCACAGACTGTATATGTATAGTTCGTCGATGAACATTACGTACCTCGAATTTCCGTGTGCAATCCGATGAAAAAAAAAAAAGATACACATGAATTGTTACACAAAAAAAAAAAAGAAAGCAGTCACCAACAAAAGTACCTCGCCGCTTATGTGACTGATCAAAATAGTGACCGAAGCACTCGGGTCAACGCATTCTCGCAGGCAGTTGAAAATGAATGTAATTTGTAAAGCTGATTCTAAAGAGCCTAAAAACAAATCAGAATTCGGTTTTTTTTAAGCGCAGACTCATCTGGGTCTCTGTATTTTGCAATGGTTATAAGGTACAATTTTCCTCGTTGCTATTCTGCAGGTGGTCATTAAATACTGAAACCAAAAAAGGTACTGTAAAAAAAAAAAAAAAAAAGCCAAAAATAGGGCAGGTGTCACATCGGCTTATTCCGATCAGGACCTACTCTGTTAGCTTGACAGAGTTTGCAGGGCCTAGAAACAGAGCGTCGTTTCAAACAGTCAATGAGCAGGCTGGTCCAGGTCATTGTATCTTGCCCAAAAAGTAAGTTACTATTTTGCGGATCATGAGTCTACCTCTGCATGAATCCCATGCAGCGTCCTACTGACAGGCTTACAATATTTCTGTTCCGACAAGTCAAAAAAAGTACCTTATCGCAAATATGAAAAAGGAAGATCCAGATTAATGTGCTCATATGTGCAGTCCGATAAGTCTATTTTATTTAGTGTGCATACTTACAAGGCCTGACATTCTTTATGTATAATATTAGCGGTTTTATTATTCTGAGTAGCCTGCGCAGCCGATCTGGTTGCGATTAATTTGTATGAACTAAATACGGTCTGTTTATCACAGTTCAAATTTCTAGTAACATAAAAGGGATTATAAAAGTGGCCGATTCCTTTGATGGCAACAGGTTTGTTCACCCGTCAATCATGTGGCTAGTTGGTGAATGTGTCATTGAAATGTATATGATTAACCTTTACAGCTCTGTGGGCTAATTCAGCAGACGACAAATTGATCACATTTTTTCCAAGAAAACTGAATTTGACATTTCATGCAAAATGTCTTCATTGGAGATAACTTGCATGAAATGTCAAACCTGTTTTTGGGACATATATGCATCAGAAAAAATATTTCTGAAGTAATTTTGCCCAGAGTGCTAAGAGTTCAGTCTTTTTTTTTTTCTTTTTTTTTTTACATCTAATTTCCTTACCCGTTTTACCTAATGGACCAATCCGAAAAGTCTGTGCAATTATTTCCCGTGTTCATTGTAAGGAAAAAACGAATTGGTTTTAGTGTTCCTCGGGGATGGATAACATTTTGGAACATAATGTGATTTTAATAGTGAATTAGTAAATTTCTGTCAATGGACGAAGGTAAACATTATAGCTTTCTACCGGCTTCGATGATCGGCACTTTCCGTGACCCGAAAATACCGATATGGCCGAAGATCTTGATAATATAGACGCACGGGTCTGGTTTTTGAGGGCTTTTTTTTTTTTTGTGAAAAAATCACTGTCTTATAGGCGGATTAATACAGTAACCGCAATGGACAGAACCAGGTTGATCCCCGAGAAAAAAAAAAAATAAATCGGAAATTGCGGGAAAAAAAAAATTGAGTCCCGGCGATTTTTGCGGGTCGGTCAGATCACAGCAAACTTACAAAAGTTTAAGGATGGCCTTAGTTCTTCTTTTACACCCAAGAAGCCCAATTCGTTTTAGAGTAAATAAATTTCTGTCCGCTGAAATGAAAAGACCCGCAGAGAAGAGCGGGAGACCAAAATGCACTGAAAAGCCGGCAATCAGTGTTTTAGCATCGGTGTATTAGCGCTTTATAATTATCGCTTAACCCTTTAAGAGCCAAGCAAAATTTGTAGCTGACAAATTTTTTATTTTTTAGCCACTATTATTTTTTTATCAGAGAAAAAAATTTTGACATTTCATGTGAAGCATCTGCTTGACTGATGATTCACAAGAAATCTCAAGGCTTAGTTCTCTGAAATACTTAAAAGTAAAACTGTTTTCTGCTGCAGTTGTGATTGGCGCATTAAGGGTTAAATGAAGTAATACCCTTTACACGCTCTTGCATTTCTAATTCAGCAACTTATCTGTATCTCCGTTAACCCTTAAACCGCCAGTCACAAATGCAGCAAACAACATTTTTTACTTTTTCTTATTTGTCAGAGAAATTAAGCCCTGACATTTCATGTGAATTGTCTACTTGTTAGACAATATTGGTAGACTATTCACATGATATGACAAGACTTGTTTTCTCTGAAAACAGAAAAAATAAATACCACAAATTTTGCTTGGCACTTAAAAGATTAAATGTCTTCACAACCTATGTTAACATCAAAGCGTTCATTCATACATAACACGAGGGCCTTTACAGTTATAGCTGATTGACAGCCGCCAGTTTAACCCTTGAAGCGCTAAGCAAAAATTTTAGCAGACGACGTTTTGATTTTTTTATTTATTTAAAAAAAAAAAGTGAAATAAGAGAAATGAGTGATGACATTTCGTTCGCAGATGATTCACATGAAATGTCAAGACTATTGTCTGAAAAAAAAGTAAAATAAACAAATAAAATAAAATAGATATTTTTCTGCTGCAGTTGTGATTGGCACTTCATGTGAAGCATCTGCTGGGTGGACATTTCACATGAAATGTCAACTTGTTTATCTGAAAAGTAAGAAAAACTCAAAATGTCATCTGCTGCAGACGATTCACCTGAAATGTCAAGACTTAAAATCTCCGAAAAAAAAAATAAATAAATAAATACAAGTTAAGTTTTTTTTTTGTTTTTTTTTTTGCTGCAGTTGTGATTGGCGCTATTTGGATTAATTAAAACTGTACAGAAGGCAGCGCTAGATTGTATATTAACCCATAAAGCGCCAAGCAAAATTTTTTTTGTTGTTTATTATTATTTATTTTTCAGAGAAAATAAGTCTTGAAATTTCATGTGAAGCATCTGCTTAGGAGATGATTCACCTGAAATGTCAAGACTTTATTCTCTGAAAAAAATAAAATAAATAAATAAATAGAAATAAATTATTATTATTATTTTTTTTTTTTGCTGCAGTTGTGAATGGCGGTTTAAGGGTAAAATCTGTGTTAACACGGTTTCTCCAACTGACTGCAGGTGCTATTTTAAGCATGTTAGTTCTTACCATGCTGTGGGCAAATTTAGCAAACGACAAACTGATGACAGTTTTCTATTTTTGTCCTAGAAAATAGCAGCCGACTGTTCTTGCAAATAGTCTCCTCGGGAGACTAATTGCTTGAAATGTCAAATTGTGTACACTGAAAAAAAAAATATAAGAAAAATGTTATCAGTTTGTTGTCTGCTGAATCGGTAAAGGTTAACAAGGTGAACAAGTATGTTTCACAGAGATTACCCGTGAGCAAAAATCTGGTGTCCGCAAAAGAAAAAGGGATCTTACAAGAATTATTCGCAACCCGATCGGCTGCGCAGGCTTTTCAAAATAATAAAACTGCTAACATCTTGCGTAAAGAATACCTGTCCTTGTAAGTATGCACTATAAATAAACTAGACCCTTATCGGACCGCGCCGACTTGTCTGGATTAGCAATTTTCGCATTTGCAATAAGGTGCGCTTTTTACTAATCAGAACACTGGGATTTTCTGGTAGACTCGTGAAACGCAAAATGGCTACTTCTTAGGCAAGAAACGATGGCCTAAATCAGGCTGCGCATAAAAACATTTCTAAGTCCTGTTATGCGGGATAAGCGGATGCGACAACTGCTGCCCTATCATAGTTTTTTTTTTTTTTTTTTTTTTGTTTGTTTGTTTTGTTTTAGTTGGTAAGGTACCTTTTTTCAATGACCGCTTTCCGTTATGCAAGCGATTAGTTTGATGTTTTTATAGACGGTTTTTGATGATCGCCTTAGACAACTGTCGTGTGTCACGTCCGCACCAAAGTCTAAGGAATGTTGAAATGCATAGTATACGGATGACTTATTACAAATAAAGACAATTATCCGCATCAAAATGATAATGTTACTCTATAATTGAAGAAAGTTTAGAGTGACGTCAATTGTTTATGATTATGACCAGGCTACTGTTTTCTGAGGATTAGAAAAAAGTGACATAGAATGTTTTTGTTATTGAAAATGGTCCATTGTTAGGGAATTCGCACAACCATGAGCAATTATCGGTAAATACCGCGAGTTACGTTCTAGTTCAATCAACAGTGGGAAAATAGCTCAAATCGTCGACACATCACACAGGGACTGATGGTTAGTTATTGATTTTTTTATCATGCTCGTTCAGTTTTTATCGGAGATTTTCCGCAAATTAAAATAGTTCGAACAGTGTTTTTTTTTCTGAAACTGATTTTCGTATAATTCGAACACCCGGATCAATATTTATTTTTTACCTGTTCGAACTAAAGGGAAATCTACCGTACTTGTTAGAACTGCCTCAGCAAGGCAGTTCTAATGAGTACTCACAATCTATGGTTTTGAGCAGAAATAAGAAAAATAATGCATACCCCTGTGAACCCCAGTTTTACTTTATAAAAATGGGGTTTAAGGGGGTCAAAATTATACAGACATGTTTTCATGATGATAAATAATTTGCATTAACTGTCAAACCCTGCTTTCGGGGTGAATTAAGGAAAATATTTTTAAAAGTTGTCTGCTGCTACTACAGGGGACTAAATACACTTTCAGGGGAGACAATTCTTTCAAAACTGATTTTGCCTCCCTTCTGTAATTTATCAAAAAAAGATAACTGAAAAAATAAAGAAATTGCATTACTTTGCTCTCCTTCTTTCCGTTCAGAGTAGACCCTTTTCAGAAGGGAGTTGGCATGCAGGAAATCAAACAGGAAGTTATGAAGTTATCTCCCTTGTAAGATATGGCAGAAAAAATTACCTAGAGTATCCGGTTCTTTACGCTTAGCACTCTGGGTAAAACTTTCAGTAGACGACATTTTGAAATATTTTTCTTATTTTATCTCAGAAAACAGGATTTCACATTTCATGCAAATTGTCTCCAATGGAGACAATTTGCATGAAATGTCAGATCCTGTTTTCTGGGGAAAATAAGAAAACTATCATCAATTTGTTGTCTGCTGAACATGCCTAGAGAGTTGTAAAGATTAATAAGTCCAGCGATTTAAAGCTTATGAGACTAAATTGTCTTTATTCTCAAAGACCTCATTCTCATTTTTTCTGTTGGAATGAGCCGGAAACTGGTCACATGACAACCTTCTTTCACTATAGACTGGTCACATGATAAACTTCTTCCACAATCTTCTTCTCCTCGTGACTTCTTGCCTAGAATGAATGAAGAAAAAAGGAGCTGGGATTCAGACTAGGACCACTGACCAACTCTATCAAAGTCTACTGTCCTTTCGACATCTCTTGGAAAGATGTTTTTTGCTTGGCGTTTTATTTTAAATGAAAATATTTTGTTCTGGTTGACCATATCTTATCAGAAACCATTTGTCTTTCCTGTTTCTGTGTTTTGTTCACAAATATTTGCACTAAAATTAAACTAATGGCCATAAAATAGTCTGACCTATGCAATTTCTATTGTAAAGTGATTTTTTGGAATTTTTGTCTTAGAAAATATTTTTTAGTTTTCTTTGCTGAATTTGAATAATTGATGTTTTACAACAATATTGTGAAAATTTCAGCAAAATTGGAAGTGAAACTTGTTGAAAATCACGTTACCTACCCTACAGACTTCTGCATGATTCTGCTTCATTTTCACTATGGGAAAAAGTGAAAATATTTGATTTTTCAAAAACCAATGACTAGAATAAAATTTTTTGTACATAGGTAGTTACAACAAATGGTTTTGCATCAAATCATGACAAAATTTTGCAAATTTATTTCTTCTGTGTAAGGCCTCAAGCAAAAATCAACTTTCTGAAAGATGTCGATTGCACACAGTAAAGGCTGTGTATGCAAAGCTTTCAAAATATTTCAACCCCTGAAGTACCAATCAAAATTTTTGCAGATGAAATTCCACCGCTTTTTTTTTTTTTTTTTTTTTTTTTTTTTTTGCTATTGAGTCCTGGGGCATTGCAAGGCTTGGCATTTCATGAGCCCTGTGATATTCCACTAAATAAATTTATAAGCATACCATATTTACCTTAAGTACTGGGACACTTTATCTTCTTACCGTACTTGTCCTAAAGTTTAAATAGTCCATTCTACTACCTCTTGGTGTTTCTAAAAATATTGTTGTGTATATGGCAAACAGTGCAGACTTGTCCTAAAGTTTAAATAGTCCATTCTACTACCTCTTGGTGTTTCTAAAAATATTGTTGTGTATATGGCAAACAGTGCAGACTTGTCCTAAAGTTTAAATAGTCCATTCTACTACCTCTTGGTGTTTCTAAAAATATTGTTGTGTATATGGCAAACAGTGCAGACCCTGATCAGATGCCACAGAATGTGGCATCTGATCTGGGGCTTTACTGTTTGCAAAGGCCTATATGTCCCAATACTAACTGTGCTTTCGACAGCTTTCAGAAAGTCTTTTTTTGCTTGATGCTTTACATAGAAGAAGTGAATTTGCAAACTTTTGTCATGATTTAATGCAAAACCATTTGTCATAACTACCTATGTACAAAAAGTTTTATTCCAGTCATCGGTTTTTAAAAAATCAAATATTTTCAAATTTCCCATAGTAAAAATGAAGCCAAATCATGCAGAAATCTCTAGGGTAGGTACATTGGAGCTAGACTTTAAACAAGTTCCACTTGTTCAATTTTTCTGAAATTTTCACATTATTGTTGTGAAACATCAATAATTCAAATTCAACAAAGAAAAGTAAAAAATATTTTCGTAGACAAAAATTCCAAAAAATCACTTTACTTTTGAAACTGCATAGGTCAGACTAACTTTTGGCCCCCCGTAAATTTAATTTTAGTGTAAATATTTGAGAACAAAACACAGAAACAGAAAAGACAAATGGTTTCTGATAAGATATGGTCAATCAGAACATAAGATTTTCATCTAAAATAAAATGCCAAGCAAAAGTTATTACAGTAAATAAAAAATCTAAATGACCATCGCAAATCTAATGACTTTAAAAACCTCAGTTATGTATTTGTTGGGGTTGAGCTGTAGATTTAAAGCCTAGTGAACACTGTTAAGGTAATTTCAAGCCAGTCAGTTAACCAACTCACATTTTTCCTGGATAGGCTCAGTCCTCTAAGCAGTTAATCAGTACTTGTGTACATACAGTCGACACTCGTTATCTCGAATTCCAAGGGACTCTCTGAAATACTTTGAGATATCCGTACCTCGACATATCAGATTTGCAGAACTGAGGAAAAAATAATTTGATTAATCACATTTAACAAATATATATGTAATTGGGCGCTTGAAGTTAGAGATATATATTAAACAAGAGGACCATGATGGTCCTATATCGCTCACCTGACCAAACAGATTTGCATATTTACTGTTGAAGTTTCAGCCAAGTTCACTGCTCTAGGATTTCTGTATAAACTTTATAGCACTAACCACCCCCACCCCCCTCCACCACACCCCAGGCCATGTTTTTTTACAAATCCTGACGACTTGAACTGAATCTTAAAAGAGGGTCACCAAAGGAACATTTCTGCCAAGTTATATTGAAATTGGTCCAGTGGTTTAAAAAGTTTTATATAGCTATAAAGCCCTACGCCCTAACGGCCATGTTTTTTGACGAATCATGAAAGCTTGAACAAACTTGGTAGAGGGTCACCAAAGGAACATTCCTGCCAAGTTATATTGAAATCTGTTCAGTGGTTTCTGACAAGAAGATTTTTAAAGTTTTCTATTTAGATATATAGAGAAAATAAGCCCCACCCCATGGCAGCCATGTTTTTTGACGAATCATGACTGCTTGTACAATCTTGATACCGGTTCACCAAAGCAACATTCCAGCCAAGTAATATTGAAATAGGTCATGGGGTATGTGACAATAAGAATTTTAAAATTTTCTATGCAGATATAGACGAAATAAGCCCCGCCCCCTGGTGGCCATGTTTTTTGACAAATCCAAATGGCTTGAACAATCTTGGTACAGGATCACCAAGGGGACATTTCTGCAAAATTATATTGAAATCGGTCCAGTGGTTTCGGACAAGAAGATTTTTAAAGTTTTCTATATAGATATATAGGGAAAATAAGCCCCGCCCCCTGGTGGCCATGTTTTTTGACAAATCCAAATGGCTTGAACAATCTTGCAACAGGATCACCAAAGGAACATTTTTGCAAAATTATATTGAAATCGGTCCAGTGGTTTGGACGAGAAGATTTTTAAAGTTTTCTATATAGATTATATAGGGAAAATAAGCCCCGCCCCCTGGCGTCCATGTTTTTTGATGAATCCAAATGGCTTGAACAATCTTGCAACAGGACCACCAAAGGAACATTTTGCAAAATTATATGGAAATCGGTCCAGTGGTTTCGGACAAGAAGATTTTTAAATTTTTCTATATAGATATATAGGGAAAATAAGCCCCGCCCCACTGGCGGCCATGTTTTTTGACGAATCCAAATGGCTTGAACAATCTTGCAACAGGATCACCAAAGGAACATTTCTGCAAAATTTTATTGAAATCGGTCCAGTGGTTTCTGACGAGAAGATTTTTTGAGTTTTTAGTTAAAAAATTTATTTTATATTGAAATCGGTCTAGTGGTTTCGGACAAGAAGATTTTTAAAGTTTTCTATATAGATGTATAGGGAAAATAAGCCCTGCCCCCTGGCGGCCATGTTTTTTGACGAATCCAAATGGCTTGAACAATCTTGGTAGAGCATCACCAAAGGTACATTTTTGCAAAATTATATTGAAATCGGTCCAGTGGTTTCGGACAAGAAGATTTTTAAACTTTTCTATATAAATTTATAGGGAAAATAAGCCGCGCCCCCCTGGCGGCCATGTTTTTTGACGAATCCAAATGGCTTGAACAATCTTCCTAGAGGATCACTAAAGGAACATTTTTGCAAAATTATATTGAAATCGGTCCAGTGGTTTCGGACAAGAAGATTTTTAAACTTTTCTATATAGATATATAGGGAAAACAAGCCCCCCCCCCCCCCTGGCGGCCATGTTTTTTGACGAATCCAAATGGCTTGAACAATCTTGGCAGAGGATAACCAAAGGAACATTTCTGCAAAATTATATTGAAATCGGTCCAGTGGTTTCTGACAAGAAAATTTTTTAAACTTTTCTATATAGATATATAGGGAAAATAAGCCGCGCCCCCCTGGCGGCCATGTTTTTTGACGAATCCAAATGGCTTGAACAATCTTCCTAGAGGATCACTAAAGGAACATTTTTGCAAAATTATATTGAAATCGGTCCAGTGGTTTCGGACAAGAAGATTTTTAAACTTTTCTATATAGATATATAGGGAAAACAAGCCCCCCCCCCCTGGCGGCCATGTTTTTTGACGAATCCAAATGTCTTGAACAATCTTGGTAGAGGATCACCAAAGGAACATTTATGCAAAATTATATTGAAATCGGTCTAGTGGTATCTGACAAGAAGTTTTTTTTTTAAGATTTCTATATAGATATATAGGGAAAATAAGCCCCGCCCCCTGGCGGCCATGTTTTTTGATGAATCCAAATGGCTTGAACAATCTTGGTAGAGGATTACCAAAGGAACATTTCTGCAAAATTATATTGAAATCGGTCCAGTGGTTTCTGACAAGAAGATTTTTAAAGTTTTCTATACAGATATATAGGGAAAATAAGCCCCGCCCCCTGGCGGACATGTTTTTTGACCAATCCAAATGTCTCGAACAATCTTGGTAGAGGATCACCAAAGAAACTTTTCTGCAAAATTATATTGAAATCGGTCCAGTGGTTTCTGACAAGAAGATTTTTAAAGTTTTCTATACAGATATATAGGTAAAATAAGCCCCGCCCCCTGGCTGCCATGTTTTTTGACGAATCCAAAAGGCTTGAACAATCTTGGTAGAGGATCACCAAAGGAACATTTCTGCAAAATTATATTGACACTGGTCCAGTGGTTTCTGACGAGAAGATTTTTAAAGATTTCTATATAGATATATACGGAAAATAAGCCCCGCCCCCTGGTGGCCATGTTTTTTTACGAATCCAAATGTCTCGAACAATCTTGGTAGAGGATCACCACAGAAACATTTCTGCAAAATTATATTGAAATCGGTCCAGTGGTTTCTGACAAGAAGATTTTTAAAGTTTTCTATACAGATATATAGGGAAAATAAGCCCGGCCCCCTGGCGGCCATGTTTTTTGACGAATCCAAAAGGCTTGAACAATCTTGGTAGAGGATCACCAAAGGAACATTTCTGCAAAATTATATTGAAGTTGGTCCAGTGGTTTCGGACAAGAAGATTTTTAAACTTTTCTATATAGATATATAGGGAAAATAAGCCCCGCCCCCTGGCGGCCATGTTTTTTGACGAATCCAAATGGCTTGAACAATCTTGGTAGAGGATCACCAAAAGAACATTTCTGCAAAATTTTATTGAAATCGGTCCAGTGGTTTCTGACGAGAAGATTTTTTGAGTTTTTAGTTAAAAAATTTATTTTTAGCTCCTGTGACCTAGATATGCAATGGACCGGAACCATTTGATCAACTTTGAAAGAGGATCAACCAAGGATCATTCCTGTGAAATTTGGTCAAAATCCAATCAGTGGTTTAGGAGGAGATGTTGTTTAAAGATTGTGAACGGACGGACGGACAGACGGACGACGACGACGACGACGCCGACAACGACGACGACGACGCCGACGGACGGTGAGTGATCACAATACCTCACCTTGAGCCTTCGGCTCAGGTGAGCTAAAAATATTGTGGAAAAGAGGAGAAATTGCTCCTTAGGAGCAATTTCTCCAGTTTTCCACAATATTTTTTACCTGTTGTTTGATTTTCATGTTTAGGCAGGGACCAGATATTCACCGAGATAAGCGGTTATTCAAAAAAAGACAGGTCAAGATAATGAGAGCCAACTGTACTTTCGCCAGTAACTGACAACTGTCCTTGAATCAATAGAAAGGGGAAATGACCGTAGAAATGATTTCGTGACGTATCACCATGAATGTTATGTGGCGGAGCTGGGATTCAAACTTGCTACCTTTGGATCTGTATACAGATGTACTACCCACCGCACTATGGAGCTCAGCTCAAATCAAGTATCTATGTGCCACTCACCCGCTCATATTTTGGTTTAGGGCTGTTACTGATATGGAAGTAAGTTCTTGAATCTACATCATGAAGTCTATTAAAGCCTAAAAACAAATGAGCTAGAATTAACAAAGTTGTTAAACTAACGTGAAGCTAAACCCTTAAGAATAAAGATTCTGAATACACTCATCACTCCAGATAAGAGGGAGTAACTACATTTTATTATATACAAAATAAATGAAATATAGAGAATTATTAATGAAATAAAATGCATATTTCGAAAAAGTTATATTTTCACTAGTGAAAATATAAAACTTATATTTTCACTCCTCTGAGCAGTGAAAATATAAGATCTGGAACTACTTTTTTTCTTATTTTTAATGTTTTCATTATACAAGATGAAAATTTTTATGGTATTCACTGAAAAAGAGTTTTCTTTTTATTTTATTTTTACAGCCAATGCAAGTTTCTGACGTCATATCTAACGTCACCAAACAAAACATGAACGTCATGGCGTCGACGTCGACTTCCCCTTGCAAATGCCAGATTTGCATCTCTTCTATCGAAAGTGATGTATATAATAAAAAGAAAATTTAAATATTTGTCGTGAATATGACTTTTATTTCATCTCGTGAAGTGAAAAAAAATGTATATTTCATTTGTGCCTTCGGCACTCATGAAATATACATTTTTTCACTTCACTCGATGAAATAAAAGTCATATTCACTCCAAACATTTGAATATCCTCTATATATTTTTCTTATTTCTCCATGAAAGGTGCCTCAGCAAGGCCCTTCTAATGCGTACTCACAACATGTGTTTTAATGGACAAATATGAAAAAACACAAAATAAAAAAATCTCAGTGTTTTTTGGTTGTATGAAGTGCCTTATCTCAGCAAGGCCCTTCTAATGAGTGCCCACAACATGTGTTTTCATGGACAAATATTCAGAAAACACAAAATAAAAAAATCTCAGCCTTTTTTGGTTGTATAAAGGGCCTTATCTGAAGCATGACACTGATATTGTTTTATGAAAAAAAAAAAAAAAAATAAATAAATAAAATGTAAGTAGCTTTTGAAACTATCCAGATAAGGTGCTTTTTAAATTTTTAAATTAAACTAAAAACTGTTGAAGTTTTTTCTTATTTGTCCAAAATACACATGTCAGCGAGGCACTTCTAATAAGTACAATTAGTACCCGAAGCATATGATACACAATGCACAAAAAAGGCCCTCATGCAATTTGGGACAATGCAGGCCCAGATCAGCCTGCGCATAAGCACAGGCTGATCAGAGTCTTCGTTGTTTGATTACAGAATCAGTGGGTGCTTTAGTATATGTTGGCAAACAGAAAATGCTCAGATCAATCAGACTGCACTGATGTGCACACTAATCTGGACCTACATTGTCTGCAAAATGCATAAGGGCCCTTTTCGTGCATTGCAAATCATATGTTTTTGTGGACAAATAAGATAAAAATATTTCTCTCGCTACGCCTCATATTATGAATATGCATGAAGTTAAACAGTGGCGTGTAAAAATTCCTCAATATACTGGGAATTTTTTCTTGAAAAAATGTGAACAGTTTTTGCAATACACTGACATTTTTCATGAA
The DNA here is from genome assembly GCA_964016985.1 of Anodontia alba. Lineage (NCBI taxonomy): Eukaryota > Metazoa > Mollusca > Bivalvia > Lucinida > Lucinidae > Anodontia > Anodontia alba. The sequence continues at coordinate 18,347,135 of OZ024838.1, read as the reverse complement.
AAAAATGTGAGTAGCTTTTGCAATGTAATGCTATTTTTTTCATGGAAGTATGTGAGTAGCTTTTGCAATACACTGATATTTTTTCATGAAAAAGTGTGGGTAGCTTTTGCAAGACACTGATATTTTTTCATGAAAAAGTGTGGGTAGCTTTTGCAAGACACTGATATTTTTTCATGAGACAGTGTGAGTAGCTTTTGCAATACACTGAACTGTTTTCATGACAAAGTGTGAGTAGCTTTTGCAATGCAGTGATGAAGAAATTTGAGCAGCTTCTGAAATGCACTGGTATTTTTCATGTAAAAATGTGTGTAGTTTTTGCAAACTGATTTATATTTGTACATGAAAAACTGCTAGCAGCTTTCACATTGCAAGGATATTTTATCATGAAAGCCGAACCTCCAGCGTCTGCAGTGAAATGACAGGGCAATGATCAGACAGATCTGCAATGTCAGGCCACAAGACATTGTCACCACCAGGTCCAATGATCTACTTGTGCGGCTTGGCATTGAGGATCTGGACCTCATTCTGAAGGAGAGAAGACTTCGATGGTATGGACATGTGGAACGCTCCAGTGGTGCAATCAAGACAGCCTTTGACATACAGGTTGATGGAAAGCGTGGGTCTGGGAGGCCCAAAATGACATGGAAGCAGCTGACAGAGAGGGATTGCAGAGAGTGGAAGCTCTCGGCTATCAACCCTCATGATAGACGTACCTGGAGATCTGGTGTGAGATCTGCCATGCGTGCAGCAAGCCAGCTATCTGGAAGGGGGCCCACTGATGTGGATGTTGCCCCTGTACCTGCACGTTAATCAAAAATCCGATTATGATGATGATGAAAAAATGTAGCTTTTGCAATAAACTAATATTGTTTTTATTGTGAGTAGGTTTTGCAATATAGAACGCAGAAGTTAATAAAATATATGAAAAGTAGTTCACTTAACAAAATTTTATAACCCTTAACTTAAAGAACTAATCACAGCTGCAGTCAAGAGCATTTATTTATTTATTTATTTTTTTTTTTCAGAGAAAATAAGGTTTGGCATTTCTCTGAAAAATAAAGAAAACTAGAGCAGTCAGAGAATCTGACTAAAGCCCTGCTGCAGCTTCTTCAGAGGAGAAATACATATAGTGTTGAAATATTTTGAATCCATCCTTAGCAGATAACACCACTGTAGGACCTGGTAACATGGCATCTTAAAACCTATCAAGAGATTTTAATCCATGAGTTGTGGGCCCTTGGCCCTGTTTCCTGAATACACGATACATCAACCCACTGTTCATGAATGTACCATTTTTTCAAAGCCCCTAAGTGTGGTATAACTTTCATCGAAGTAGGACCACAAACATAAAAAAAGTTATTGAGCAAAATGCATTTAAATTTTTTGAAAACCACCCAAGGGATATAACTCCAAGAGTTATGGACCCTTGGCCCATATTCCGGTGTACACTATACATCTAATCATTATCCATGTTTATACAAACTTTCAACTTTCTAGCTTTCATAGTTCCTGAGAAATCTGTCACGAAAATTTTCAAGAACGGCAAAATTTGAAAACCTATCAAAGGACATAAGTCCAAGAGTCATGGACCCTTGGCCATCATTCTGCAACTACACCTTCCTTACATTAGAGACCAAGTGTGCTATAAGTTTCACAAAGTTGGACAACAAACATAAAAGTTATTGAGCAGAATGCATTTTAATTTTTTGAAAACCTACCAAGGGCCATAACTCCAAGAGTTATGGACCCTTGGCCCCTATTCCATTATACACAATACATCCAGTCACTGTCCATGTTTATACAAATTTTCAGCTTTCTAGCTTTCATAGTTCCTGAGAAATCTGTTGCGAAAATTTTCAAGAATGGCAAAATTTGAAAACCTATCAAAGGACATAAGTCCACAAGTTATGGACCCTTGGCCACCATTCTGCCACTACACCTTACTTACCTGAGAGACCAAGTGTGATATAAGTTTCATCGAAGTACGACCACAAACATTTAAGTTATTGAGCAGAATGCATTTTAATTTTTTGAAAACCACCCAAGGGCTATAACTCCAAGAGTTTTGGACCTTTGGTCCCTATTCCGGGAAACCTATACATCCAGTCATTGTCCATGTTTATACAAATTTTCAGCTTTCTAGCTTTCATAGTTCCTGAGAAATCTGTTGCGAAAATTTTCAAGAATGGCAAAATTTGAAAACCTATCAAAGGACAGGAGTCGAAAAGTTATGGGTCCTTGGCCACCATTCTGCCACTGCACCTCCCTTACCTTAGAGACCCGTGGTATAAGCTTCATTGAAGTAGGACCACAAACATAAGTTATTGAAAACCTACAAAGGGACATACCCCAAAGAGTTATGGACATTGGCCCCTATTCCAGTATACATAATACAGCCAGTCATTGTCCATATTTATACAAATTTTCAGCTTTCTAGCTTTCATAGTTCCTGAGAAATCTGTTACGAAAATTTTCAAGAACGGCAAAATTTAAAAACCTATGAAGGGACGTAACTCAAAGAGTTATGGACCCTTGGCCACTATTCTGCCACTACAACTTCCTTACTTTAGAGACCAAGTGTGATATAACTTTCATCAAGTAGGACCACAAACATAAAAGTCATTGTGCAAAATGCATTTTAATTTTTTGAAAACCTACTACGGGACATATGTAACTCCAAGCATTATGAACCCTTGGCCCCTATTCCGGTATACAAGATACATCAAGTCACTGTCCATGTTTATATAAACTTTCAGCTTTCATAGTTCTGAGAAATCTGTTACGAAATTTTTCAAGAATGGCAAAATTTGAAAACCTATCAATGGACAGCTCCAAGAGTTATGGGCCCATGGCCACCATCCCGCCGCTACATCTTCCTTACCTTAGAGACCAAGTGTAATATAAGTTTCATCAAAGTAGGATCACAAACATAAAAGTTATTAAGCAAAATGCATTTTAACTTTGCAGTCATGGAATCATGGAGTCACAGAATCACAGAGTCACGGAAATGACGGGAGGACAAATCCAGTACAGCCCCACTTTTTTAAAGTGGGGCTATAAATATAAAATGAAACCTTAAATCTGGTCAACCACGTATTTTAGATTCTTGAACAAACACTATGTGGTTCTCTTTAAACATTTTAGAATTTACAGATAAGACAAAGAAATGACATTTTGTCCATTGTTCCTTCATACTTTCCTGGTAGCAATGAGAAAAAACAACAACAATATTTTGCTACCATTTTGCAAAGGGAGTCAGCTTTTGCAAACAGAAGATTGCTTCCTAAGCATCTGAAACCTTGCAAAAATGAGGCCAACACTTAAAGGGTCCAATTCTTTCCATTAAGAGTACCCTACCCAGTGTTAGGGAGGTAAACTTTTCAACATCAAAGTAATTGCCCCTAGAGGTGTATTTATTCCCCTTAACTCTGTTAGTTATACCTGTTATGCCTGAGACTACCAAACCAACAATGATGCTGACGATGACAGCCAGGGTGCTGTAGTGGAGATAGGACAAAGAATACATCATCTCAAGAGTGGATCTGAAATATAGATTCTGAAAAAAATTACCCCTGAGAGCAAAGAACACATTCACAAAACTGAAAACGCTGAAGTGTCAATTTTTCTAGGCTGGACTAGGTAATTTCAGTAACAGTCATGTTGCTTTGGTGTAGACAGCATACGAATATATCACATAAAGACATAGGACAGAAAGACATGTATAAACATTTCAGCATGCCTGCGATGTGACCCAATTTCTAAAAACAGTTTGTTTGGATGTGTTGCAGTTTTATGGCCCAGTCAACCCATTAGACTCGTGTTGAGCATAGTCAGTTTACCTAACCACACTTTTCCTGGACAGCCTTAGTTCTCTAAGTTGTGAACAATCTTTTGCCAGAAAATGACAACTGTCCTTCTTGAATCAGCAGAAGGGAGAAAATGATCGTAGAAAATATTTCATGATTGATCTCCTTGAAAGAATGTTGAAGGTACTGGCAGGGATCAAACCTGCATCCTACTGATCACCAGTCGAATGCGCATCTGAGCTACCGAGGATGGCCTCTAAAACCTGTAGATCACAGACACTTATGTTCTAGCACAATGGCCTTAACTGATATGATATTAAATTTAAAGTGTAAACCCTCAACCTGTTCATTATCTGCTCTTCTTCAGAGGCAAGTGTGGCCCAAATACTGAAGCCCTCACTACATGTATGGATCTTTTGATGATTTTCATGATCTTCAGAATAACCCTATTGTGGGGTTACCATCCTCGGTAACCCAAGTGTGATCCATTTCGTTACACTCCATTCATGGAGTGTAACGTAATGGATCACACCTGGGTTACCGAGGATGTCTGGTTACATGCCTTACCCAAATATTGGAACCCTACCTAAATACCTGAATAGCCTTGTTTTCTTCGATTCATTTTGATACCTTATGTCAAAGTATAGAAGAGGAAAGTTTTGTAGCTGCAGTTTATTTTAAGTTGTCCTTGAAGTGTTTTCTCTGAAAATATTGTTGACAGTCCACAAATTCAGAGCCAGAATACCACTGGAATATGCGTGAAAAATAGGAAACCCTTCATATACCAGAACATTTTTGTAGTTTAATTATTTTAAAAAAATATGTTTTTGCCTAGGCCTTTTCGCTATTATTATTTTTTTGTTTGTTTGTTTTTGTTTCTTTTTTTACTACATAATATATCAATAGTAATGAAATCAAGGGTATTTTTCACAGGTATTCTGGTGTTTCGGTAAGAATGTGAAAAAATGGAGCAGACAATAAAGTGATCAGTAGATCTCAGGCGAGACAAAAAGTATTTTAATTTTCTAATTTATCCGTGTTAACTCATTAATTCTTTGTCTAATGAGTACCCACAATATATTTGTGTGGAAAAGTTAGAAAAAACATTTCCTGGATTAATACCTGGGCCCAGTTGTTCAAAGTTAACGATGTCGTTAGTTAACGATTCGTTAAAATTTTAATCGAGTGATATGCAAATATGCTGATATTTTTTGCTGAAAAAATGTGAGTAGCTTTTGCAAAAGCTACTCATATTTTTTCAGCAAAAAATATCAGAAATTGTGTATTGATTCCGCTAAAACAGTTAACGAAATGACCCTTAATGAGCTTGTTAAGGTAACGATGCTTTGAACAACTGGGCCCTGATTTATCAAGAGCTATATGCTAGTTTGGGTTTCAATGCTTTCATGCAAAATTTTTTTTTTTGTATTCTATCTTTTTGCCAAAACATGCATATAAACCTACCTTTCAGGGTTTCTAATGGGAACAACAGGAGTTAAAGATGAATTCACAGTTGAATAAACATTATTATTTTTCAACAATGTCACCATGTCTATGTCACTTTTTAACATCACATATGGCACTGTAGTATTCACAACAGTTTCAGGAACACTTGTATTTAGGAGGTGAGTTGTTACATTTATAATACCGTTTAAGGAATCATTTGTCAATAGTTTTGTACTGGAAGCACAATCTATAATGGAGTTTGGTAGCTTCACTCTTGAAACAGGATTAAGAATGGATCCCACACCAATCCAGAAACAGACCACCAAACTACAGATGAGTCCAATGCCTGCTCCCTGTAAATATATGCAAAGTAAAAAAAAGAGTATTTGAGCCATGCTACATACAGATTTCGTTAAAACAAGTGCTATGCTAAAATGAATACTTGAGCCATGTAAAGGGAATATTTGAGCCATGTAAAAGGTATGCCAGGCTATGTGATTCAGATATTCTTAGTGAAAAATATCTGCAAAAAGTTGAGACCCTGAGCAGATGCTGCATTTTGTCTGCACTGTTTTCCAATTACCCTTTTGGGGGGTCTCCATACTAAAATGGGTTAAAAAGGGCTACTTACCCATGAATTTATCCAAGGAAAGAATATACCAACAACTACAAGGCCTAGTAGGGGTCCTCCAACCATCCCAAAAATACTGAATGCTATCTGCAATACTGTTTTACCCATAATGCTTGCTAGGAAGGCAAGCCCTACTGCCGAGATTCCAAACAAAATGGCTGAAATAGGAAAAGCAACACTCAGCCTTTACCACTCTCTGGGCTAATTCAACAGATGACAAACTAATGATATTTTTTTCAATTTATTCCTAGGAAATAGGACTTGACATTTCATGCTTTGTTTGTTTGTTAAATTTGGGCTTAACGTCACTTTCAACAGTCTTTCAGTCATATCGCGACGCTGTCTGGATGTGACAGGGAGCTCAATGCTCACTTTTAGAGTGCTGCCTCACTGAAATATCATGCCCCAGACACTTTGACATGATATTCCCCCCAGTCACATTATACTGACACTGAGCTGACCAGTTCTAGCTCTACTTTCTTAATGCTGAGTGCCAAGCAAAAGAGCAGCTAGTGCCATTTTTTAAGTCTTTGGTATGACCCAGTCGGGGAAGACATTTCATGCAAATTGTCTCTTAATGAGTCCATTTGCATGAAATGTCAAATCCTATTTTCTGGGAAAAATAAGAAAAAAATAATAAAATGTCATCTGCTGAATTTTTTACCCAGCATGCTAAGCATTATTGAAGCACTACATAAAATTGTAGCACAATACATTCTAATTTTTTTAATAAGTTTTCAAAGAAAATAAGACTTGGCATTTGATGTGAATTGTCTGTTAGACAGACAATTCACATGAAATATCAAGTCTTATTTTCTCTGAAACACACACACACACACACACACATGCACCCCCCTCACCCACACACACACACCCACACACCCACACAATCAAAGTGTGTCTGCTGCAGTTGTGATTAGCACTTTAAGGGTTAAAGATGATAAATAAGTAATAAAATAAAGGACTTTGTTAATGTTAACCTTTATGTCTCACCCGCATACTAAAATGTGAAAACAAGTGCCAGGCGACTGAGAGTTGTCATCCTTGTTTAGCTCAGTGAGATAAAACAATCAGTGAAGTGAAACTTGCAGGCCTAAGTTGCCTGTGCTAATACACATGTGACAAAATTGGGCAAAAAGCCCTTACAATGTATGCGCACACCAACCGTTCTGATGCTGACAGCATGTAGACTACTGTGATTTCCCTAAATACACCATAACCTCTTTATAACACTATTGTTGGGGTCCAAAGCATTAACCGTGTTAGTTAAACAACCATGTTATATCCAAACAAAAATGTAAATATTATATAGAAAAATGACCATTTATGGTCATTTTTCTATATAATCTATACATTTTTGGGATCCATTATTGAACTGTGTAATATCCAAAACCGTGTTCTAATGAACCATGTTATAAAGAGATTGATGTGTATTGGGACACTTTAACTCTTTACCATACTTTTGTCCGAAATTTTCAACCTTCTATTTCACTACCTGTTGAGGTGCTTAAAAACTGCTGGATAAGTGGCAGACAGTTATCAGATGCCATGTTCTCAGGACTTGTTCTGCTATGACTTGTCTCGGTCTACACTGTATGTTCAAGCCTCTCTGTCCCAACACTTAGAGAAAATATGCTATCATAATATACTGACTTCTGCTTGTATATAGCATTATTACTTAAGTAACTTGATCTGATGTGTCAGATTACATAGAGTGGCTGTGCCAGGAACGATCGGATCATAGGAGACGAAATCGAGTGTGATCTGATCATTCCTGACATAGTCACGAGAGGTGATCTGACACATCAGATCAAGCTATTAAAGTAATGCTGTTTTTATCATATACCTACAAAAAATAAACAACAATGATAAACAACAACAATTAATAATAAATTCAACAATTTTCAACAATAATAACAATAATGAATACTTTTGCGAAGTCATAACATGATACTATTTTTTTTTTAAAATTGGTACTGGCAGTGGTACTGGTTTTTAACTGAGTGGGTAAAACATCGAGAAGGGTGATACAGAATTAGAAAATGCCACTAGTGTGATACAAGATTTTGTATTTTTGTGCTGGAAAGTTACTAGAAGGCAGAGTTATTTTTGTAGGTATATATTAAATACTTATACATGTACTGGTCCATCCAGTTTGTATTGTTATTGTTCAATTCTAAATTTAAGTGTTGTGTGTAAATACAAAGATCAAACATGATCAGTAATTTACAGAAGATAAGCAGAGCTCTAGATAAGAGGTAGAAAAAGATATTTCAGCATAGAATTTTTGAAAATCAGCATTGAAATTGAAGCTGAGGGGATAAAAATACTCAAAGAAATTTTGGATTTTTAGCACTGAAATCAAATTTAGGGGACAAAGTTTTCAGTGAATTTTATGTCTTTTAATATGAAGCAATTTCCCTCACACTGAATGTGTTGTGAGCAGGAGCAGGACACTAGATCAGAATGGGCTTTACCTTTAGCTTTAAAGACAAATGCATTACTAGGTATTTTTTTTTTTTTTTTTTTTTTTCAGATAAAATAAAGCATGGCATTTCATGTGAATTGTCTGCTCAGCAGACAATTCACATGAAATTCCAAGCTTTATTTTCTCTGAAAAAGTTAGAATTTTTTATGCTTCCAGCGCTTTAAGAGTTAAGCATTGTAAATGGGTATTTCAGCATAAAGCTTTAAAATAGGGAGTAAACCTTATCTGGAGCCCTGGATAGAGCGGTACATACCTAGTAATACTGTAAGAATAGCAAGGGATCGCTCTGATACAGGAACCAGATGGGATCTCTCAGATACGGGAACCAGATATCTCTTCAACACAGGTTTAATAAAATCTTCTAATGCGACAGCAGCCATGGAATTCACCCCTGACGATATTGTACTGTAAAATATAATGCAAGCCCCAACATTAGAAAACATACCTCGCCGAGGCGCTTCTAATGAGTACCCATGGAATATGTTTTCCTGAAGAATTAGGAAAAATATCAATACTTTTGGATTGAAACAAGAATTCCACAGTTTTCAAACTGCTAGGTAAACAATTCACATGAAATATCAAGCCTTATATTCTCTGAAAAAAAATAAACAAGAGGATCATTGTGGTCCTTAATGCTTACCTGTGCTCAAAAGTAGGTCAAGGTCACTCAATGCTTACAACATTCATTAATCTGGAGAACTTAACATATCCATAACTCTATCAAAATTTAGTGTATTTTGACTCAAAAACAATATGCACTATCACCTCACGGTCTAACTGTCCACCAAGTTTCAACCCCATCTTGTATGAATGTTCAAATGTTCCAGAAAGATGTGATCAAAACTGAAGTAGTTGTGCTGATGACAAGATTGAAAACAGGTGTTTTCAGCAATTAAGTGGAAGTAACTCTAAAATAAATAATTTGGTCTGGACAGTTTTCAAATTCATCCAAGACATCATCCATGGCCAACTTATCTGCGTTAGGATGATCCGATCAAAACTAAATGATTTATGCTGATGCTAAGTTAAACACAGGCATTTTTCAACAATCAAGGGGATGTAACTCTAAGATTTGTGATCTGATCTGGTCAGTTTATTTACTCATCCGAGTTTCCAACCATGTCTACCTTATCTGAAAGTTTCAGGAAGATCTGAACAAAACTGAACAAGTTATGCTCATGACAAAGTCAAACACAAGCTTTTTCAGCAACCATGGAGACATAACTCTAAGATTGATGAGCTGACTTGGCCAGTTTTCGAACTCATCCAAGAGTTCACCAATGTTTTTTTTTTTTTTGTTTTTGTTTTTTATCTGCATGTTTCAGGAAGATCCCATCAAAATTGAACAAGTTACCCTGATGACAAAGTCAAACAAAGGCTTTTTCAGCAATCATGGGGACCTAACTAACATCAATGATCCAACCTTGCCAGTTTTCAAACTTGTGCGAAATCTCATCCATGCCCACCTTATCTGCAAGTTTCAGGAACATCTGAAGGAGTTATGGTGATGACTAGCATTTGCCCCTTGTAAGTATGGGACCTTGTGGTTGCCATAGCAACCAAGGTTTTCACTGGATTTCCCTAAAAAGCTTGTCATCAATGCCCCACCAGAGGTATGCTATAAATGACTGAGATAAGCCTGCTCAATGTGGAATTATTACTAGTCAAATGTGCTGACAGATGACGGACAGACAGAGGACGGCTGGCTTGCCATCCTATAAGCTCCCTTAGAGCCTTCGTCCCAGGATGAGCTAAAAAGTACCTGTAGCCTGCTACAATTTTGCTTGGCACTTTATGGGTTATACAGAGTATGCATAATAAATTTCTTATTAACTCATTTTAGACCCCCAAAAGGGTGATTAGCAAACAGTGCAGTCCCAGATCAGATGCTGCAGAATGTGGCATCTGATTAGGGTCTACACTGTTTGCAACAAATACAGGAATTTCTATAAAACATAGTACTAATAAAAACTAACCGGATAACCTGCTATTAGAAATAGACTAGTCCAAAGACTTATGACAGAAGAGCAACTTGATGTAAATGGGTTCAACTATATCATCTTGTCTTGATATACAGAAGTACAGATGACCCTCTTTATACCCACACTCGATACAACAACAAAATTTGTTATAATGGACAATTTCATTGTCACAAAACCTTCACTTAAGAGGTAACAATTAGTTACAAATTATGCAAGAATATAGTATTTAATACTTTAAAGAAACATAGGATATTTGTTAGAATTGCCTCAGAGAGGCAATTCTAACAAACATCCAAAATGTATGTTCTATGGGGAAATAAGAACAAAACAAGACCTTTCTTACATATCAATGGGCTCATTAAATTCTGTACAGCAGCAAATTCATTTTAATGGCAAAGTCTTTGGGAACAAATGCTGTCATTGTAAAGAGGGTTCACTGTACTAACCTAAGAGCCGCACTAAAGATACATGCCACTAGAAGTCCTGGCATCCCTGGCAAATTGCCAAGTATGTCCAACAGAAACAGGGGAACCATCTGAAATTAAACAAAAAATTAATTGTAATCAGTGTGGGGAATCCACGTGACCAAATGACTAAGAACACGGAGTTTGTTACTATTTTTAGCTCTGCATAAGGTAGGACTTTTTAGAATATCTCTATCTTCTATATTGCTGTCAATCTGGGCTACCGGGGCAATGTATATGAATTTTGACGAAAAACATTCTCCGAATGTTCTAGAGAATCAGACCAGATCACAGTGTAGCACTTACACCACCAGAAAGAGCTTGATTTTCCGCATACTCTGCACTTTATTTGAACAAATTCCATCAGGTATAAATCGAGATATTCTTAAAAATCCTACCTTATGCGGAAAAATAGTAACAAACTCCGTGCACTTAGTCATTTGGTCACGTGGATTCCCCATACTGGTAATAGAAATCATAAAATAAATGTTAAAACACTATTTGTTTGTTTTTATTTAGTCAAAGCTTTATCATCTAGTCAACCCATTAAGGTCATGTCAAGCTGGTCAGTTTACCTAGCCACACTTTTCCTGGCCAGGCTTAGTCCTCTAAGCAGTCAACCAGTACTTGTGCACATTCTTTCACTATAACTGCCCTTTTGAATCAGCAGATGGAAAAGAATGACCTTAGAAAATACATGTAATTCATTTAAACCTGCAATCTCCTGATCACCAGTCAGATGTGCATCCAACCAAGCCACCGAGGCTGGCTAAAAAACCCAACAAGCTCCGTTTACTGGGACAATAGGCTTATGAAAGCCCTTTTCTCCCTCTTTTGCCTATACAAGACTATGTTTGTTGGGAATAATCCACTTAACTCTTTCCTCTCTAGTGGCAACTTTTGTCATCTGCTGATACCCTTTGTAAACAGTTTGGACCCAGATCAGGCCCGACAAAATGTCGGGCCTGATCTGGATCCAAACTGTTTGACACACTGATGGTATTCCTAAAACGTTTTTTTGAGAAACTTAATTTTTGAAAAAAAAAAATCCACTGATGACAAAAAAGCATGCAAAAGTACCCAGCATGCAAAGAGTTAAAGGTGGGAGAAAAAGAATCCATCATGAGCCAGTCCATTCAGGATAGAGAATTCTCCCACCTTTGCTTATACGAGGTAGGCTTTTTGCCCATGTGAGAAATCTATCTCATATGACCATGCTGGTCCTAGGAACAATCCGCTTAAAGGTGGGAGAAAAAGAATCCATCATAAGACAGTACATGCAGAATAGAGAAATCTCCCCCTTGGGGTAGGAATTTCAACCAGGGACGAGGCAAGCTCCTCCCTGGTTGAAATTCCTACCCCTCGGGTGAGATTTCCCTATTCTGCATGGACGCTCATGATGGATTCTTATATTCTTTACTTGGTGAGCATATGAGATGCAACCTCAGAAAACCTACAAGTACCTTCAGACATGTGCTTCTTGTGAAGATTCAGATCATCCTGTGCATTTGTGCAGTCAGATAAGAATCTTCAATGGCTTTCATGTGCCCTCCATTGAAAAAGTAGGGATAAAGTAGGGCTCAAAATTTTGAAAAAGTTGGACAAAAGAAGGAATTTCTATCATGAAAAGTAGGGATAGTAGGGATGTTCTGAGTGTTTTCAGACTTAGAAAAAGATATAATTAGCAAACAAAGTTTTCTCTGAACAATAACACTGCACTATCATGGAAAGGAAATACCAAAATAAATGTTCCAAAAAAGGAATTACAACTGAAGTAAAAATATTTTATAAACTTTGGCAATGTGGCTGCTCAGATTAAGTTGATCTGATTTTTACTGACTATGAGCAAGCCAAGTGAGAGAGAAAAAAAAAATACAATTTTTGGTCAGTTCAAACAATTTTGGACTAAAAGTAAGGCTAGTAGGGCATTTTCAGAAAAAAGTAGGGAAAAGTAGGAGCACAAAATAAAAGTAGGGAAAAGTAGAAATAGTAGGAAAAGTAGGGCCCGCTTGAAAGCCTGCATTTTGGACAGCCAAGGAAGCAAAGTTTCTTCATGCGGACAATGAAGACTCTGATCAGACTGTGCAGATTAGCAGACTGATTTGAGTCTTTGATGGGCACATGTGTACATTCCCTCCCATTGTGCGCCATATGGTTTAAAACACTAAAAGCCTGGGCCCAGTTTTTCAAAGCTAACGATGTCGTTAATTAATGATTTGTTAAAATTTACATCAAGTGATACGCAAATATGCTGAAATTTTTTGCTGAAAAAATGTGAGTAGCTTTTGCAGTGCAAAAGCTACTCACATTTTTTTTAGCAAAAAATATCAGAATATTGTATATTGACTGAATCTGCTAAAACAGTTAACGAAATGACCCTTAATGAGCTCATTAAGCTAACGATGCTTTGAACAACTGGGCCCTGGACTCTAAAACACTATTTTTAACCCATTTATGCCAAATGGACTCTTCTACTGTCACTCTTTGGACTGTCCATTTCTAATATGAGAGGTGTCTGATTAGATTTTGTTATTGTCATGTTTTATATAAATTCCTGTATTTAATGCAAATAGTGTAGACCCTAATCAGATGCAACATTCTGTGGCATCTGATCTGGGTCTACACTATTTGCCAATGTCCCTTTTAAGGGTCACCAGGCATAAATGGGCTCTCAAAAACATCATGGAATATCTTATTTTCTCATGAAAATGAAGTTTTTTAAAAGTAAAACATATTTTAACGAGTAATACTTAACCTATAGATAATGTGCTATTCTATTCTGTTTTCACACCTTCCACAGAAAAAACGACCTTTCAGTCGTTAATTAAAGTCTTAAACCAGAAGGTCCCTTAGGCAGTTACCTGTGTGACGTAACTCTTCCCGCTCAATTGACCACGTGTCAGTTTCTTTTATGTGTAAAACAATAGACACAATTAGGAGAGATAAGCGAGGGTGGGCGGAGGGAGATAATTGATTATCTATAGGTTAAGTATTACTCGTTAAAATATGTTTTACTTTTAAAAAACTTCATTTTAACTTCATAATACATTAACCTATAGATAATGTGCTAGAATTTGCAGAATAGGAGGGAGGTGCTCTCCTAATTCTAACACCAATAATATCTCACCACTTCTGGTTAAGACTCAGGAAACTCAAAGGAATCAGATACATTCTAATTCTATATTTAATAGAAAGAATGGTCTAGATTCACAAAATAGCTTTAAGGTGTTATGATCTAACAACCTTATATATATTAGTAGACTCTAGAGGAAGCCAGTTCTTAAGTCTCAGAGACCTAACATCGGCCCCCCCTCTTTTTTTCTTTTTGGGAAACAACAATTGGCTTCAAAAAGAAAAGGGAGTCATTGAGACATAACATAAATATTCCATCGCAAAGTAAGCTAGGAATATAGAAATATTTTGAAAACAAAATCTGTAAAACAAAAAGCCAAGACCATACACTGTAAGTAGTCTATGTAGGATCTTGAATAAATAAGGAAAAGTCTACTCGGTGGAGTTTCCTATAGATAACTGACATATGTAGATATTTTGGATAAAATTCTAGATATGTGAAGCTATGTAATTGTAATAGTCTAAGCTATTAGAATTATAAACTAATTAAATTCTGTTAATTGGAGCGACAGGACAGTTTCCGATGAACAGACACAGACTTAAAATAACCATAATGTGTAATTATTTCCCTTGATCAAATTAAAGAAGGGGAGATAATAAAAGTAGATGGAGTTAACTTAACTATAACTAAGTTATCCATCAGAAGAAAAAAAAGTATAGACAAACATAATGGTTAAAACTATTGCTAGACTAATTGTATAACGAATTTTTAGTCAAGCAATAAAATAATACAGAGTTTGCATATAACTGCTGGGAAGAAAAAACAACTTAAACCATTGATAATTAGTTTTGTCATAGACATATAAAAGCGTTTGATGTCCTGACAAAAAAATAAAGAATAAACTGTCAACATCATAACTAAAGAGTTTGACAGACAAAAAAGAGATAAGAATAAGGTTGATCGCAGCAAACTGTATGACGGTCATAGTTTGGCTAAATCTTACCGTATTGATAAGATTAAGCAATAATAAATAAGCTGGATAGAATCTTTCTATACCAGAAGATTGCCATGAAAAGTACTCCTGAGTAAATAATCATGGAAATCAAGAAATGTTAAAAATCCACTTTGATACGAATCAAAATGTTCATAAAAAGAGAAGGACTCAGAGAAAAGGTAATAGTGTGATAATCTCTGAAGAAAGATTATACAATAATACTGATTATTAATCTCAAAAAACACTTAATTTAAAAGTTAAGAGATAGTATTACTATTCTATACGCATATTTAAGAATAGTAAGAAATATATTAATACTAAATAAAAATTATACTACTGAACAAAATTCCCGCTATAAATCATAGGTTAAGCGTAACTATTATTTAAGCAAGGAATTATTAAACATATAACTCTCTATAAAATTACTGCCCAGAAATTTTATAGATAAACATTCAATCAAATTTTTAGAATTGAATATTAATAGAATAAAATCTATGTCTGCATAATTGGTAATTCCTGAAATATCAAATTACGTACTCGCAAATGAGTTCAGGAAGAAAATACATATATATACTCTCGAGATCTATGTGTAAACCATAGAGAGTAATAATATTATTACCGCGATCCCTGACGGAAGGGTAAAAACAATGTATATGAAAGAGTTAATAATTAATTTAACGTCATATAGGTTTAAGATAAAATTTGTTTAATCTTTAACCAATATGCAGCAACAGTGACTCGATATTCTGTATTCGTACGTAGAAAAGGAGTACTTAGTCATTAGAATTTTGAATGATTGAAATAGAGATAATGGGATCTAAAAGGATGTATCTCCATGAACTGAATCGAAGGATAATATCCATTCTAAAAACTAGGGCTTGTTTTAGGCTTAGTTTAACAAGCGTAGAATTGAATTATTTTCAAGTATTCATGAAGTCGTTATGCTCTGAATACTGAGAAAAAAGTTAAAATATTGTTTAGGAAATAAAAAAGTGACTGTTCCACAATGTTAGCTAGATTTAAACCTGGAACGTAGCGAGAAGGTCAATCTAATTTAAAAGTAAGATGAGAAAGATAAATAATGAAGATAGATATATAAAT
This sequence comes from Anodontia alba, assembly GCA_964016985.1. NCBI lineage: Eukaryota > Metazoa > Mollusca > Bivalvia > Lucinida > Lucinidae > Anodontia > Anodontia alba. The sequence continues at coordinate 18,331,150 of OZ024838.1, read as the reverse complement.
ATCGGAATAATATATTATCTCCAACAATTATCAAATAATCTGAATGTTTAAAGGCATAAATACTACTCGAAAGTTTATTTACCGAATGTATAATCGGAGAAAACTTTCAGTATGTTCAAAAACGTATCACAAAAGTAAGATCTGACCAGGAACGTAGGTGCAGCACTTACTAAGTTGTGAAGTTAATATAAACATATTTTATATTATAAATTGAAGCAGTGCATTTCAAAAACATCGACATCTTGAAATGACTTATTGTGAGGAAAAATAAATAAATATCCAGTTTCGGAAAGATATTTATCTATATATATAGACGATTTTTGATGCGGACTGGAAATCAAGATATTAATCTTTGCATTATTCGCAAACTGAACTTGAACTCTTAGCGAGAATTACTATGATCCCTTTAACGAATGTAAACATAAAGGAGGGGTAAAGAGATAATTAAGAGTGTCTTAATTCTTTACCGGCTCGTAATTAAGGATGTTTTCCCTTTTGTCTAAGCCTAGACTATAGATTGATTAATATAATTATAATAATATCTGCTATTATGAGGTAAACTCTCGTTAATTAACCTCTAAGCATATATCAAAAATATATATCAACATAATCTAGAGCTTCGATAAGTTTAGAGGAAGGAAATGATTGACTTTGGCAGTTTCTGAATAGTTACAAAGTCAATAAAACAAAATATCAAAAGGAAAGTATTGTATATAAAATCTAATTTAGGCAATAATAATCTGTCACGTACTGAATAATTAATGCCTTTACTAAATATGTATCCATTGTCAATACCAAAGTGCAAGAAAATTTTGACTGACATGGACTCTAGTTATAAATAAAATATTAGAGGTATAGAGCTAGTCGAAGCAAAACTATTCCTCAAAAAGATAAAGTAGACCTATAATATACGAGGATTAATTGGGTCTAGAATAATAATCATAATAAAATTATTATTCCAATATGAAGAATCTTCAGCGTAATAGATTCTTACTGAGGCAAAAATATCTGGTATATTGCTATCGTAGTCTTAAATGATCCAGATGAAAAAATAAAACAGGCAAAGTAAAGAACGTATCGAATTATATCTATGCCTAAATATAAGATTTTTTTCTTATTTATTATTTTATAGCAGAGTTTAGACAGAGCACGACTGACCTAGACTCTTATATAATCAATCAAAAGATAGTATAAAATAGAATAATAGCTTATCGGATCAACTATTTTCCATGTAGAAAAGGCAAAAGGAAAATATGTACCTCAACTAGAATTTTAAATCGTAGTAATCTAGAGAGGTAGTGAATAAATAAATAAACTGTTAATTTATTTATCTGGTTGGTGTAAATTTCCGATACCTTAAGAATGAAAAATTAATAGAAAGTAGAAAAGATCGATTGCTACTTTCTTGTCAATTTACTCCTTAGATTACATGCTGATTACATATCGGAGCATGTAGAAGAAAAAACAGGGGAGGAAAGAAGAAAAATTTTTATATTTCGTGTATATTTTTCTTCTTATAAATAACGATAGTTTTATAGTTCACCTTTGCCCTAGAGCCGAATAAGGTGAATATGTAAGAAGTTAATCTCTTTGTAGCGAACAAACGAGATATAATTATAGCTGGAAGTATCTTCTACACTTAGTGAATGAATTGCGAATTTGATCGTAACCGATAATTCTTAATTCATTTTCAATAATAAATATATATATAGAATTTAAGTCAAGTTCAAAAGTAACTGGACAGAATTCAACAATATAAATGGCTACTAGGTATTAGAACCCATCGCTGTCATTCAATAACCTATAATCCAAGACTATACATGTCTATAGTGGTTATATATGAATATATGTTGAGCCTGGAACACACTAGTAATCCGACACAAAGTCTACGAAACTACTGCTCGGTGGAATTTCATTAGAATGACCTGGCACTACTCTACGAAGTGCCTCCCGATGAAATTTTCGTTAGAGCCGGAATTTAAACGCTGTCTAGCGAATTAAAGAGATAAAACATCATTTGAATGACCTGGCACTAGTCTACGAACTGCTGCCCGGTAAGAATTTTGTTATAGTTGGAAGTTTAACTCTTTCTAGCGGATAAAAGGAGATAAAACATAAGTTAATTTAAAATATTAATGGAATTACACACCTATAATAAGTCAATGGAATATTAAAAATTCTAGTCTGATTTGGGAAAGACTGTACAGAATTTTTTTGTATAAAAAGTTATTATGTATTTCACTTAATAACCTATATCCATTGACTTAAACGTGAATGGAGCTCTATGAACGATAATAGATTGTTCGGGAATTAGTAATCATTATTTTGACACTAGTTACCCGACACAATGACCGGACACTAATATTCGTAACTGTTGCCCGGTAAAGTTACAAGAAATTTGACAAATTGATCGGATAGTAGTATTCGTAACTGTAGTCCGATGAAAAAGGGAGATTATATATGAAAACTGAGCGGGCACAAGTATTCGAAACTTTTTCCCGAAGATAATTAATTATAAGGCAAAAATTGACCAGACACTTTCTGTAAAAGTTTGCCTGGTGAAAAATCAGAAATAATATAATAATATGACCGGGTATAAGTATCAGAAATATTACTGATACTTTGCCCAGTGAAAAAATTTTTTAATAATTAGACATAATGACCGGAAGTTAGTATACGTGACTATTTTGTCCGGTGAAATATGTCAGAAACTAAGTCTTTCCAGAAAATAATTAAATTATTGACTGGAGACTAGTTGACTGGTGACTGGTGACTGGGTGACTGGTGACTGGTGACTGGGTGACTGGTGACTGGTGACTGGGTGACTGGTGACTGGTGACTGGTGCCTGGTTGACTGGCACCTGGATGACTGGTGACTGGTGCCTGGTTGACTGGCACCTGATTGACTGGTGACTGGTGAAGCTGATTGACTGGAGCCTGGGTGACTGGTGACTGGTGACTGGTGACTGGATGACTGGTGACTGGTGACTGGTGGACTTAGACTTTATAGGATACTAAGTACCCAAAGATGCCACCTTGATGGGTCTTACCCCGGCAGTATAGCCATATGGGGTGGGGCTCCCATCAGTAAAGAATTGTTTTATAACCCATCAAGGGTTGACAAGTTCTTTACAATCAGCTTCTCCACCATGAGAATCTTTAGCCAACTGAAGATCTCTGCAAACAAAAGTCCAGGAAAAAAAACATATCGTAATTGCTGAATAACCTGGAACGAAAAGAACAAAAATATTCTGCATATATAAACACGACTATCGAACCGATCGCGCACGAGCGTTGTGCCGAAAAGCGAGAGTCGCCAAAACGCATGTGGAAAAAGACCAGTCAAAAATACATGAAATCGAAAATTGAAAATTTTAAATAATAACACAGAAAGTGAAAGGAGTGATAAATAAACAAAAGAAACACAAGGATACATAAATTTATCCGTGAGGAAAGAAATAATCCAAATTTCTATCACAGGTAAATAATCCTTGTTGAATTTCTTTGTCCACAGAAAAGAAACTGACACGTGGTCAACTGAGCGGGAAGAGTTACGTCACACAGGTAACTGCCTAAGGGACCTTCTGGTTTAAGACTTTAATTAACGACTGAAAGGTCGTTTTTTCTGTGGAAGGTGTGAAAACAGAATAGAATAGCACATTATCTATAGGTTAATGTATTATGAAGTTAAAATGTATATTGTAAGATCTCATAGCCATGAGCTACATAAGGTATAAAAATATCTTTGGAGTATGTGTTAACAGGGAAGGACCAGACTTGCCTGAGTATTTATAGAATTTAATCAGGTCCTCTGCTTTCTGTCAACAGAATCATAAAATACTGTACCCAGAATGATTCAAGTGGATTAATTTCATTCATCCCTTGCTCATAATCCACCTGCATCCAATAATTCTTTTTTTTTATGATTTTTACTAAATATGTCACAAATTTGCATTGTGGGAAATAAATCAGACAATTCATACCTTCTTATTTAATTTTTACTTCTCTTAATATGTGTTTGAGTTTTGGTCAAAAGGGAATCAAAGTGCAGTTCAGTAATGATTTTAAAAATAAATAGTTCTGTCTTGAAAAAAGTATTTTAGATAAAACAGTTACCTTGATTTCAATTTCTTGTTACAAGAACCACAGTTATTGTGTGTGGGTATTGGATAGCCAATCAGTGACCTGGAAAGTACCAACCTAAATGCTGATTGGTTTAACACAAATTTCTAGGCTAGTGATGGCCTTGTGATTGGTTAAGTTCTCGTTCAGATATGTGTTTTGTAAAACACTACACCAACATCACTTTATTACACTATTGTTGGGGTCCAAAGCATAAACCGTGTTAGTTAAACAATCATGTTATATCCAAACAAAAATGTAAAGATTATATAGAAAAATGACCATTTATGGTCATTTTTCTATATAATCTATACAGTTTTTGGATCAATCTTTGAATCTTGCAATATCCAAAACCGTGTTCTAATGAACTGCGTTATAAAGAGGTTGATGTGTATTCCCCCAACTTCAATGTACATGTATATGCTTGTTCCTAAAAATGCCAACTTCTTCTTAAGTTAGTGTAGCGATCTTCTCCTTAGACCTAATCAATTTACCAAATATCAACACCCTAGCTTAGATACTTTCTGGAATATCTTGTACACAAGGTAAAGTGTGACAAATGCAATAAGAACAAAGAAACAAATGGATGGATGAACAAAGCAGAAGTAATTTGTCCACTCAGTTTTAGCAAAGTTGGGGGCATAAATAAGGGAAAAAAATGCAACTTTGTCCTCTAAGCTAAATTTGCCCAGAGAGTTAGTATAGGTTAGGTTAAGCATGTAAAAATTCACCTGATCTCTCTTTGTGATCTGTCCATTGAGTAAAGGATCACAGTTATAGTAGTAAGCATACATTACAAGTCCTAGAAGACACACCAAACATTGGTAAAATATTGACCCTGGGAGAGCCAGCAGGAGTGACCTGAAAAAAAGAAAATCAAATGTGTGATGAATGGCAACAAAACAGGAAAACTGAATAGCTTAACCTTTGCCATGCTGAGTAAATTAACATGCCATTCCCATTTCTAATTTTCAGCCAATCAGATTACTTAATCAAATTTTCAACCAATCAGATTACTTTATTCAGTTGTTGATACACTCTCAGGACAGGCAACTCTGTCAATGCTGTTTTTGGCTCCTTCTCTGAAAAAAAGGTCTTCTCTTCAGTGAAAGAATTTGCTCCCCTTAGGTGCTACAGGTCTCAAAACTGGCAGTTTACATGTCTCTGGATTCAGTATTTGAAATCTGATAACTTAAATATCTTACATTTCTCTAAAAAAAGGTACACTGCAGCGCCGTTATAACGCGGTCGTCAGGAGCCATGAACACTAACCGCGTTATACGTGGTCCGCGTTATACTGAACATGACAACCACACCCACTTGCACCACTGCAGTTTCCTCCAGTTATTATGAGATATTACACATTGCATGTTTGTTATATTGTATGTTCCTTTTTTATTTATTTATTTTTTATTTTTTTTATTGTTGAAACTTTGTGCATGTACCTTACCTGATTACCGTTTTATTCTTTTAATCCAGTAAATAATAAATTTTTAAGCTTAAATTGTTTTGTTTTCTTTTTGATCATTCAAGGGAACTAACTGCAACAGTCTTGCATTATGGATAACTGTGTAATAAACAACGTGTCCTTTACCGGAAATTGCCTTGAGCATGTGCACAGCTGATCTGCGTGTCAAAAAATAACCTTTGTTGCTCCCTGGAAAAATTCAGCAGATGACAAATTGATGATATTTTTCTTTTTCTTTCTTTCTTTTTTTTTCCATACAACAACTTTTGTCATGCAAATTTTCTCAAGTTTGAATGCAGTGTCAAAATCTTGCAGCCTGAGGATATAAGAAAAAAAAATATTTCTGAAGGTGGTCTGCTAATTATATTCACACAGCATGCTAAGGGTTTAGCAACAGGTGCAGAAAAAAAAATCAATACCAACTGTTGCGTCAGATTAGTAACATGGTAAAAGGGACAGGCTTACCTGCTTGGTCAGTTTTTATTGCTGCTGTTGATTTCTTTCACAATAAAAAAATCTAATCTCAGATATATTTTTTTTTTTATAAAGAGCACTGACCAGTCTTAGTTTCATGTTTGTCCAGAAAGTACATCTGGTTTCCCAGCAGTCTATTTCCGTTAACCTAGGGTTGCAGTACTTTTTAACTAAAAAAAAAAGATACCTTATCTGGAGCTTTAAGCTGTCTCAGTGAATTCACACTTGACCCGTTTCTTTGATCTATTTGGACATGCCGACTGTCATAGCTCCAGATAAGAGGATCTATCCACAGCTCCAGACTAGAGGAGTCTCCACATATTAAATTTCTTATTTCTGCACGTAAACGTAGGTTGTGGATACTCATTGGAAGCGCCTGGCTGAGGCACTTCCAGAGAGTAACCAAAACCTACAATTTCATGGAGAAATAAGGAAAAATAACAGTCTTTTTTAATTAAAAAAGAAAAAAAAAAGACACCTAATCTGGAGCTATCGACTGTGGCAGTGCATTCACACATGTCACACAAACGGATTAATTATCAGACTACCATTACAGCAAAAAGGACAGTGAAGTGTTGATTTATGACTGTGTTAGGATAATTATGTAATTAATTTGTGTTGCGTAAGTTACTCTTATTATTTCTTTTATTTCTCTTATAATACATGAAAATTATCCTTGAGGGCTGTGCCAGTTACCATAGTATGGCTTTTAAATGGTGCGCGGACATGATCTGAAATAGCCTAAAGACAAAAACTGATTAAAAGTTTGGTAAAAAAGAATGAGTAAATCAGCGAGTATATGGTCACGGCTGGCGATTTTTAGACTGCCGCGTTCCGCGGAAAAAGGGCAACACTTTCAAACTGGTGGGAAAAAAAAAAACGGGAGCCAAGGCCCAACCGCGTTATAACGGTTTCCGCGTTATAAGCGACCGCATTATAACGGCGCTGCAGTGTATGTCACATGTCTTACAAGTCTCTAGAAATAGTATGTTATAACTGATAAAACTGATAGCTTACACGTCTTCCAAGGCTCTGGCATTAGCATTTTAAAACTTATAGCTTATATGTCTAAGACATCTCTGGAATTTCTCTTTTAAAACTGAATGCTTACATGTCTTACACGTCTCTGGAATCAGTATTTTAAAACTGATAGCTTACAAGTCTTATAAGGCTCTTAAATTACCATTTTGAAACTGACAGCTTACATGCCTCTGGAATCATTATTTGAAAATTGACAGCTTACAGATGTTACATTTCTCTGCAAACTGATAGCTTAAATGCTTACATGTCTTACTTATCTCTGGAATCTGTATTTGGAAACTGACAACTTATATGTTTTACATTTCTCTGAAAACAGATAGCTTATCAGTATCAGTATATGAAAACTGATAGCTTACATGTCTTACATTTCTGCATGTTTCAGACTGGGCAAACTCATATATCTCTGTAGCATAGCCTGGTTAGATCCATATATGGTCATTGTCATCATGGCTCCACCCACAAATAATGTCCAGAATGTGTACTTCACCATTGGATCTGGATCTGGACTAAAAATGGACAAAACAATCAAATATCAGGACCCAGTTGTTCAAAGCATCGTTAGCTTAACGAGCTCGTTAAGGGTCATTTCGTTAACTGTTTTAGCAGATTCAATATACAATATTCTGATATTTTTTGCTGAAAAAATGTGAGTAGTTTTTGCACTGCAAAAGCTACTCACATTTTTTCAGCAAAAAATTTCAGCATTTTTGCATATCACGAGTTGTAAATTTTAACGAATCGTTAACTAACGACATCGTTAGTTTTGAACAACTGGGCCAAGGTTACAGAGATGTAATACCATGCTTACTATAAGTATCTGGGTGCACAAGCCTGAGTAAACTGTGTTTATCCAGATCAGATGCCGCTCATTCATTATTTTTTTTGGCATAGCAACAAATAGTAAACTAAGAATTCCACAGAAGTCCATGTCACATCTCCATTGGACAAAGTCACTGGAGAATGAAATCTAGGTCAAGGGCATAGTGTCATAGTGTGTGTGATTGAAAAGTATGTCAAAGACAATTACTATGCAAGGTTTGACACTGGCTGATATCATCCTTACAGAGAAACCCACTTTAATGCTAGACTTGACATAAAATCATGACAAAGTCAGTGGAGCCCGAAATCTAGGTCAAGGACACCAGATCATACTGCTTGCTTGAAGAGTATGTTCAGGAGAATTACTATGCAAGGTTTGACACTCCCAGCTATCATCACTTCACAGAAACACACTTAACCCTTAAAGCGCCAGTCACAACTGCAGCAGACAACAATTCTTTTATTTTTCAGAGAAAACAAGTCTTGACATTTCATGTGAATCATCTGCTTGGCAGACAATTCACATGAAATGTCAAGACTTGTTTTCTCTGAAAAATAAAAACAAAGATTTCGAATGTCGTCTGCTACAAATTTTGCATGGCGCTTTAAGGGTTAAATGCTAGACTAGATGCAAACTCATGACAGAGTCACTTGAGAGTGAAATCTAGGTCAAGGGCACCAGGTCGTAGTGGATGCTTTATGAGTATGTCGAGGACAATTACAATGCAAGGTATGATACTCACAGCTGTCACCGCTTAGAGAAATGCACTTTAATGCTAGACTCAACCTAAAATCATGATAAAGCCACTGGAGTGTGAAATCTAGGTCAAAGGCACCAGGTAGTTCATGCTTGAAGATGATGTCAAGGACAATTACTATGCAATGTTTGACACTCGCAGCTATCACCGCTTCAGAGAAATGCACTTTAATGTCAGGCTCAACGTAAATAATGCTAGACTCTTTCTCTGGGTCAAACTTCATGCTTGAAGATGATGTCGAGGACAATTACTATGTCCGACACTCACAGCTATCACTGCTGCAGAGAAAGGCACTTTAATGCTAGACTAAATGTAAAATTTTGACACAGTCACTCATGCGTGATATCTCAGTCAAGAGCACTGGACCATAGTGCATACTTACAGAGTATTTCGAGGACATTTACTGTGCAAGATTTGACACTTGCAGCTATCTTGGCTTCAGAGAACTGCATTTTAATGCTAGACTCGACGTAAATAATGCTAGACATGACTTTTAATCAGGACTGTCAATCGAGCGTAAAATCTAGGTCAAGGGCACCAGGCCATAGTGCATGCTTGAAGAGTTTATTGAGAGCAATTAATATGCAAAGTTTGACACGCACAGCTATCACCATTACAGACACTTAAATGCTAGACTAACATAAATTGTTGACAGAAGGATGAACAGAGGGATGGATGGACAGAAATTTGAACTCCTATATTGCACCCTGCTATAAGCAGGTCTGACAAATTAATGTTTTCAAATGTTAACATAAGCATGGTGAGGGGCTTTTTCAACCAAGAATGATGGATATTTTTCTTAAAATTTCTCTATGAGGTACTTCTAGTGACTAATGAGTACCCACAACATATGTTTTCATGAAGAAATACTAGAGCATGTCAATGGCGCGCCATCGCATATCTCCGCGCCAGCGCTATCGCATATCTCCGTGCCAGCGCCATCGCATATCTCCGCACCAGCGCATGTCTCCGCACCAGCGCCATCGCATAGCTCCACGCCAGCGCCATCGCATATCTTCGCGCCAGCGCCATCGCATATCTCCGCACCAGCGCCATCACATATCTCCCCGCAAGCACCATCGCATATCTCCGCGCCAGCGCCATCGCATATCTCCTCGCCAGCGCCAGCGCATATCTCTGCGCCAGTGCCATCGCATATCTCCACCCCATCGCATATCTCCGCGCCATCACATATCTCCCCGCCAGCACCATCCCATATCTCCCCACCAGCGCCATCACATATCTCCGCGCCAGTGCCAGCGCATATCTCCGTGCACATCAATATTCCAAATGCGTTCCTCCAGTCATCATCCAAAGGGCTGTATCAGTCATATCAACAGGTGGTGAAATGGATTTGGTTCAAACTTAGGAACAAATGTGATGCCCAACGCTTTAGGATAAACATATTAACAACAACATTTTCCACAGAGAAGCAAGAATTGTAAGCTAAGACAAACTAACTCAAAATATGGCATTCTTCCACCATCTTTCACTCTCTGTAGCACTATTTCAATTGACCCAACTTCCTGAACACCTTTTATTAATAGCGTCAACAGCCCTGCTGTAATTATTACAATCTGGAAGGCATCTGTCCACACAACAGCTCGGATTCCACCCTGAAACAAGAAATAATGTAATGTAATTAGTGACTTTGCAAAACTGTGTTAATGTAATTGTAACTGTTTAAGTCTGTAAATGTAATGTAACTGATTACGTTTAAAACAAATTCGTCCCAGGTCTGATGAGTTCTGAGGGTTTTGCCTAAGATGCTAAGTGCTGCAACTTGACATATTTTTGTTTTGACAGAAAGGTTTGCTACTTTTTGTATTGTTTTATTAAGACTACCTTATATAGATCTCTACTTTTGTCTTACTGTCATTTACGAGATCAGTTTGCTTCTCTATAAATGTATTACTCCCTACACTGTATTTGTACATGTAGGTTATATAACATTGTATGGGCCACACCATGCGAAAACGTGTCTTCGGACATATGCGGACAGAGAAGGCATGCGCATTTGCACAGTCTGATCAGGGCCTTTGCTATCCGCAAACAGAATCATTGGCTACTATAGAATGTTTCAGTGGAGAACAAATGCCTGGATGAGACTTTGCAAACTACCCATATCTTAAACCCATTTCCATGTTCAAGCCATTGAGGTTCAACTGTATATTGTCATAGCCACAGATAAGCTGATAATTAAAGTGATCATTAAAATCACATTTGTTATTTTCTTTGCATCCAAACACATCTTTTGGATATCCATTGGAACTACCACTCTGAGGCAGTTCCAGTGAGTGCCCTTACAGTATATAGTGGTGCAAAAATGAAAAAAAAAAAAAAAAATTTCTGAATATGTCTTCCCAGCGGGCACACAACGTTGAAACGACGTTGAATCAATGTTGAATCAATGTTGTTTCAAAATTGTGTACCTGCTGGTTTACCATGAGTTTTATAAAATACTTTAGCCTGACTATAAAATTATTCATTCATTTACTAGAGGCCCAAGTGGGCCAGAAATCGCTCACTGTGATTAGGCTGATCATGATATGTTACATTGTGGCATGGTGGCCATATTTGCTATTAGATCTGACTGCCTTTAACAATTCGGAATCTAATGTTGTTTGAAGAGTTTTAAGACTGCCCCGATGGTGGCTATCACGGATATCGTAATGGAACAATTTTAGCAATCTGAATCTCCATGTCGCACCAATGCTTCCCATCAAATTAAGCTCAATTTGATTTACTGTTCAGGAACAGATGTGGTTTAAAATACAGCTGACTCTCGTTATCTCGACCTCGCTTATCTCGAATAACCGCTTATCTCGAAGTAAAAATCCTGTCCCTGTTTAAACATGAAAATCTGACAACATGAAAATCTAATAGCAGTCCTTAGGAGCAATTTCTCCTCTTTTCCACAATATTTTCAATACATCTCTAACTGCAATAGTCCAATTACACATATATTTGTTAAATATGGTTGTTCGAATTATTTTTTCCTCAATTCTGCAAATCTGATATGTCGAGGTGCGGATATCTCGAAGTATTTCAGAGAGTCCCTTGGAATTCGAGACAACGAGAGCCGACTGTATTTTTAAGATTGCCACCACCTTGGATATTGGAATTGAACAATTCTAGCAATTCTGAATCTCCATGTCACAGATGCCTCCCATCACATTTTGGCTCAATCTGACTTACAGTTTGAGAGGAGATGTAGTCTGAAGAATTTTCAGATGGCCACCATCGACCATCTTGGATATCGGAATAGAATGATTGTAGCAATTTTAAACCTCCATAACACCCCAATGCCTACCATCAAGTTTCAGCTCAATCCCGTTTACAGTTTGGCAGATGTCGTTTCAAGAATTTCAAGATGGCTACACCATGGCACCCACCTTGGATATTGAAGGAATTAAGCAATTCTGAATCTCCATGTCACCCCAATTGCCTCCCAACAGCTTTCAGCTCAGTCTGACTTACAGTTCTGGAGAAGATGTGGCTTGAAAATTTTCAAGATGGCCTCTGTAGTGGCTGTCTTGGATATCGGAACAGAATGAATTTAGCAATTCTAAATCTCTAATTGCCCCAATGCCTTCCACCAAGTTTAGGCTCAATCTGACTTACAGTTCGGGAGCAGATAACAACTGAAGATTTTCACTGTGGAAGCCATCCTGGATATTGTAACAAAATATTTTGGGAATTCTAAATCTCCATATCGCCCCAATGCCTCACACCAGGTTTTGGTACAATCCGACTTACCATTCAGCAGCAGATGTGGTTTGAAGGTTTTCAAGATGGCCACTGTCCACTGTGGTGGCCATCTTGGATATTGGAACAGAACAATTTTAGCAATTCAGAATCTCTATGTCACTCTGATGTCTCCAATCAGATTTCAGCTCAATCCAAATTAAGGTTTGGGAGATGTCAATTAAAAATTTCAAGATGGCCACAATGGCAGCCATCTTGGATTTCAGAATGAGACTATTATAGCAATTCTGGCTCTCCATCATGCCTCCCCAATACCTCTCACCAAATTTCGGATTAATCAGACTTACCGTAAGGGAGAAGATGTCATTTAAAGATTTTTTTTTTGTGTTGGGGTTTAACGACATGTCAATCTTTATGGGTCATTTTGCGTCGTCTCCCAGAGAAAGGGAGAAAAGAGACAGTAGAGGAGAGAAAAGAGAGGGACAGGAAAGAAAGAGGAACAGGAATAAAAGTGAATAAACAGAAATAAAAACATCCCCCTCTACCCTTACCTGCTACAAGGATAGCAGGCCTTGCCCAACTGTAAGCCAATATCAGTTGGACACCCCAGTGATGTAAGATAAACAACACCTTTGCATCACCATACCACCCCCTTGAAGATTTTCAAGATGCCGGCCATCTTTGATATCAGAACGGAAAGATTTTAGCAATTCTGAATCTCTATGTCTCCCCAATGCCTCCCAATTTCCAAATGGTCACCCTGGTGGCAATCTTGGATATTGCAACGATTTTACCAATTCCTTCTCTCCATTTCTCCCAAATCCTCCCATCAAGTTTTGGCTTAACCTGACTTACAGTTCAGGAGCAAATGTCTTTGGAAGATTTTCATCTTTGATATTGAACCAGAAAGATTTTAGCAATTCTGAACCTCTATGTTGCTCTGATGCCTCCCATCAAATTTCAGCTCAATCCAACTCACGGTTTGGGAGGCTAAGTTGTTTGAAAAATTTCAAGAGGGCTGCCATGGCTGCCATTTTGGATATCAGAACAGAAAGATTTTAGCAATTCTGAATCTCCCTGTCTCCCCAATGCCTCCCACCAAGTTTCAGCTAAATCCGACTGACCTTCCAGGAGCAGATATTGTTTGCAGATTTTCAAGATGGTCACCATGGTGGCTATCTTGGATATTGGAACGGAATGATTTTAGCAATTCTGAATCTCCATGCCCAATGCCTCCCACCAAGTTTCAGCTCAATCCTACTTACAATTCTGGAGGAGATGTCAAAAATGTGAAAAGTTAAAGACGGATGGACAACGGCATTAAATGGCATTAGCTGACCTGGAACAAAGCTCCTGGTGAGCTTATAATACTTTGCAATTCTATAGATCCTATTTCTAGTGTTTTAAAGAGACTGTCCTGCAGTTAGCAAGTACAAAACCCTAAGGTTCTTTTCTTAAAGAGAAGGGATGCTGAAATAAAATCATATCTTCTAAATATTTCTTGTACCTTGTTTTCTGAGTCATATCTTAACTGAAGTTAACCTTTACTATTCTGACAACTGATGACATTTTTCCTTCTTTCCTAGAAAATAGGCTCCTAAGAAGACAATTTGCATGAATTGTCAAAGTCTAATTTCTGGGAAAATTAGGAGACAGTCTGCATAGGGCTATCACGTGTAAAGGTGTACCCAGAAGCGTGTAGTGTTTGTGTACAAAATGGTTATGAAAATGATAGTTCGTTTACACGAAGCACATGATCAGTAATGACATCATCAATAAAATCTTACCTCATTCATTCCTCACTTCCTTTTTTCTTTCTCTCTCATGATAGCTGCCTCTAATAAAAACCTGAGATCGCCAGTTTGGCTATATTCTTCTGTTATCTCCACCCCCAATGGCAAGAAGAAGGCCAAATGTAATGTGTAAAGTTGAAGTGTCATACTCGGGAGGCAGCACCGGGACTATGTCCGATCATTTGAAACATGTACATAAGTCTGTAAAGACTGAAATCAATGATGGAAAACCCAAAATTGTGCAAAAGCCGAACACAAACACTACACGCATTTGGCCGTTTTGACGCATCCACAGTCCACAATGGTTATGTTTGAGATGACCCTTCAAATTTTGCAGCAATCAGAAAGCAGCTTTGTCAATACACAAATTTAGCGGTGTGCTCAAAGGTAACTGTCAATTAGTACACACATTGTGACATACATAAATGGATATTTTGGAGACCACAACAGAAATATTCCTATCTAAGATGGAAATACAGCCTTACAGCTAAAGATTGTGTGTTTATTTCATAATTTTTTTTCCTTGTAAGCTGGTATGTAAGAGATTCCCGGTTAAACTAAATCGTTTCGTTTATGAAATTTCGTGTACACGTGTAGAGATTTCTGTACACGTGACAGGCCTAAGTATGCGTGAAATGTCAGTCTCCTTTCTGAGAAAAAAAAAAAAAAGAAAAACATTTCCAAATGTTATCAACTGAAAATTTTTACTCAACATGCTAAGTATTAAGAAAAAATGATACTCATCTTCTACAACACTAGACTTACTATGGCAGTGTAGAATGTACACACTAGACCCATCACCAAAATGGAGAACTCCATCGACAGATCCATAACTGAAATCAGATATGCAGAATACAGTAAAATTTAAAAGAGAAATTGCTTCCGTGTTCTAAACTTTAACCCATAAACTGCCATCACAACAATTGTCATCTGCTTTGATTTTAAAAGTCATTTTTGCAAACAGTATGGACCCAGATCAGACTGCTCCTAGAGGAGAGGAGCAGTCTGATCAGGGTCCACACTATTTGCCTGTATGCAAAAATAGTTTTGAAAAGTTTGTAAAGAATATCAGCAGACGACATAAACAGACAACGTTTTCAGATGCAGGTTTTCTTGGCATTTTAAGGGTTAAAGTACATGTATAAACCAAATAAATTTACCATATTCGATCCAACTCAAACAACATCATTTCCTGTACTGTGCGCTTAAGATTTTCAAAATTACTGACAATGAGACACTTCTAATGAGACATATGTTTTCGTGGAGAAATAGGAAATACCTACATCAATATTTTTAGATTGAAAAAAAGCATCTTATCAAGAGCTATGACTTCCCGGAGAAATATGAAAGAGCTATTAGAGGAGAGGAAAGAGGGAAACAAAATAATGGAGGATGAGGGAAAATGTAAATGACAGTGCAGATGAAGGCAAATGTAAATGACAATGCAGATGAAGGAAAATGTAAATGACAGCGCAGATGAGGGAAAATGTGAATGATAGTGCAGATGAGCGAAAATGTAAATGACAGTGCAGATGAGGGAAAATGTAAATGACAGTGCAGATGAAGAAAAATGTAAATAACAGTGCAGATGAGGGAAAATGTAAATGACAGAAACAGAAGAAATAATAACATATGCAAATACAGTAGATCCTTTCCACGACACAAACTTGTGTTATTACTTTTTTGGTTGTTTATGGGATTTGCAAACTTTGAGAAATATTTCCTGTATTTTAAACTTAAGGGGCATTAAGCTCTTTACTTTGTGGAACAATTTCATTTCTTGGCATTAATTTTCTCAAAGTACATGTATTATATTGCTAGCAACAGGTAAGTCAAACAGATAATGACTTAACTGATGACAGTTTTCTTATTTTTCCCAGAAAGTAGACTTTGACATTTCATGCAAATTGTCTCCTCCATCCTAAGGAGACAGTCTGCATGAAATGTTGATTAACTTTGAGGTTTTACGGCCTGGTCAACCCATTAGGGTCATGTTGAGCCAGTCAGTTTACCTACCCGGTAACCGCATTTTTCCTGGGAAAGCTCAGATCTCTACGTGGTTAACCAGTACTTGTGCACATTCTTTTGCCAGAAACTGACAACTGCCCTTCTTGAATCAGCAGAAGGGAGAGAATGACCATACAAAATATTTCATGATCAACATCTATGAAAGAAAATGGGGGTAATGTAACAAACTTGCAACATGACTTCCCCGGATGGTAAGAATAAGCGGCAGCAAAATTATTTATCATTCTACCCCAGGTGACCTTCAGGTGGGATCAAAAGGTCACTGTCTCTGTGTCTGTGTCTTTCCCTCAGTCAGTCACGTTAACCACTGGGAGATGCTTTTTTCAATCCAAAAGTATTGATATTTTTCTTATTTCTCCACTAAAATATATGTTGTGGGTACTCATTAGAAGTGCCTCTCCAAGCGGAGACACTTCTAATGAGTACCCACAACATATGTTTTCATGGAGAAATAAGAAAAATATTTATCTGGTACCCAGACTTATTTAGACCTATGTACCCACAATAAATGTTTTCATTGAAAAAACATCAATATTATTTTGTTGAACAGTAGAGCTGTAGGGAGGACAACTGTCTGATTTTCCAAACACAGAATTCACAAACATAACTTTCTCCTTACCTTTGATTGTGTTGGGGTTTAATGACGCATCAACCCTTGTGGGTCATTTTGTGTTGTCTCCCAGAGAAAGGGGAGAAAAGAGATAGAAGAGAAAGTAGAAGAGATGAAAGAGGAACAGGGAAGAAAGAGGAACAGGAATGAAAGTGAAGAAACAGAAGAAATAAAACATTCCCCCTCTACCATTACCTGCTACAAGGATAGCAGGCCTTGCCCAACTGTAAGCCAATATCAGTTGGACGCCCCGGTGTTGCAAGATACATGACACCTTCGCACCACCCGACCATCCCCTTCTCCTTACCTTGGCTAAGAGCTAAAGCAGGGGCGTACAACACCACAGCCATATACAGCAGCTGAAAAACAACAACGCAACCATGCCAGTCTAAGCATCACTCGAGAAAAAAACAATGCATCGCATTTACCCTAAGTTTTGGGACACCTTATCCATTTATCATATTTGTCCTTCACTTTGAAATAGATCATTCTACTGCCTCTTGATGTATCTAAATCATTTCTGTATGTATGGCAAACAGTGTAGACCCTGATCAGATGCTGCATTTTGCAGCATCTGATCTGGGTCTACACTGTTTGCAAAGGCCTATCTGTCCCAATACTTAGGGTTATTACCGTATATATCTTCAACCAAATACCGTATTTGACCTAATTACCGCACTGTGCGCTTAGGTACTTCAAAATTGCTTGGAACACTCATTTGTGGTAGAATATGCATCTACCTACCAAGGATACACAATATAAAAGATCAGAAAAGGATGTATTTGATGATGATTATGAGGGTTTTTTTTTTTTTTTTTTTTGTTTTTGTTTCTTTTTTCTGATTTTCTTTATAAAGGCATATGTTGTGGGTACTTATTTCAATTGCATCAACGATGCAATTCAAATGAGTATCCACAACATATGCCTTTATAAAGAAGTAAAGAAAAAGTACATTGGCTGTAATCTGAAGACTACGGAATTTCTTGACTGTGTGCTTATAGGGGTATGTGCGGTAATTAGATCGAATACGGTACACCACAATCTCTTTATAACACTATTGTTGAGGTCCATAGCATAAAATGTGTTAGTTAAACAACTGTGTTCTATCCAAACAAAAATGTATGGATTATTTTGAAAAATGACCGTTTATGGTCATTTTTCGATATAATCTATACATTTTTGGGATCCATCTTTGAACCATGTTATATCCAAAATCGTGTTATAACAAACCCTGTTATAAAGTGTTTTGGTGTAGCATTATTTCATTTTCTGAAAAAAAATATATATGAATCTTGCTATATGAAAAGGTGACTTTGAGGGCAATATGAAAAGTAAAGATTTTGATCAACCAGAGAAGCAACACTGTTACACACTCTGACAAGGATGTCAATTTCTTTTAAAGTACTCAATGAATCTATAAGTGGAAGCTAAAGGCCCTGATCAGACTGTACAGATGTGCAGACTGATCTGAAACAGCTGTTTGCATGTACCCATACCCCAAAGACTTTTTCTCATGAGATGACTCTATATTATTGGGGATCAGTAAGGCAATTTTGATAAGCATATAATATGTAGCTCCAATTTGGCATTTTTTTTCAACCACTGAAAAATGTTGATATTTTTCTCATTTTTTTACACAAAAATGTACCTTGCGGATAGATACTCATTAAAATCATCTCCCTGAGTATTGTAAATGTCCTATAATTTCATACACCAAAGTTTCTGACAAAATGGCACATGCAAACAGTGTAGACTCAGATCAGACTGCTCCTTCAGAGTGTTTGCCATTTCACTAATAATGTGTTTTACAAAACAACTGTATAAAAAGCAAAATTTAGGCCAAAAAAGCATGGAATAAAGTGTGAAATTTTAGGACAAATTACCCTATTCTACATTCAATATTAACCCTTGTCCTGCTGAACCCCGATAAACCCTGTCTTTGCAAACAGTGCGGATCCAGATCAGTAACTGATCTGTGGAAACTGATCTGGATCTGCACTGTTTGTCATTAAGTATTTGAATTCGTATGAACAACTTGGATCAAGTAATCTGATTGGCTGAAATTAGAAGTGGATGTGGCATCTTAATTTATTCAGCATGATATGGGTTAACACCAACCCACTAATAGGACCACTTTTAGACAGTCCCAAATGTGATCTAAACAGCAGAAGTTTTCTGTATTTGATCAATGCTTGCATTAAGGGAAGTCTGTGAGTCAGAGACTCCCAAAAATTGCCCTGGGACTTCCAAAAATCAATGCCAGGAAGTCTGGGACTCCCAACTTTTAAAGCTATTTAGTCATTTATAACAAAAATTTAGAATAAATTTATGTGTTATTTAGCTTAAGAATGGCCGTTTTGCTCCATAAATGAGAGTTTAAGAATATTGAGGTTGAATTTCTGAAAGTGAGTGAAAAAATTTGATCACCAGGACTTCCAGATATTGGAGCTAGGAAGTCCTGGGACCCTGATTTTGACAGTTAGTGCAAGCAGTTTGATACTGACAGGTGAAAAAAAAAAAGCACTATTGTTCTGCAGACAGACCAAAACACTCTGCAGACAGACCCAAATAGCAAAACTCTAAAATCAACATATGAGGCATCTTACAGCCTCTTAACCCTTAAAATACCAAGAAAACCTGCATCTGAAAATGTTGTCTGTTTATGTCGTCTGCTGAATATTCTTGCAAATTTTTCAAACCTATTTTTTTTGCATAAAGGCAAACAGTGTGGACCCTGATTAGACTGCTAGAAGTGCAGTCTGATCTGGGTCCACACTGTTTGCAAAAAATGACTTTTAAAATCACAAGCAGATGGCAAAGCAGACGACAATTGTTGTGATTGGCAGTTTAAGGGTTAATGTCATTTGCATTGGTTAGACACGAAGGAAGAAAAAATCTCTTTTCCTGGTTTAACATTTTTTACATTATGCATGTATGTTCCAGCCTGCCACTCAATTCTACTTCCTCATGAGGTCCCAAATGGCCAAAATCTGAATGTTGCTGGCACGTCTAAGCATAGTACCTAAACATCCAACAAAATAAAACCTTTCTGGGCAATAGCATTAAGCTATGGCAGTTGCAAGCGGCTGACAAAAAGAGCTGATGACAATATACCTATACTTTATTTTGGAAAGTTGTGGGAATAGAAATCACAAAATCATCTTCATTAATTATTTGTATATATACATGTAACTTGGTACTAGTCATCGGAACTGCCTCAATGCCACATTTGCGATGATTGGTCTTTCTGAATATTTGGCAAGATATGCTTGTGTTAATATTGCAGAGTTGTAATCTGATAATGAACAGTAATTTATATAAACCAGATACCGTATCAGCCTTAGACCAAACCCTACACCAATATCAAAAGGGTCCAACTGCCCTATTCACCCTAATTACCGCACATGCTCCTATAAGTGCACACTCAAGCAATTTCATAGGCTTCAGGTTACAACCACTATAAATTTATGTAGTTCTTTTATAAAAGCATATGTTGTGGGTACTCATTTGAATTGCCTCGACAAGTCGAGGCAATTCAAATGAGTACCCACAACATATGCTTTTATAAACTTGCGGGGTAATTCAAAGGACTACCTGCAATATATGCTTTTATAACAAAATCAGAACACATACTACATAAGCATCATTAAACACACCCCTAAGGAAGTCCTCTGCTGATATTCCTTTAAAGTGTGCCCTTATTAGGAAGATATTTTACTACAGTTTTTCCAGTAATTTTGAAAAAAACTTAAGCTCACAGAGCGGTAATTAGGGCGAATACGGCATGTCTTATTTTTTTTATTTTTTGAAAATGTGCTCAACAAAAAAATCTTATCCGGAATCATAGCTCCTGTTAAGGCACTTTTTATTTATTTTTTCTATCCACCAGAAAGTTTGAAATGTTTTTTTCAAATAGAGGTATTCAGAGAAAATTTTTTCATTTCTCCACAAAAACATATGTTGTGTGTATTCATTAGAAGCACTTCGCATGTTCTAATGGGTAGCCACAGCATATCTTTTTATAACCAAAAAAAAAAAAAATATTTCCTTAAATACCCTTCATAGCTCCAGATAAGGCACTTTTTTACTTTTTAAGCTAAAAATGCTGATATTTTTTTATTTCACCATGAAAACATATATTGTGTGTACATCTAATTAGTACCCACAACATGTTTTTGTGGAGAAGTAAAACAAATATTACATAGATAACCCCTCTTATCTGGATCTATGACTCTTCTTATTTAACCCTTACTGAATTGTCGTCTGCCAATCACAACAATTGTCATCTGCTTTGTCATCTACTTGTGATTTTAAAAGTCAGTTCTGCAAACAATGTGGGCCCAGATCAGACTGCTAGGAGCAGTCTGACCTGGGTCCACACTGTTTGCCTATATGCAAAAATAGGTTTGAAAAGTTTGCAAGAATATTTAACAGACAACATAAACAGACGACATTTTCAGGTGTAGGTTTTCTTGACGTTTTAAGGGTTAAAGCTATAGAATAGGCCTTACCATTTGAGCTGAAAATGTGACAGATCCAAGGAGCCGGACTGGTCTGTTGAACCTGATCTCCAGATACTGAAAGGGAATAAAGGTTTAATCACAACAAAATCCTTTGGTGAATAGTAATGTGGGTTTCCCAGCTTCAATCTGGAATAGTAATGTGGGTTTCCCAGCTTCAATCTGTCTATGAAGCTCTCCATTCCAAGTAAATTAATTTCTGATCATTACTTCAGGCCTAATCATAGCCTAATGCCAAACCAATTATAACTGGCAGTTGCTTGAGACACAGTCCCATATCTTTAGCCTCAGAGCTTAGACATGCAGGCCCTACCTTAAGCCTGTCAGTCTAGAGATACCGGCCTGTATCCCTATAGCCATTCCCACTGCATTTGGCTAGAGATACAGCTGTGGATCATTTTCATACTATTTCCAATATTGTCTTGTTACAAGTGAACACTGAAATTCATACTCATTGTTCTTCCATTCATTGTTAAACAACCCTTCTGGGAACAGAATTTGATGGTGATTCCCTATTGAAACTTATTGTACTATTGTCACAAAGGTGAATTTTCCATAAATACTTTGTGAAATGGGGTAATTTAAAATCATACTCATTTCTCTTCCATTCATTGTAAAACCACCCCTCTGAGAATGAATTTGACGGTGATTCCTCGTTCAAATTTATAGCTGGTGTTTACAATAGTAATACAGTCAGAGTAAAAGGTGTGTGTGTGACATGAAAATACTAACATGATATCACTTCATGTGTTTAATTCACGCGCACTTTTCTTTATTATAATGGTCATCCATCTTGATACGACAACTTGTACATCAACAAGATAAAGTAATTTCACATTACTACAAGCTCATTTATTTCAATACAGGGATCAATTTTAGCACTTGCTAACTTGCTAAATGCTGGTTAATTTCCTCAAAAAGCAAGCTGCAATTTCCATCACTTGCTAATTCTAGTAAGTTGGAAAGATTCTCTTTAATTGGCAGAACCTGAGGCATTGTTGCTAAAGTTTTGCAATTTCTTTTCCAAAAGCAATGATGATTTTTTTCCTATATTTCCCAGAAAACAGGTTTTGACATTAATGTCAACATCTGTTTTCTGGGAAAAATGAGAAAAATATTCTAAAATGTCTGCTGAAATTTTTACCCAGAGTGCTAAGGTTTAAAGCCACATTTAACAGTGTTTATAAGTGTGAAAAAGCAAGTTGGCTGAAAGGTTTAGCAAGTAAAAAATAATGCCACTTGCTAAATTTAGCAAGCTGTCAAAAAAGTTAAATATCATTTGAACCCTGCAATAATCCAGGTACAATAATATTTTACATAGAGAGGATTGTTATTCTATTTATACCTTGTGTTCAACTACAATCATCTATCTGGGATTCCAAATAAAGCCGTGCTGAAACTTTAGCTGGTTTGGCAAAGATGTTGAAATGGGTAAAGTTTCACTATCCTGGAATATATTGCTTATCATATCATATCATAATCGGATTTTTGATTAACAAGCAGGTACAGGGGCAACATCCACATCAGTGGGCCCCCTTCCAGATAGCTGACTTGCTGCACGCATGGCAGATCTCACACCAGATCTCCAGGTACATCTATCATGAGGGTTGATAGCCGAGAGCTTCCACTCTCTGCAATCCCTCTCTGTCAGCTGCTTCCATGTCATTTTGGGCCTCCCAGGCCCACGCTTTCCATCAACCTGTATGTCAAAGGCTGTCTTGATTGCACCATTGGAGCGTTCCACATGTCCATACCATCGAAGTCTTCTCTCCTTCAGAATGAGGTCCAGCTCCTCTATGCCAAGCCGCACAAGTAGCTCATTGGACCTGGTGGTGACAATTTCTATACATCATGTAAGTTCTTTTAATTATTGTACCCACTGTCTGATATAAGCTGTCGGGTTTTCTATACAGATTAATATTTGTAATACATGTAGTATGTACATGTGTGGCACTGTGTAAATAATGTTGTATTTTATTTTTAGGATACCCTTTTTGGTTGCAATAAACATCAATCATCATCAACTCGTTTTCTTCTATTACTGACCACTGGAAAGATCATTACATTCACCCTAAACACATCTTAACTAATTACCCTAAAAATAAACAAGTCTTTCTTAAGACCTACACTCCCATGATGTATCAACAGTTGATGGATAAGTGGACAATAATGCAGACCCTGTCACAGGTAACAAGACGTTTCGCCTCCAAGACGTTTCCTTCCTGGTTGTTTTGTCTCTATTTTTCACCCTTAGTCATTTTGCTCGCCCCCACCCCTCCCCTGCAATACCATTCCCCCCCTTGTCATTTAGCCCCCAATCCATAACCCCTAGTCATTTCATCCACAACCCTGTTTTAACTGTGTCTTATGGGTATGTGTATGAATATATATATATATCTTAAAACTGGTTATGAACATTTGTATGGAGAAAGAATACAGTTTAAATAAGAACACAAGCATCACTTTGATGAAGGACAGTTGTCAGCTACTGGCAAACGACAGGGCACTTAGTACATTTTTACATTTTATGCAGTTTAAATGTCTACATAAAATGCATATTATGCAAAGGCGCATGTGTGTGTGTGTGTGTGTGTGTGTGTGTGTGTGTGTGTGTGTGTGTGTGTGTGTGTGTGTGTGTGTGTGTGTGTGTGTGTGTGTGTGTGTGAGAGAGAGAGACAGACAGACAGACAGATACAGACAGACAGACAGACAGACAGAGACAGATTTCACTATCAATAATCAAATCAACAAAAGAGATCATGAATAATAAAATACAATATGATCGAGTAATAATATTTTTTTTAATTATTTTAATATGTGGGAAGATAGACAGAAAGTAAAGAAATAAAAAAAGAAAATATCAGTGTTTTATGAATCAAAGTTGCCATTCATTGTAGTTTTTTTAATCAAAATTAAAAAAAAAATCTACCTGTGATCCATACATAATCATCTTGTTTACGTGATTAAAAGTGAGGTGTGAAAACATGTGCTCTTAGCAAACAGCTTTAATTACCCCATTAGTGCATTTACCCATTTTAAATAGTGTATTAAATTGGTCAGTTGATCTTTTGACACTGTCGGTGAACAACGGCGGTAAACTGAGAAAAAATGGAATCCCAAATTGTCATATCTTTGTATCAAGAAAGTCTTTCATATGCCGACGTCAGAGATATATAAGACCCACCCAAAGACCAGAGCAACATTAGTCTTTGAAGCCATTATACGAATATCAAAGCTGAAAAATGTCATTTCTGTTTTGCATGTCAGAAAGAAGTAGATGGCCGTCGCAATGCTATTTCTTGTGATGTGTGTGAGCGATGGCAGCATAGGCTTTGTGGGACAGGTATTTATTTATTTTGCCAATAATTTTCCCATTACTGATTTTAGTTTGAGTTCACTGTGCTTTCAATTTCAGTTTTTGAATGAATATATAAAATGTATATGATTGCAGATGAGCTGGGGTATGGTACTTCAAGACTTTATACTACCTAAATAACTAGTATAAACTATAGGGGCGAAACATCTTGGAGGGGATATGTCTAGGTTAGGAAATGGTTTGAGGGTGAAACGTCTTGGAACCCTGTCACATGCCACATTCGGTTAGTGTTTAATCTTTGTCTACACTTTCTGCTGTTTTGTTCAGGCCAGTCTCTGACTATTTGGGCTCGGACCCATCAATACCCGGACTGGTAACTATAGTGCTAAATACCTACTTTATCGATATGATGATGTCGTGGCTATGATTTTACCGGTTACTGGGTTTCGTCTGGAATGTGCGAAAATCAATCCAGTAGAAAGTGATAATTATCCGCAATAAACAACCACATATAAGTGTTATTTGTGAACAATACATCAACCATCATGAAAAGTTAGTACTACATGTATATAGACGTAATTGTTTTTTAACTACATTTGTTGAATATTGGTCACATACTTTACAAATTTCGGTGGAGTTTCCAAATACCGTTTTGTGAATGAAGCCATTCGTCGAAGAAAAATGGCGACCATTGTTGAACTGTACTTGCATTAGTAGAGCCTGTTAATGCACGTCCTAGTTAAAATCAATTATAAATTAAACTTATTCAGGGAAAAAAAACTGTTTTCGAAGTTGTTTTATGAGCATAATATTTTTATACCTACTTCAATGCCAAATGAAATATCAGCTGGTGAAAATGTCAATTTCTCGAATCTGACCAACAATTATCCGCGATAATGAACCTCATATAAGTGTCGTCTGTGAACAAAACATCACTTATCATTCAAATTAAATACTATGTAATTACATTTGATTGTATTTTGTTTTTTAATCATATTTGTTGAATATTGATCACACACATTAAAAATTTCGATGGAGTTTCCAAACACTGATTTGTGAATGAAGCTATTCGTCGAAGAAAAAATGGCGACCATTGTTGAATAGTACTAGCATAATTAGCAGAGTCTTTTAATGCTTTTTCTCGCTAAAATCAACTATAAACCCAACTTATTCAGAATAAACTAGCTTTGTTTTATTGCTTTATCAGCATATTATTTTCATAACCGTAATAGAAATTTGAAAAGTCAACTGTCAAAATGTCGACTCTCTCGAATTTGACCCACATTTTCTAGAACAAGTATGTGCAAAATTCAGCGATTATCTATGTTAAAAGGAATCAGTTGAATAAAATGTTATTAACATATAACAGACCCAAGATGGCAGTATTACTTTACAATAATTTTAACTGGCTTAACTAAAAATAAATGTGTTTAATACTAGTTTAATATGGGTGGAGTTTTGCAAAATATAGATTCCGAAGTGACGTAAGCATCACCAGCACCCGCAACATGATAATTAACGGAAACGGACAGTAACAAGTCAGGGTACTGGTGGGTCCGTGATTTGGGATAAAAAAAAAATGGTATACTGATTTACAAGTAATATATAGGGCTGGATGGACTGTAAAGTCTTGCATTTACCTCATATGCACTTGTCAAATTCAGTCGATGAAATATGGGGACAGTAACAAGTCAGGGTACTGGTGGGTCCGTGATTTGGGATAAAAAAAAAAATGGTATACTGATTTACAAGTAATATATAGGGCTGGATGGACTGTAAAGTCTTGCATTTACCTCATATGCACTTGTCAAATTCAGTCGATGAAATATGGGAACAATAAAAATAGCAGTGATAATGATGGCTGGTATGTTTCCAGTTGAGATCCACCAGTAAATCCCTCCTTCTGCGTAAACTTCTGATGGAGAACCAAGAATAAATATAGCAGACATAAAACTAGCCAGAAGTGAAAATGTTACTGGAACTACTGCCAGTTTCTTCCCTCCAGTTAAGAGCTCATCGGAGCCCGAACCTCGAGTCTTTCGTGTTTTAACAGCGTAGAATATACCAATTGCCGTGGAAACTAGTAAAACTAGAATGAAAATAATGTAGTCTGCCCAGTGAAACATTGTTTTACTTCGTGCTATGGAAAGGAAACTCAATCTTTTGGCTTAATTTTCACATTTGTTGCACTGTTCATATAGCGGAAGTACAATTAATGATTAGATCGATTATCCAGAATCAAAATTAACCGGTAAATAATAAGGTGCCATCGTCATATAAGTATTACCTTTTTTTTTCCAAGAGGAAGAGGAAACCGACAAATCCAAACAAGCACAAATCGAACAAACGTACGAAAAGCACTTAGATTAGCTCTCTTTTCCCCAAGCGAGGTAATCGCAATGCTAAAAGGAGGACTGAAAAACACAAGAACAAAATGACACAAGGTAAGTCAGAATTCCGAACATGATAAAAAAGAAAATAACGATTCATCTTTTTTTGGAAAAAGAATTTAGGTCTAACAAGTGAGGACAAACTTAGTTTATATGGTAATAAGTGGCTTAAAGACAGACATATGAGTGCAGTGAATACTATTTTGAAAATGTTAATGGTTTGCAGGAGACTACTAGCATACCGCATAACTCAGACTCTCTGGATAAATGACTCCTTAGAAAACAGTTTCAGGCCCAGTTACCACCCTCAGCTCAAGCTCATTTCAACGGTAATAACCATCGGATTTTCACATGTCGAAACACTGATAGCCATGACAATATTTATGCAGACAGATTGGTTTTAGATAATGCTCCAAAAAGCAATGTTCAAATTCAACTTGCACAAATTTATGGAAGGTCGAACTCCAATTTGTCAGTTAACATTCCAAAAGTTCAGCAACGGCCAAATTCGTGCGACTGTAGTCTAATCGCCATCGTTCATGCTGTAGAATTTCTTTTCAATCCAAAAACATACACCGCAACTGGGACGGTGTAAACTGCAGATGTACTTCATGTTCAGTCTAGTACTGTCCCAATATTGTCTTTTTTATTTTAAATTCCTCAATTATTTCTCTTGAGCTCATGAATACTTTATGAAACGATGTATTTTATTTCAGGTATGTAAGAAAGGAAGGGTTTTTCTGTTTTTCAAAACCAAGGTAGGTTGGGTATGAAACCCACAGAACAGAACCCCGTGACCGAGACCCGGCACCGTGACCAAAATTTCTATCCTGGATTGCAAGACTAATATGTTTTTAACTTTGTCCGTTTTGGGTTTAGATTATGAGGTATTAAATATACATTATCCAGCAAAAAGGAAATTTAGATCGGACCTGTACAATTATCCTATTATGCACTGACTGTATGGGTGTTTACTATTCGATACATTTCTGTAGATTAGGGACATTATGGTTATTATCAAATTTTCTACCTGTTCTATTTTTAGAAACATAATAACTATAAAAAAAAAATCGTAAATTTCAACACTTTAACCTTTCTGTTATAGCTTCAGCTAGCCATATATAATTTATTTTTGTATTTGAAAGACCCACGCAACAAAGAAATTGATTCTTTTTTGAACATTATAGAAAAAAAAAACTTCAAAAAAACCGGAGAATGGATGGTCTGTGGGTTTCATACCCCTAGAAACGGTAAATCTGAGTTTAAAAAATAACTACAGGTCCGATCTAAATTTCCTTTTTGTTGGTTAATGTATATTTAATACCTCATAATCTAAACCCAAAATGGACAAAGTTAAAAACACATTAGTCTTGCAATCCTGGATAGAAATTTTGGTCACGGTGCCGGGTCTCGGTCACGGGATTCCGGTTTGTGGGTTTCATACCCGACCACCAAGGTATGGCTAAGGTCATTTAGGAATACGACCCCTGAATCCGGTATGTTCTCACAAATGAATAGAAAATGGCTGAGTTCCTTTCTTAGTTTGAGAGGCTTACCCATGCTTGGGATGGCCCTATATGTAAATGTCCTTTTGTTCTATTTAGTTTAGCATCTGAATATATTTGCAGTTTCTGTTGACCCCTGTTTCTCCCTTTGTTAATTTACTTTTTTCGTTTTTGAAGGGCTTGGTGGGTCATGGCTGAACAATCCTTTTTATACCCCACCACACGATAGTGGCGGAGTATTATGGTTTCACGTTGGACGTCCGAGTGTCTGTCCGTCCGTCCGTATTTCGTTTCCGGATGATAACGAGTAAACATCAATGGATTTTTCACAAAACTTGGTATGTGCATTGATATTGTGGAGATCTGGTTTGGGATTGCTAATGGGCAAATTTCGTCAAATTTTGACGGAGTTATCTGCCCGAGATGTTTCCAGGCGATAACTTGAGTAAATGTCAAGGGAGTTTTACCAAACTTGGTACATGCATAGATATAAAGGAGATCTGGTTTGGGATAGCTAATGGGCAAATTTCGTCAATGTTTGATAATGGCAGGGTATTATAGTTTAAGATTTTTATTTTGCTGATTCTTTTTTCGCCCAAAGGTTGTTTTCTGTCGGGTTTCTTTTCGCTGCACTATAGGACATCTGAATGTTAATAGGCATCACTTATTATTCTTCAGGCCATACTAAGTGCCACATTGTACTATATGTGCTTATATTACTTAGTACCTTAGTATCTAATTACTTAATTGATTAGTTAATTGATCAAATGTTTAATTAGTTGATTAATTGGCTGATTAATGATGGATTTAATATATATAAACATTTCTTTGCTTGTATAGTTTAATGATGAATACGGATCTGGTGACAATGTCTTTGTGTAGCAAACGAGCTGAACTTAGATGTCAACAGATCCCTAAGGATTATGTAAGTATCTCTATAGAAGTTAGTCCTTAAATATATTTATCATTTTATCTAATAATATTTTTATGCGTTACTTTTATCAGTTTTGTTAATTTAAAAGTTTTTAATGTAAATGTTTGTTTGTATACTTCTTATGCTACTTCTTCTCTGTAATATTGGACTCTTTATATGTATAAGTGTTTAGTACGCTATATATTCTTATGTTTGCATGCTTTGATGATATTTACGAGCCGTTGCGATGAAATACTTTATTTTTTATATTTTTTTTTTTTTCTGATTTGTTACATGTTTTTTATTGATAATGCACAAAATAATTCGTGTGGAACCCCCAGACTGACCATAATATGCAAAATGCTTGACATCGTCAATACTGCAAAAAAGGAGGGTTTCTTTTTGTCGAGTGTTAAGTATCGAGTTGTAAAAGTTGAGTATCAAGTTAAAACTGTCAAGTATCGAGTTGAATTGGTCGAGTATCAAGTTAAAATTGTCGAATATTTGTCAAGTATCGAGTTAAAATTGTGGAGTATCGAGTTAAAATTGTCGAGTTTCGAGTTAAAATAGTCGAGGATCGAGTTAAAATTGTCATATGGGCCACTTTGACCTACTTTTCAGGAGCCAGTGATTTTTTGTTGTATCTTCACTACTTCTTGATGGATTTGCTTAAAACATTGGATATTATATTCAATTCACCATGCAGAAAAACTTGATATTGTTTAGTACTATTCTACACAGCACTGTCCAAGCATAAGATATAATTGGCGCAATTTCAGGTGAGACATAGCATTCTGCAGAATTTCTTTTATATATATATATAGTCCTGTATGTCAGCAATCTCACGACACATTCTTTTTATATTTAGTATAGTATAAAAAAAAAAAGGCAAGAGAAAAGTCCAGGGAGTGCCACAATCACAAACCGCAGCCCCTCCCAGACCCCAAGAGGAAGAGGAAACTTGAAATAATAACACCATTAAATGAATGTACGTTATATCTGTATACAGTTGCCTTTAGCATATTGTCTCGAAATCCTTCAGTTAGGTCTGGGTGGGGCCTAGGGTAAATAATTAGGACATAGTTATTTATGCATGACAAGTGCAAGGTAAGAAGAAAGTGAGGGATATAAGAGGTAGCAGGAGAGGAGCAAAGACTTTACAATCGGAATTGACATCAGCCGAGGGCATACATGATCTCTGATCACTTGCTCTAGTTGCTCTTTGAATATATAAAATTGAGGATAAAATCTTAGTCTATATTCTACTTGTATTCCAAATTTTATCCCGATAGGTGCCTGTTTAGTGTTATTATTTGATTTTCCAAATTTACTCCCGACTTTTGGTCCCGACTCTCGACCTTTACTTTCGGCTTTTATAGTCGCCCCATGACTGACACCAGTCAATCTACCAGTTTTATTATCGAGTTAAAAATCAAGGTGCCCATGAATTTCAACTTTTAATGTATTCTCTTTATGCTTTGGTTTGGTAAACTTACTTGAAAACAAAGATACCAGATGCGCATTAGTACAATCAATACTTCATAAATATATTGTAAGACCATTTTTATATCAATTCCTAGACCTCATTCGGAAACGCGTTATATATTTGCTTGGCGTTTTGTGATAGACTAAAGATAAAGACGAAAGAGATTACTGTCCTTTCGACATCATTCGGAAAGAAGTGTTTTGCTTGGTGTTTTATTTTGAATAAAAATATTTTGTTCCGAGTGACCATATCATATCAGAAACTATTTGTCTTTTCTGTTTCTGTGTTTTGTTCACAAATATTTACCCTAAAATTAAATTTGCAGCTAAAAATTGGTCTGACCTGTGCAAATTTTTTTTAAATACTACGTCATACAATCTGATCTTTCGGAACATCTCGGTCTTTAATGGAGAGCCTCGTTGTGGTTTGGATGGCAGAATGTTGTTTATGTTTATCAAACATGCAAATGGCCAATGTTTTTCAGAAAAATAAAGCAGTTTTCTTTCATCAAAAGTTTATTTTCATAAGAGGTTCTTGTCGACTCGTCATTTTAATGGCATAAACACAAGTATTAACACATATTTTAATCTACTAGCTAAAACTAGGCATTAAAATGGTCACCATAAAGCCAATACTACAGTTGCGAGTGTGTCTGCTGATATTGGAAAATATCATTGAAACAGTTGTATTTATTTTAGGAAAAGCAATCAAATTGCTTCATAAAGCTGTATTTTAAATTACTAGATAAAATTTATGATTGAACATTAACCAAAAGGAATTTATTATCCAAGTAAAAGTTGGCTTGAATCACCAGGTATCAATGGAACTGGAAATGTTTTGGCCATCCACACTTTTTGGTCACATGGCATAACATTATAATCATGTGGTCAGTAGTCCGGATGAAAACAATAACATTAAAAAGGTCTATAGTAATGTGATGTTTTAGAATTTTTGTGTAAGAATATATTGTTTTACTTTTCTTTACAGAATTTAAATTATTAATGTTTCACAACGATATTGTGAAAATTTCAGACAAATTGAACAAGTGAAACGTGTTGAAAATCTGCCTCCAAGCTACCTACCTACCGATTTCTGCATAATTTGCATTCATTTTTACTATGGGAAAAAGTGTTATGGCTATAGAATAAAAGTTTTTGTGTGCATAAGTAGTTACGACAAATGGTTTTGCATTAAATCATGACAAAGTTTGCAAATATACTTCTTCTGTGTAAAGCGCCAAGCAAAAAGAAACTTTCTGAAAGATGTCAAAAGCACATTAGGTTTATGGTAAATGTCCTAAAATTTCGAACACCAAAGTTTCTGACAAAATAACTGTTGACATACACAAACAGTGCAGATCCAGATTGGAGCAGTCTGATCAAGGTCTACACTGTTTGACATTCGACTAAGAGTTTAAGAAACTCCTGCATTAAAAGCAGAATTTAGGCCAAGAGAGTGTGGAATAAAGTGTTCAAAATTTTAGGACATTTAATGTAAGTACACTAGAGGATAGAAGGAAATATGGAGACTTAATAGAAACATATAGGGTTATTACTGGTAAAGAGAATATACAATGTGACAGATTTTTTTAAATGATTGATAGTGATAACAACAGAACAAGGGGCAGTTCTGTGAAACTTTATAAACCTAGGTTTGAATGAGTGAATATTACAGAAAAACAACTTCAGTGTAAGAGTTCTGAACTCTTGGAACTCACGACCAGAAGATGTTATCTCAGCAATTTTACGTAGCTCTAGTTAAGGCACTAATTTAATCCAAAAGTATTGATATTTTTCTTTTTTCTCCATGAAAACATATGTTGTGGGTACTCATTAGAAGTGCCTCGCCAAGGCACTTCTAATGAGTAACCACAACATATGTTTTCGTGGAGAAATAAGAAAACTATTAATCTGATACCCACCTTTACCTAGACATATGAGCAAAGATAGTCAGTTCATTCAAGAATAGACTGGACAAGTTCATTTTAGCCAGACATGGGGCACAAAAGGCATTGCCTATTTTAACTCCCCCATTAGCCTAAAGTAAAGTTAACTTTTACTGGCATCAAGATGTTTATATTCTCCAAGAAAGTTGGGCAGATGCTGATGCACATGCATCACAAATACCTCAGATATAACATGATGTCTGTGCAACCCTGCACATTAGATAGACAAAATAAAAGACATGAAAATGAAATTGAGTTTTTTAAGTATGTACATATAGAGCCAATCATGCAAGGCTTAGACAAAAATGGTGAAAAATTTATTCGTTTTTAGGGCTAAAATACGGCAATTTTATTGCTTTTTAGCCTTGTAGTGTGCCAAGTTGTTGTTGTTGTTGTTGTGCGGATTTTTAACGCTACCAGGCACCCGAGGCACATAGAGGCAGCGGCGATTGTTATGTGCATGTATTTGTACAGCCTTGCTTTCATGGATCACCCATGCACACTTGGTGCCGCTGTCTGTCACCAAGCGCCGCCCTGTCCACTTTATACTCAACCCAGGGCACGTCGAGTATGAGCTAGGCGCACTAATGGTCTGAAAATTGTCTCGACCCGAGCGGGATTCGAACCCACGATATCCCGCTTGAAAGTCGAGTGCGCTAACCACTAGGCCACCCAGCCCACTGTGCCAAGTTAATTTTTGTGTCTGTTTATATATAGTGTGCATTGACTAGTGAAATGGTTGCCTAGCTAACAGACAGCTCACATGAAGTATAAGCATTTCTTTGTCTTAAAATTTAAAATTCAAGAATGTTGTCATCTGCTACAATTTGCATAGTTTTTATCCTCCTGATGTGAAACCCAGGGCCCAGTTGTTCAAAGCATCGTTAGCTTAACAAGTTCATTAGTGGTCAAAATGTTAACTGTTCTAGTAAGTACAATATCTAATTCACAGGTGTTTTTGCTGAAAAAAGTGTGAGTAGCTTTTGCAGTTGCAAAAGCTACTCACATTTTTTCAGCAAAAATATTAGCCTATATGCCATATTTAATTATCAAAGTTTTAACAATACATTAACTAATGACATCCTTAGTTTTGAACAACTGTGCCCGGATTTACAGTTGAGTCACAAAAAATGTACAATGTAGCTCCAGGTAAGGCGCTTTTTTTTTTTTTTTCAACCAAAAATGTTGATATTTTTCTTATGTCTCCATGAAAACATACCCGGTATGTGTGACTTGTTCGAAGAGCCTCACCAAGGCACTTCTTATGATTACCCACAGCATATATTTTTGTGGAGAAATAAGAAAAAAATATTTCATGGTGCCCCCTCTTACCTGGAGATGTGAGCATTGTGGTGTAAGTGGGACTGTTGGCCTGGTGGGACTGTTGACCTGGGCTGCGTTCAGTAGTGCAAATTGTGGCAAATGTTTTGCCCTGGATCCTGTTCTTAACCCATTGTAGACTGAATAGACTCCCTACACAATATACTGGAAGAGTCCAATTTCAATTTTAGGTATTTCAG
Source organism: Anodontia alba (assembly GCA_964016985.1). Taxonomy (NCBI): domain Eukaryota; kingdom Metazoa; phylum Mollusca; class Bivalvia; order Lucinida; family Lucinidae; genus Anodontia; species Anodontia alba. The sequence continues at coordinate 18,296,734 of OZ024838.1, read as the reverse complement.
GCTATGTGATTTAGATATTCCTAGAGAAAAATGGTTGAACTATTTGCTAACAGTGGAGACCCTTATCTGCGGCATCTGATCTGAGTCTGCACTGTTTCCCAGTTACCCTTTTAGGGGTCTCCAGACTACAATGGGTTAATGACAAGTGCCAACAGGAGCTGAGATTCAGGGCAAAACATTCTCAAGTAACTTGCACTTATGACACTAATGATCTACTTTCAACATTTTCTCATGTGTAATTATTACTTCTGTGGTAATTAAATAGCAAGTATATGCGAGCTAAAGACAAACTGGGAGCTTATTATGCTTATGACAACAGTGGTGGGGCTGTACTGTTTTTAACTTGCAGGTTAAATAGTCATAAGACTGATGTGATTAGATGAAAGATAAAGGGCTCCTTAGGAGACAGTTTGCATGAAATGTCAAAGCCTATTTTTGGGGAAAATAAGAAAAATATCTTCAATTCGTTGTCTGCTGAATTAACCCATAGAATGGCAAAGCTTAACAAAGGTTCTGATCAAACTGCATAAATATGCAAGCTATCTTGGCTTTTGTTGTCCGCGTATGAGACCCATTTATCATATAGGAGCTTTAATATTTTTGAGTGCAGTTTACCGTATTTACCGTAAATATTTGGACACCATTACTCCTTACCATACTTGTCATAGAATTTGAGCCCACCCATTTTACTGCCGTGACTGTATCAAATAACTGCTGGTTGAGTGGCAAACAGTTTAGTCCCAAATCAGATGCAGTGCAGTGTCAAATAACTGCTGGTTTACTCAGACCTGTCTGTCCAAATATTTATTACAATACTTAGACAAAGGTCTAGATAAGAGTGGGTATCAGGAAAACAGTTTTCTTATTTCTCAACAAAACATATGTTGTGGATACACATTAGAAGCACCTCGCTGAGGCACTTCTAATGAGTACCCACACCATATGTTTTTTGAGAAATAAGAAAAATATAGATACTTTCTGGTTGAAAAAAAAGCACCTTATCAAGAGCTATGCTTAGAGCTATTGAGGTATATTCAATCTTTAACCTTTGTCCTGCTGAATCCGGATATACACTGTCTTTGCAAACAGTATAGATCCAGATCAGTTGGCTTCTGAGAAGCCAACTGATCTGGATCTGCACTGTTTGCCATTAAGTATGTTAATTAATATCAACAATCCGGATCAATTAATCTGATTGGCTAAACATTAGAAATGGGCGTGGCATCTTAATTTTTCCAGCAGGACAATGGTTAATTTGAAATGTGAACATTAAGCACAGTAGATGTCTGGCATGTGCAAATAGTGCAGACCCCGCCTCCCACCTCCAATCTACACTGTTTGCCATTTCACTATTTTAAGCAACAATTGCATTAAAGAGCAAAATTTTGGCCAAAAGAGTATGGAATAGAGTGTTCGAAATTTAAGGACATTTATCATACAAGAAGGCATTTTATGTGTTCTTCTATAAATACTCTATAAATTTAAATGTTTTGACAGATATTCTGAAGAGTAGATGCTGATGAGAATCTCGAAGATAGTTGATCAGCCCAGATTGAGCTAATAAACAGAACGGTTACCATGACGTTTAGCTGCAGTGAATGTGGTAAAGTGTTTGAAAAGAAATACTATCTACAGAAACATAGCATTATTCATTCTGACAGGCAGCCTTATAGTTGTCATTTTTGTCCGAAGAAGTTTAACAAGCCATATAACCTAAGCCGTCATTTAAATTTACACACTGGTGAAAAACAGTATGTATGTGATGTGTGTTTTCGAACATTCAAAGATTACTCGGGGGCTAAAAAACACAGAGTGATCCATTCAGAGATCAAACCTTATTGTTGTACTCTTTGTGATAAAGGATTTAATCGTAAAGTAGAATTGAATGTACATTTGCTCCGGCAACATTTTGGTGGAAATGAACAGACATTGTCTGAACAATGGACAGAGACCTCTGAAGATGACACGAAGGTAAAGGAAGCAGAAGCCTTGTCGGAACAGATTAGAAGGTGGTTTTGTGATAAATGTGCAAAAGTATTTGGCTGTAAGTCACATCTAGATAGACACATGGAAAGACATTCAGAAATAAGGAAATACGCTTGTGATCATTGTGACAAATCGTTCAAAACTGCGGATGGACTAAAAAAGCACCAGAACACATTCATGAAGCCTCCTCACCTTGAGTGTTCATTTTGTTCCAAGAAGTTTAATAAAACAGACAATTTGAAGCGCCATATAAGACTTCACACCGGAGAGACTCCGTATTGCTGTGAATTTTGTTCAAGGTCATTCAGTGACAGGTCGACTTATACAAGACATTTATTTGTACACAGTAAAGAGAAACCATATAAATGCAGCACTTGTGATAGAGCTTATGCCACAAAGGGGTCTTACCAACATCACATGAATCAGCATAAAGATGGTCATGTCTTTACTTGCGCTGAATGTAAGGAAGAATTTTTATCTGAAACAAATTTAAAGAGGCATATGTTTAAACATAGTGGGAAACCTCGGACCTGTTATACATGCAGTGTTTGCTCTGAACAGTTTAAGGCAAAAACAAAATATGAAGGTCACATGACTACTCATTTTATTGAGAACAGTGAGTTGACTTCTAAAGTTAACAAGTAGAATAGAAATTACATGTAGCTGGCTGTACTCAACAAACTTAGCAGTCAAGAAGTAAACAAGTAGTATGCCCCAAAAGCTCAGTAAAAATAAGACGAGAAGAACACAGCTTAAGGAGAAAACAAAATATGAAGGACACATGTCTGCTCATTTTGTTGAGAACAATTAGTCGATTGCAAAATCGTTAAAAAAACAAAAGGTATTATTCGAAGGCTTAATAGAAATATGGCAAGAAGAAACACTATAGTTCATCCTTTGCTGCAATTTCCTTTATTATGTTTTATTTTGCTGGTGTTTGACGCATAATGCTCAATGCTGTGAAAGAATGGTATCTTGATGAATTTTTATCTTTTTTCTTCTGTGGTAAAGGATTAAACAGAACTAAAAAGTTCCTTTAACCCTTAAAGTTCCAAGTGAAATTGTTGTGTACAACATTATATTTTTCATTGATTTAGACAAAATAAGGACATTTCCTATGAGATTTCTGCAAGGTAGACAACTCACATGAAATGTCAAGCCTTATTTTCTCAGATGAAAAATCAAAATGTTGTCTGCTATAGTTGTGATTAATGTTTAAGTGATAAATCAGTATTATTTAGGAACAAATAGATAGTGAGATAGTGAGGCCTTCCCAGGGGTTTTGGGGAACAGGGGAACAAGGCCATTTATTTCAGGGGAACAAGGGAAACAGCTACCAACTGCCCCACCTCCCCTGGGAAAGCCTCAATTGTAGTCTAAGCAAAGAATTAAATATAGTGAACCCTTCATGTATACTGTCTCAAAACGTTGTAATGATATGTTGACTGGCAAAAAACTTTGCTCAGAAGATGACAGTTAATCAGATATTATGCAAGAACATTATACATGTATTTAATACTTCAAGATACATGTGTTTTTGATATTTGTTAGAATCATCTCACCAAAGTGATTCTAACAACTATCCAGACTATTTTCTGCGATGAAGTGAGAACAAAAAAGGCCTTTCTCACATATCATTTTGCTCATCAAAGTGTTCCACCAAAAACTATATAAAGGCATACACAAATCCGGAAATACATGTAGGAATGACAATGACCTCAGTCAGGACTGATATTTCCTTTAAAAACATTTGATTGTCGCAGAAAACAAGGGAAATAGTTGTCAGGAGTGTTGATTTTGTGATAACAAACATAAAACGGGTAACTTGAAGCATCAGATCAAAATGCATACATGTAAATGTAAGACACTGTATTTGTCATCTGATTCTTCACTTGGCACACATGCAGTCTTGTTGGAAAAACTGGAACATAGCATTTCCTACAAGATTGTATGTGTGGCCAGCGAAGACTTAGATCAGTCTGTGTATTCATGCAGTCTGATCAGATTCTTCAGCGAAGACTTAGATCAGTCTGTGTATTCATGCAGTCTGATCAGGTTCTTCATATCTCTGTATCATATCTTGAATATAGAAGTGATAATGTGTATTTGTCTTACAGTGCTTGCACTAACTGTCAAAATCAGGAAGTCCGAGGACTTCTTAGCTCCAATATCTGGAAGTCCTGGTGATCAAATTTTTTGACTCACTTTCAGGAATTCAACCTCAATATTCTTAAACTCTCATTTATGGAGTAAAACCACCTTTCTAAAGCTAAATAACACATAAATTCATTCTAACTTTTTGTTATAAATGACTAAATATCTTTAAAAGTTGGGAGTCCCAGACTTCCTGGCATTGATTTTTGGAAGTCCCAGGGCAATTTTTGGGAGTCTCTGACTACCAGACTTCCCTTAACCCTTAAAGCGCCAAGAAAAACTGCATCTGAAAATGTCGTCTGTTTATGTCGTCTGCTGAATATTCTTGCAGACTTTTCAAGCCTATTTTTGCATACAGGCAAACAGTTTGGACCCTGATCAGGGTCCACACTGTTTGCAAAAATGACTTTTAAAATCACAAGCAGATGACAAAGCAGACGACAATAGTTGTGACTGGCACTTTAAGGGTTAATGCAAGCACTGGTCTTACCATCGGGGACCCGGGATCAATTAGTGGTTTTCTTTAGTTTTGCTCCAGTATTCCAGTGGTGTTTAATTACTTTGACCCTTAAAGCGCCAGTCACAACTATTGTCGTCTGCTTTGTCATCTGCTTGTCATTTTAAGTCATTTTTGCCTGTATGCAAAAATAGGTTTGAAAAGTCTGGAAGAATATTCAGCAGACGACATAAACAGACGACATTTACAAATGCAGTTTTTCTTGGCGCTTTAAGGGTTAATACCTTAGGGTCCGGGATCTCCGTATGTCTCAGCATCATGTTTCTGTCAAGTCCTCATCTTTGCTGCATTATAGGCTTTATCTGTGATTAATTTGTTGCTCATAATGAATGTTTCATGGATGCATTGAAAGACCTCCACATGGACCAAATATGTATATGTTTTACCACTATGGAAGCTGATAGCAAGGGTTGGGAGCTAGCTGAAGCCCCACAGTCTTTGCGAAATCTTTTCTCCAAATGCAAGACAGCTGTCAGACAGGCTGTAATCTTTTTCAGGACAGATACAATGTAAGTGTCTGCAGGACTGAAGGCATATTTGTTGTCTGAATATTATTTTCTTTGCTAAGATTCACAGGACATTTGTCAGACACACTAAAAGTTTTTGCAGGACAAAATGAAAAAATGCCAGTTTTGTCAGGCAGTCCTGCACTTTTCGCAAAGACTGCCCCCCAGTAATTTGACACTGTCACATAGCTCTAGTTAAGGCGCTCTTTTTCAATCCAAAAGTATTGATATTTTTCTTATTTCTCCATGAAAACATATGTTGTGGGTACTCATTAGAAGCTCCTCGCCGAGGCGCTTCTAATGAGTACCCACAATATATGTTTTCATGGAGAAATAAAAAAAATATTAACCTGATACCCACTCTTATCTAGGCCAGACTGTTCAGACTGTTCCAAAGGATTACTTTCATTGTGATGCTTTTTGTAAACCCACTGTAGTCTGGAAACCCCTAAAAGGGTAATTGGCAAACAGTGCAGACCAGGGTCACCACTGTTTGCAAAGAGTTTATCCATTTTTCTCTAGGAATACATATATCTGAAACTCATAGCTAGACATATCTAAAATTGAAATTGGACTTGTTCAGTATATAATGTGGGGAAGTTCACTCAGTCTACAATGGGTTAAAGGTTCTGTGTTGTTTCACTTAAAAATGTTTTTCTTTTAACAGTTATATTAGTTTTAAGGGGAATGCAATATAAATGTAGGTTGTAAGTATATCTTGGAGTAAAGTGCTTAACAAGCCATTTATTTTGATGCAAGACTTTTCAAAATCGGCCTAGAAATAAGGAAGTTATGGTGCAAAACCAAATTATAAAGGGTTTTTAAGAATAATTTTGCAACAGATTTTTCATTATCTTTTAATACTAGTGACAAGCAGTCATTTCCCCCAGAATAAACCAACTTTATGAGAATAACTACCTTTATGAAACAAATTTTAATTTTTGTGAAACCTCATTAGATATTCGAAATGGTGGCGCCCATACCACGAATGTTAAAATATTCAATTGTCTATAACTTACTTAATTTTCCACCGATTTTGATCAAATTTGTGTCAAAATTCATTGTTTGTAAAGTTCTTTAAAGCACAATACCTTTGAAGGTTGCGTTTCTCTTTAAGATATATTCAGTCTAGTTTGGTGAAAGAGTTGCCACCTTTTTGGGAAAGAGTTGCAAACTTTGCTTGCCATTTGTTTTTTGTTGTTTTTTTTGGGTTTTTTTTGTGGCTGTTGAATTGTATTTGTCTGGTTTTACCTTTGATGTTGAGAACTACTAGATTTGATTGTATCAGTTCCTGAGCTCACTTATTTACTTACCTGGCAGTTAATTTTTATTTAGAGCAATAAGATAGGAATAGTGTGTGGGCAGATTATCCAAAATTATAAATAAAAAAAAAAAAACATTAACTACTGTTCTTATCATGTTTCTGTCTTCAATATAGTTACAGTTAACATACATGTATATGATCACACACACACACACACACACACACACACACACACACACACAAATTAACATAGTTTGTAAATGTATAATATAGGTATTAGTTAAATGCAAAAATGAAATCTGTTGTGACAGTTTATTTATGTTTTGAAATTACATTATTGTTTGTGCATATATATGTAAATATGAAAATGAACTTTGTTGTGATTGTTTTAACAAAATAATGTTTATTTAGAGAGAGAGACACACACACGCACAGAGTAACATAGTTTGTATAATATAGGTATTAGTTAAATACGAAAATGAAATTTGTTGTGATCGTTGTGAAGTTTTGTGTTTTGAAATTACATTATTGTTTGTGCATATACGTATGTAAATATGAAAATGAAATTTGTTTTGATTGTTTTAACAAAGTTCTGTTTATTTATAAGGTTTTAAAAATTACATTTTAGCTCTTTTCCATGTTTGTACAAAATAAACTAAAAAAAAAAATTAGAGGCCCAAAACGGCCATAAACTGGATTAGGCTGATCATGATATGTTACATTGTGCTATGGTGGCCATCTTGGCTATCACATCAGATTGCCTTTAACAATTCAGAATCTGATGTTGTTTGAAGAGTTTCAAAATTGCCACCATGGCTACAGTCCTTGATATTGGAAATGAACGATTCAGCAATTCTGAATCTCCATGTCACCCCGATGCTTCCCATCAAGTTTCGGTCTAACCTGACTTACTGTTTGGAAGGAGATTTGGTTAGAAGAATTTCAAGATGGCAGCCATTTTGGACATTGGAACAATGATTTTAGCAGTTCTGAACTTCCATAACACCCCAATGCCTCCCGTCATGTTTAAGCTCTATCAGACTTACCGTTCTTTAGCAGATGTGATTTGAAGATTTTCAAGATGGCTCCCATGGTGGCCATCTTAGATATCAAATCAGAACCATTTTAGTAATTCTAAATCTCCATGTTGCCCTGATGCCTTCCACCAAGTTTCCGCTCCATCTGACTTACTGTTCTGGAGCAGATAACAATTGAAGACTTTCAAGATGGCTGGAGATGTTGTTTGAAGATTTTCAAGATGACTGACATGGCGGCCATCTTGGATGGAATATTTTAGCAATCCTAAATAATCCTAAATCTCCATGTGGCCCCAATGCCTCCCATCAAGTTTGGGCTTAATCTGACTTAGGAATTGGGAGCAGATATGGTTTCAAAATTTTCAAGATCTTGGACAGCCAAATGGAACGATTTAAGCAATTCTGAATCTCTATGTTGCTCCGATGCCTCCCATCAAGTTTTGGCTCACTCCAATCTACGGTTTGGGAGATGTTGTTTGAAGGATTTCAAGATGGCAGAAATCTTGGATATCGGAATGCAACGATTTTGGCAATTCTAAATCTCTGTAATGCTCCAATGACTCCCCTCAAGTTTCAGCTCAATCTGACATGGTTTGGGAGGAGATGCCATTTTGAAGAATTTCCAGATGGCCCCTGTGGCAGCCATCTTGGATATCGGAACAGAACGATTTTAGCAATTCTGAATCTCTGTGTCACTGTAATGCCTCCCATCAATTTTTGGCACAATCCGACTTACGGTCTTGGAGGAGGTCATTTGAAGAATTTCAAGATGGCAGCCATGGCAGCCAGCTTGGATATCGGAAGGCAACAGTTTTAGCAATTCTGAATCTCTGTGTCACTGGGATGCTTCCCATCAAGTTTTGGCTCAATCCAACAAGGTTTGGGAGGAGATGTTGTTTGAAGAATTTCAAGATGTGGCCATATTGGATATCGGAACGGAACGATTTTAGCAATTCTGAATCTCTGTGTCACTCGGATTCCTCCCATCAAGTTTGGGCTCAAACTGAGTTATAGTTTGGGAGGAGATGTCGTTTGAAGAATTTCAAGATGGCCACCGTGGCAGCCATCATGGATATCAGACCAGATCAGTTTTAGCAGTTCTGAATCTCTGTGCACTGAGATGCATCCAATCAAGTTTTGGCTCAATGGGACTTATAGTTTGGGAGGAGAAGCCGTTTGAAGAAGATCGGAATGGAACGATTTTAGCAATTCTGAATCTCTGTGTCAGTGTGATGCCTCCCATCAAGTTTCAGCTCAATCAGACTTTCAGTTTGGGAGGGGATTTTGTTTGAAGAATTTCAAGATGGCAACCATCTTTGATATCGTAACAGAAAGATTTTAGCAATTCTGAATCTCTGTGTCACTCTGATTCCGCCCATCAAGTTTCGGCTCAATCTGACATGGTTTGGGAGATGTCCTTTGAAGAATTTCAAGATGGCCACTGTGGCAGCCATCTTGGTTATAGAAACAGAACAATTTTAGCAATTCTAAATCTCTGTGCACTGTGATGCCTCACAGCAAGTTTTGGGACTTATGGTTCAGGAGGAGAAGTTGTTTGAAGAAGATAGGAATGGAACGATTTTAGCAATTCTGAATCTCTGCGTCAATGTGATGCCTCCCATCAAGTTTTAGCTCAATCAGACTTTCGGTTTGGAGGAGATGTTGTTTGAAGAATTTTAAGATGGCCCCATGGCGGCCATCTTTAATATCATAATGGAAGGATTTTAGCAATTCTGAATCTCCATGTTGCCACAATGCCTCCCACCAAATTTCTGCTGAATCCAACATGGTTCTGGAGGGGACGTCGAAAATGTGAAGAGCTAACTATGGACAATGGAAGACAGACAACAGACCATGACATAAGTTGACCTGGAGCAAAGCTCATATATTTAGCAAAAACCTTTTTTCTTATTTTTCCCAAGAAAACAGGTTTTGACTTTCACATGAACAGTCTTTTTAGGAGACAGCTTGTGTATAATATCATGTCCCGTTTTCTAGGAAAGCTAACCTTTTAAGTGCCTGTCACGAATGCAGCAGACATTAAGAAATATTTTTTTATTTTTTGAAGAAAGTACATATCCTTCAATGAGACAGGTGGTCTACCAATAAAAGTATTGGTTCAAAACACATTGCTTGGAATATCAAATATATCTTCAGCTTTACATATCTGTACAACTTACAACAATAGAATTTCTGTGCAAACAGATTCTAAAATTTAATGTTTTCTGAACATTATGCATACATTTTTTTTTTTTTTCTTTACTGTTCACATAAGATATATAGGTCCAAAGAAAGGGAAAGCTGATTTGAATGCTGACTAACACAAATGTAGACAGCCAGATAGACAAACAGACGAAAAAAGAAAACAAAAAACATACCGTACAAGTTTTTATGCTTCATGGAAGAAAGACAAAGGAAGTTGCTATTGGGGAAATATTTTATTATCTAGTTAGAAGCTGCATATTATCAACAATTTACAATCATTATGACAAAAATAACATCATAAGAAACAGGAACCAATTCAAATTCCTGCCATATCTTAGCTACATTTTACAAAACCTTTACCATTCTACCGGCAAATTCAGGAGACAACTAACTGGTGATATTTTTCTTATTTTTCCCAGAAAATATGCTTTGAAATTTCATGCAAATTGTCTGAGACAATTTGCATGAAATGTCAAAGCCTATTTTCTAGAAAAAATAAGAAAAATATTTCAGTATGTCATCTGCTGAAATTTTCAAGCATTAAAATGAGTTTTTTTTTAGTACAGTAACAGCTAAAACTATATTTGCCCTAAATTTTCGTACAACCATGTCTGGACAAATTGTGAGGACATAGGTAAATATGCCGAATCTTCCTATTCTTACTGAGACTCACTAATGTTTCACTAAAAAAAAAAGTGGTAAAAGCGGTTTTACACACCGCCTCCCTAAAAGGAATGGAAATTCCCTTCTTAATTCAATGTAAAAATAAGGTCCTCACTATCTTTTTTTTTTTTTTTTTTTTTTTCTAGAACCTCCCCAATTATTATTTTGACAGCTTGACATGTCTGGACCCAATATCTGTGCTGTTTGCATTTCACCCAGCACATAATTGACATCACCAGGTAGTCAAATGGACTTGTTTGAAATTTTAGGACAAGTAGTGAAGGAGCTCTAATATTTAGGATAGATTTGGGTCTACACTTTCAGTCCAGACCTGTAAGTATAATTGGAGAAAATACAAGAAATGTTCCAAGGTCATACCTGATACTAACTTCCACAGAGCATAACTGAGACTCTCCCTCCTATCATTTTACACTCTCAGCATCTCAGCATACATGTGATACCCCCCTTATCAGGAGGGGGACTCCCTCATTTTGATGCTATTTTTGCCCAAATTATGCCAAAATTTTGGAGTCTACCTCATTTGAACTGAGAATTTCCCTATATATTCTTTACTTTTGTTAAGAATCTCCCTCATTACAATGGCAAATCTCCCTCATACAGTTAAAAAAATTATCACATGTATGTCTCAGTTTCTCAATTTCTCTTTTACACTCTCACATTCTGATTACATATTCCATGCTTATGGTTCCCTTTATTCATTTTTCTCTTTTTAGTTTATCAAATTATGACACAACTGTATTTACCATAAGTAGTTTGACTTACTTGTTGACATGTTAAAAAAACTGATGGAGGAGTACAGAACAGTGTAGACCTTGATCATATGGGTTAAAAAGAATACACCACAACCTCTTTATAACACTATTGTTGGGATCCATAGCATAAACTGTGTTAGTTTAACAACCGTGCTATATCCAAACAAAAATGTATAGATTATATTGAAAAAAATGACCATTAATGGTCATTTTTCAATATAATCTATACATTTTTAGGATCCATCTTTGAACAGTGTTATATTCAAAACCGTGTTCTGTTATCGTGTTATAAAGAGGCTGAAGTGTAGTTTGCTTGTCTGTCTGAATACTTAGAGTAAATATGTTTGATCTGGGAAAGGTTTCCAAAAGGTAATACCATGAGAATCTCGTTAATCTAGTTAAAGAGGTAATTATGGTTAAGAAGCATTCTAACCAAAGCCTCCACCCACTGCAGTTCTATTTGTTATTTGTTTAGACTGCTTCTTAAAAGTGGGTCTGCACTGTTTGTGAAGAAATTCTATCTCAAGATTTCGGGTAATCAAAAGACTTGTTGAGGAGCACTTGATGATAATTCTGGGATAATATTTCTTCTCCATAAAAACTGGGGAAAATAACATTTGTTCCAGATTTATCATCAAATTCTCCTCATTTTTTTTTTTTTTTTTTTGTCTTTCAGTTAAGAGTTTTAAGGACCAATAAACATTGATAAGGTCATGTTGAGCCGATCAGTTAACCTACTAAAACCTACTTAACATTTTTCCTGGGCAGGTTTAGTCCTCTAAGCGGTTAACCTGTATCTGTGCATCACCAGTAACTATTAATGCCCTTCTTGAATCAGCGGAAGGAGGAGAATGACTGTAGAAATGATTTCACGATCAATCTCCACAGAAGTTATGTGGCTGAGCTAGGATTCGACTTGTGTCCTTTGAAATCTGTAGTCAGATGTGCAACCGACTGCATTATAGAGCCCAGCCATCCTCCTCATAAACAAGGCCTTTTGGTAACTGTGGTACAGATATATCCAGAAGTTTGTAAGAAATCATTTCAGTATTTGTGTCATTTATTGTAAGCATGAGCAGGAAAAATGGAGTAAAACTGGACATTTATGGAATAAAACAGAAATCAAGAAGAACAGTGGCTTTAAAATATAAAACCCACATCTAACAAGAAAAAATACAGTATACATTTTATAAACTACAAATAACTACCAGAAATAGACCAATCTAAAAATCATTACTCTAACATTATTTGAGCTGCATCATAGGTATAAATAGCATATGCGAACAGCAAAGGTTCAGGCAAGCCTGCGCATCTGTGCAGTCTCGCCAGTACCTATGCTGTTCGCTTGTGTAAGCCATAGGCGAAGGGGAAACTTCAGCAAAGAATTAGACATATGACCTTGCTAAGGAGCTGGGCATGCTCATTGAAAGACTCGTCACGAAAACATGCCTATATAATTTTGACCCCCTAAACCCCACTTTTGTATAGTAAAACTGGAGTTTACAGGGGTATACATTATTTTTCTTATTTCTGCTAAAAAACATAGATTGTGGGTACTCATTAGAACTGCTTCTCCAAGGCAGTTCTAATGAGTACACACAATCTATGTTTTGAGCAGAAATATGGAAAATATCAGATTTTTTTTTTATCTGAAAATTTTCATTTTTTGGTGGTAAAATTTTCGGTATATTTGAATAGACATGTTTTTGTAATAGATTCGACAGAAAGTCTGAAGAGCCTTTTTCTCATGACAAAGCTCTTTTTCATTACGAAAGCATGCACATTCAAATATATTGAAAATTTCACCACCAAAAGCTGAAAGTTTTCAGATAAAAATTCTGATAGTTTTCTTATTTCTGCTCAAAACATAGATTGTGGGTACTCGTTAGAACTGCCTCAATGTTTTTGAGCAGAAATAAGAAAAATAATGTATATCCCTGTAAACCCCAGTTTTACTATATAAAAAGGGGGGTTTAAGGGGGTCAAAATTATATAGGTATTTGTGATGTATTGGAAAAAAAATAAAAATGTAAAACAATATTACTCCGTCACTATCCTGTGATAGGGATAACTGTCAAAAATTGACGAAAGTTGCCCATTAGCAATTGCAAAGCAGAGCTCCACAATATAAGTGCACATAACAAGTTTGGAGAAAATCCATTAATATTTACTCAAAGTTTCGTCTGAAAACAGAAATACGGATGTGGGCATGACTCATGACAGCTTTTTTTGTAGGAAAAAGTAAAAATGTAAAACCATGATACACCGCCACTTTTATGTTTAGGGCAGATTACTCTGTCAAAAAATGACGAAATTTGCCCATTTGCAACCCCAATCCAAATCTCCACAATATCAATGCACATACCAAGTTTAGTGGAAATCCATTGTCATTTACTCAAGTTATCATCCATAAACGCAAATACGGATGAATGCACAACAAACCTACGGACACACTGACATTCAACGTGAAGCCATAATACCCAGACACTATTGTGTGGCAGGGTAAAAAGCAAAAGAAAAAAAAAAAGAAAACAACAAAAAATGATGAAATTTTAAACTAACTATGTACCCGTTACTGAAGAAAAGTTATAATGACGATTTTATTTTCAAGGTATAAACAACATTAGTAACTGCCTAATACTTTGTAACGTCTGACGTTATTAGTTCACAAGAAATCATCATGAAGGTTTAGTGTTTTACGTCCCTTTCAACATTTTTCAAGTCACATTAAAAAGATGAAAGGCTCTGTGCAATAAAGTGCCGTGCAGTCATGAGTTGAATTATATCTCAAATTAGGAATCAAAACTTGGCTTTGTGATCCAAAGCTGGGAGTGAGAATGGCTTGGCCACTTAGACAAGAACCTTATCATGTTAACCCTTCTCTTGCTAAATACATCATGCCCTGTCTAAGCAAACAATGTAGAGCCAGATCAGTTGGCTTCTGAAGAAGCCAACTGATCTGGATCTGCACTGTTTGTCATTAAATATGTGAATTTCTATCAAAAACCCGGATCAAGTAATCTGATTGGCTGGAAATTAGAAGTGGGCGTGTCACCTCATCAGATGACAAACTTATGCGATTCTTTCTTATTTCTCCTATGCAAATAATTTACCAGTAAATAAGGTTTGACATTTCATGCAAATTATCTCCTTAGGATGTCTCTGGGAAAATAAGAAAAATAGCTTAAAATGTCACCAGCTGCACCAAATCCATACATGAAATACAGTAAATGTGGGACAAATTCCGGGGATTACAATCTGAACCGGGGTACAGCTTATAACAACTGTTTGTCTGTTTAACTTTTTAATCTGCTTACTTTAAAACTGAAGGCAATATTTTAATATCCTTTTATTATTTAAGCTGGCTTGCTGCACGCATAATTTTTCATTGCGAAATAAGAAAACTTTTATCTGAATATCCATCTTATTTAAAGCTTAAAATATTGTTAAAAAAAAGTATGTGGACATGTTGGCTGTCCCCTGATACCTCCTCTTCACATTTTGAAAAAGCTCTGGACTTTCCCACAGTGGGCTTCAATAGGGCAGATGCTTCCATACTTAGCAATTATTATTAACCCTTAAAGCACTAAACAAAATCGTATCTGACAACATTCTTATTTTTTTTACTATTTTTCTAGAAAACAAGACTTGACATTTCATAAATGATTCACATGTCACACCTTATTTTCTCTGAAAAATACAAAAATAACGGAAATCATCTGCTGCTTTTGTGATTAGCACTTTCCAGCCAGACAATAAATTTGATAACATATTTCTCATTCTTACCAAAGAACAGGGTTCGACATTTCCTGTGACAGTAAAGAGAAGGGATATATTCCCAAGGGTGCTAGAGTGGTTTCCCTTTAAAAGGGAGGCAAATACATTTAATTTAAGAGAGCTTTCTTGCAGACCATGGTAATGTCTTAAATTCTGAACACCAATTTTATGACAAAATGGCATATGTAAACAGTACAGACCCCGATCGGACTGCTTCAAAAGCAGCAGTCTGATCAGGGTCTACTTTTTGTCATTCTATCAAGTATTTTGTGAAACAAACAAGTAAAAAAGAAATTGGGCCAAAAAGTATGTAATAAAGTGTTAAAAACTTTAGGACATTTACTGTATCCAAATAAATTTTTGTTTTAAATTCTAATTTCTCCCTGAAAACACAGTTTGACATTTCAAACTGTCCTGTAAGGATGACCCGATAGTAATGCTTATTCACTTTTTTTTAATGGGAAAATATTTTAAAATGTCATCACAACTGCAGCAGATTATACTTTTAAATATTTTGTTTTATTTAATTTTCATAGAAATTAAGTTGACATTTCATGTGAATTGTCTGTCATGCAGACAATTCACATGAAATGTCAAGACTTAATTTCTATAAAACAAAAATAGAATGTCTGCTACAAATTTTGCATGGCGGTTTAAGAGTTAACAGCATAGTTTGAGATGTTTTTTTAAGCCAAAAAGTACTGATATTTGTCTTATTTCTCAAAAAAAAAAATAAAAAAAAAATGTAAGGGTACTCATTAGAGTTGTCATAATAAGGCAATTCTGATGAGTCCTCACAACATATGTTTTCATAAAGAAATAAGCTATTCTCTCTGGGTACCCTGCTAGAGCCTGCAGGATAAACACATCTAGACAACAACTTTATACATACTCTAACACAGAACGAATAAATTAATGTTAGACCTTAACAAAGTTCAGACATGTACATCTACAATCCTTAACATTCTAAATACAACTGATCCATATCATAATATACTTGACACAAAAAAAGAAATACATACCAGATCTGTTTTGCATTCATATTTGTCTTTTGTTTCTTTTCCAATTAAGCAGCATTGCATTTCTTTTTACGGGCAGTATATAAGGATCTTTGAGTCACAGGCAGACAGAAAAAAAGCCTATAACCAACTGTGCATTGACACAGGCTGGTCTAACAGCAGGCCTCCATTGTCAGCTTCCAACAATGACTCATATCAGACAGTATAGATTTGCAGTCTGATCCCTTAGGCCTTCACTGCCAGCTCAGAAATGTGCCCCCACCCAAAAGACCCTTTTTCCATGGCCTGACTCAATTCTAATGCACCGATATACTGCAACCAAACATCCTCCACCTTGCAGAAAAACTTCTGGTGAATAAATACACTTTGGGATTGTCATATTTAAAGGGACATAACTTTTGCAGATCAATTTGCTTCCTCAGTATCTAAATCCTTTCCAAACTGGGGATTACTCTCAAAAATGAAGGAATTGCTCACAGAGGGAGCGGTCCCCAGTAAAGAGAAGGGAGACAATAGTTTAAAGACGAGTTATTTCCCTTCAAGGCATACCTCTTGCCCATTAACCATTAATCTGAAAATACCTTGAAAACTTAGGAGCTTTTTCCCCATCTTTATGCCAAAAATTTCCCTGTATATTATTTTTGCATCTAAATATATATTATTGGTTTACATCAGAATTGCCATGCAGAGGTATGTCTTTATACAGAACCATAACAAATTAGTGGTGATCAAAAATTCAACATCTTCTAGAGACCCTTAATTTAGTGCCTAAGACAGTTTTTTTTTTTGTGTGTGTGTGTGTGTGTGTGTGCGTGCGTGCGTGCATGTGTGTGCATGCATGCTTGCATGAGTGTGTGTGTGTGTGGCACATGCAAATAACACTTGTCATGCTTTATAAATTAAGATGTCATGCCCACTTCTGTCAGACAATCAGATTGAATTATCCAGGTTGTTGATACAAATTCACTCACTGAATGACAAACACTGCAGACCCAGATCAGTCGGCTTCTGAAACTGACTCATCTGGGTCTACACTGTTTGCAAAGATGGAGCATTTCTAGGATCAGCAGGACCAGGATTAAATTAAATCCCTGAAAACAGACAAACTTTGGCAAGTCTGCGCTGCAGTTTACTAGTGCACCATACCAAGATGCACTGTGGAAAACCAACACAATCCATACGTAGTCAGTAAAGATCCCGATCAGACTGCACAGCCGTGTAGCCTAGCCATGGTCTTCAATATAACTTATATACTGTAGTACTCTAAATACTGTGACACCTTAATTCCTCACCACACTTAAGCTAAAATTTGAACAGGTCCATTTGTCTGTGTTTTTATGGCCCAGTCAACCCAATGGGTCATGTCGAGTGCCGTCAGTTTACCTAACCATACTTTTACTGAGCAGACTTAGTCCTCTATGTGGTGAACCAGTATTGAGCACATTACACCACAACCTCTTTATAACACTATTGTTGGGGTCCACAGCATAAACCATGTTAGTTAAACAACCGTGTTATATCCAAACAAAAATGTATAGATAATATTGAAAAATGACCATTTATTGTCATTTTTCAATATAATCTGTACATTTTTGAGATCCATCTTTGAACCGTGTTATATCCAAAACCATGTTATAACGAACTGTGTTATAAAGAGGTTGTAGTGTATTTGCAAGAAACTGACAACTGCCCTTCTTGAATCAGCAGAAGGGAGAGAATGACCATAGAAAATATTTCATGATTAATCTCCACAATAGAATGCTGCTGACCAGATGGGGGATGAACTCACAACCTTCCGATTACCAGTCAGATGCACATCCAACTGAGCCTCCGAGGCCGGCTCTGAACAGATCCAATTTACTTCCTGTTGATGTGACTAAAAATGCTGGCTGAGTGGCAAACAGCATAGAACCTGATCAGACACTGCAATATGCAGTGTCTGATCTGGGTCTAAACTGTTTGTTCAGGCCTGTCTGTCCAAATACTTAGAGTTATTACAGTAATTCTCAATAAGACACTTTCTTTAAATCTAAAAATATTGATATCTTTTTTTTTTTTATTTCTCCACAAAAACTATAAAATGTGCCGCACTAAGACACTTATAATGAGTACCCATAACGTGTCTCCACAGCGAAATAAAAGAATTATCCGGACACCATACTCATCTAGAGCCGAGACCTTGTTAATCAGTAGTATTTAGTGATAATTCTGAGATAATTTTTCTTATTTCTCCATAAGATATGTTGTGGGTTTTCATTAGAAGTCCCTCAGAGAGGCGCTTCCAATGACTACCCACACCAAATATTTTTTTGTGGCAAGTTCAAGAAAATTCTCCCAGAATTATCATTAGATCTCCTCTTTAAGGCTTAGTTAGCACTCTGGGTAAAATGTTCAGCAGACAGCATATTGAAATATTTTTCTTACTTCTCCCAGAAAACAGGATTTGACATTTCATGCAAATTGTCTCCAATGGAGACAATTTGCATGAAATGTTAAAACTGTTTTCTGAGAAAAATATGAAAAATATAATCAATTTATCATCTACCGAATCTGCCTATGGCGGGGTAAGAGTTTAGTCCTCTGCTGAGTTATAAATATCAGGACCACATAAACTAAACAATGAAAAGTGATGACCTTGGTCAATCTGCAGGTTACTCTGGGTATTCCCTGTTCAAATATGAAATTATGTTGGTGTTCCTGTAGTGCATCTCATATGATAAATAAGGACAACACCAAAACATTCCAACTGAAAACTTTTTTTCCCATAATCCTCTACATCTGAACTCATTTGGAACACCTTGCCTGATTGCTTTCCACTTCCTGACTTGTCAGCATGTTAAATAAATCAAGTTTCCACATCTCCTATTATAGAAATACAATGGTTAAATAAAATTGTGATTTTGAAAGCTCATATCCAAATGTTGTAACCTTTAACCCTTAAAGTGCTAATTATAAGTACAGCAGACATTTTGATTTTTTCTTTGGTTATTTTTCTGTGAAATTAAGGCTTGACACTTCATGTGAATTGTCTGCCTTGTTTTATTTTCACTGAAAAATAAAAATAAAAAAAAAAGAATGTTATCTGCTGCAATTTTGCTCAGCGTTTTAAGCGGTTTTAAGGGACTGAATACATTTGGTAGAGTCCCACAATTTTTTGAAGGCAGACAAATATTATGACTTCTTGTTTCCTTTCTTTCTGGACAAGCCATTTCTTATTTATTATATGCAGTTCACGAAATATTTACTCACAATATACCCAGGTAAAATGATATATTTTCTGTTTTATTGTTTTCGGTAAAAAGAAGTAAAATATTTCTCATCTGTTCATGCATCTAGGAAAGCCTTCCCTGCAGTGGTCAACATAAGTTTTCACCAGAGCTCATGACAAGGTAATAATCTGTGACATGTATTGTAATTTTGCATCAAAACGTACATACCATAATAACCCCAATTCTTCGGACTCACAATTCCTTACTATACTTGTCCTAAAATATAATAAAGTCATTTTACTACCTATTGATGTGTCTAAAAACTGTTGGATGAGTGGCAAACAGGGTAGACCTTGATCAGATGCCACATTCTGTGGCATCTGATCTGTGTCTATACTGTTTGCTCAGACTTATCTGTCCGACTATTAGGGTAAACACGGTAGATGATACACTTCGGAAGTACCACAAAGTAAGTTTTTGTGCAAATGTAACATACATTATTTTCTGAATATCACCCTTTATCTGAACATAACTCTAAATGAAGATATTTTTCATATTTCTCCATAAAACATATCATCGAATGACCTAAAGTGTTCAACAATTTAAAATATTCTGATAATAAAGTATGTTGTTGGTTATTTCTTCTGTTATCTACCCTCTATCTTGAAAATGAAGCATATTGTATTGTGATGTATTGGCAGGTAAAAACAATTTGCCTTTTTTCTCTTTGTCTCCTCCACATTACTTAGTTCAGTCTTCAAATGAACCTATAGTTACATGTACAATACCATCTTGACTTTTTGTTTACTTGTGTAATATGTACATATGTATATACTGAGGGCCTCATGGAAGATTAGCTATTACATGTATTTGTGTAGGTGCTAAATGTTGTAACCCTCAAAAAATAAAGTTGTTACTTATTTACTTACTTACTTACTTAGTTACCCTATTCTTTGAAAAACATATGTTGTGGACTCATTAGAAGCGCTTCACCGAGATGCTTCTAATGAGTACCACAACATGTTTTTATGGAGAAATAAGAAAATTATGTATCCAGATACATCTCTTACAAAGAGCTATGTCTGAGCCTTGGTTTAGATTTTAACCTTCGTCCTGCTGAATAAATTAAGATGCCATGCCCACTTCTAATTTTCAGCCAATCAGGTTGCTTCATCCAGATTGTTGATATAAATTCACACATTGAATGGCAAACAGTGCAGATCCAGATCATTTGGCTTCTTCAGAAGCCAACTGATCTGGATCTGCACTGTTTGCAAAGGCAGGGTATATACATGTTCAGCAGGACAAGGGTAAACCTGCAACAGGTGAAACCTAGCCTACAAAATTTTAAAATATTTCAAAGAACAACATTACTCATTTTTGTCTTCTAGACATCACCTGTTGCACGATAAGTCAAATGTATCATTCCACTGGGCAGCTTTACTTTAGACCCATTAAAGCTAGGATGATTGTTTACCCTAGGTCCAAACTAAGTGACAATTAAGGTGACTTGTCGGGACATTTTTTTAAGAGTGAAAACCTTGATATATACTAGGGACAATAGTTAAGG
Source organism: Anodontia alba (assembly GCA_964016985.1). NCBI lineage: Eukaryota > Metazoa > Mollusca > Bivalvia > Lucinida > Lucinidae > Anodontia > Anodontia alba. Next base: position 18,276,054 of record OZ024838.1, on the reverse strand, counting down.
GAACCACCAAATTCAAGTAGAAAGAAGCAAATCTCCATGGCATAAGGAATGTTTATACACAAATGGCATCAGTATCTAGTCCATGCCCCACAAGCATTGATATATATATATATATAGATATATATATATATATATATATATACACACATGTGCGTTCGATACCAATGCCCGGTTTCAAAACAGCTTTGAATTTATCACACAGTCAAAGTCAAGGGGTTCCTTCAAATATTGTCCCTAGATATTTCTGGCTGATGGCACTACTAGGGAACTTCAATGCATGCAATCCATGCTTTGTCTGAACCACGAGTCAAAATCCCAGAGATAATATTTTTTTTTTTTGTTTCTCCATGAAAACATATGTTGTAGGAATCACTGGAATTGCTTTGCTGAGGCATGAAAATGTTGTGGGAACTTATTGGAATTCCAGTGTGTATCCACAACACAAGTTTTCATGGAGAAATAAGAAGAAATAAATATCAGAGGCAAATCTCAACTTGAGCCAATTTTATCCCTTGTCATGCTGAATAAATTAAGATGCCACACCCACTTCTAATTTTCAGCCAACCAGATTACTTCATCCAGGTTGTTGATACAAATTTAAATACTGCATGGCAAACAGTGCAGATCCAGATCAGTTTGCTTCCTCAGAATTAATGAGGCTTTTTGGTGGAGAATTCAGAAAAAAAGGACCATGATAGTACTATATCGCTCACCTGAGCTAACAGATTTACATACTTAATATTGAAGTTTCCCATAAGTACACTGCTTTAAGATTTTTGTACAAACGACCCCCAGCACTCTTGGTACAAGTCCATTAGATAAAGCTATATAAGTTTTCTATATAGATATAGGGAAAATAAGCCCTGCCCCCTGACGGCCATGTTTTTTGATAACTCATGGTGGCTTGAACAATCTTGGCAAAGAAGCATTTCTGCCACATTATATTGAAATCAGTCCAGTGGTTTCTGACAAGTAGACTTTTAAAATTTTCTATATAGATATATAGGGAAAATAAGCCTCACCCCCTGACCGCTATGTTTTTTAACAAATCATCATGGCTTGAACAATCTTGATAGAGGGTCATCCAAGGAACATTTCTTAAAAATAATATTGAAATCAGTCCAGTGGTGTCTGAGAAGGAGATTTTCAAAGTTTTCTATATAGATATATGTATATAGGGAAAATAAGCCCCACTGCATGACCTCCATGTTTTTCCAATGAATCATGATGGCTTGAACAACAATATTGGTAGAGGGTCACTAAAAAACATTTATGCCTGACAAAACTGAGATCAGTCCAATGGTTTCTCACAAGAAGATTTTTTAACAAGACCTGTCGCCGGACAGGATAACTCGTCTGATATTGCACATATTGTTTCTGGAAAATTCTAAGTCTGTGACCTTGATTTTGACATGACCTGTGTGTGGTGGGGGGAGTGGGGCGCAGTATCTATGTTTATACCAAATAGGAACTAAATCCATCATGTAGTTTAGAAGTAATGAGATCCTAAAAAACTTTGGCGTAAAATTTTAACATCAAAATTCTAAGTCTGTGACCTTGACATGACCTAGGGTGGTGGGGATTGGTACTGCGTAAATTTTGGACCAATATGTATCATCATACAAAAGATGAATCAAATCTGTGATAAGGTTAGGATTTAATGAAGTCTTAAAAACCTTAACGAAAACTTTAACATTTAAATTCTAAGTCTGTGACCTCGACCTCAAGGTCACGGTCATGAGTGCTGATGAAAACTTTTGACCAGTATCTATCATGATACCAAATAGGAACTAAATCCATCATTTAGTTTAGTAGTAATGAGATCCTAAAAACTTTGACATAAAAATTTAACATGAAAACTCTAAGTCTGTGACCTTGACCTTGACTTAAGTTGGTGGGGATGGTACTGCGCAAAATTTTGGACTACTATGTATCATAATACCAAAGATAAATCAAATCGGTGATAAGATTGGGAAATAATGAGGTCTTAAAAATTTTAACGAAAACTTTAACATTTAAATTCTAAGTCTGTCACCTTGACCTTGACATGACCTAGAGTGGTGGGTATGGTATTGCGCAAAATTTTGGACCAATATGTATCATCATACCAAAGATGAATCGAATTGGTGATAACATTAGGAAATAATGAGGTCTTAAAAACTTTAACATTTAAATTCTAAGTCTGTGACCTCGACCTCAAGGTCATGGTCATGAGTGCTGATGGTGCTGATAAAAACTTTGACCAGTGTCTATCATAATACCAAATAGGAACAAAATCCATCACTTAGTGTAGAAGCAATGAGATCCTAAAAACTTAGACATAAAATTTTAACATGAAAATTCTAAGTTTGTGATGACCTAGAGTGGCGGGGATGGTACTGCACAAAATTTTGGACCAATATGTATCATCATACCAAAGATGAATCAAATCGGTGATAAGGTTAGGAAATAATGAGGTCTTAAAAACTTTAACGAAAACTTTAACATTTGTGGACGCCGACGCCAACACCAACGCCAATAGCTCTTCCTGAACATTGTTCAGGCGAGCTAATAAAAAAATTATATAGATATACAGTCAAACCTGTGCTAAAGGTCACCTGTGTATTAAGCAATCACCTGCCTTTAAAGGCCACTATTTCAGATCTGATTGGCTGGAAATTAGAAGTGGGTGTGGCATCTTAATTTATTCAGCATAAGAAGCGTTAATCCTCTGAACAGTTAACCATTAATTGACAACTGCCCCTTTTGAATCAGCAGAAGGGAGAGAATGACCACAGAAATTATTTCATGATCAATCTTGAAAAAAGTTAAGTGGCCCAGGTTGGATTCAAACTTTCAACTATAACAGGACTGCTGTTCTGATATTGCACTTCTGAAATTACCAAAGAATGTCCACTAAAAATGGAAAGCAAGCAGACTCAGTATTATTATTATCTGTTTACAAAAAATAACAACACATTTTGTAGTTCAACATATAAACAAGTTACACAAGGGTTTTATATGATAATACATATAACACTAAATATTGCAGTAAGGTTCCAGCATTTAACCAATGAAATGTCTCCTTACATTGTTAGATCTACATACTGACCAATCCAATTGTCTTTTATATCCAGACTGGCCAATGAGATCTCTGTAGTCATAAAGCACTATTTGGATTATCCAATCAGAATTCGTTTTTATATTCCAATCCTACATCTGCAATCTAATTGGCCACCATTCAACTAATCAGAAAAGTTCCTGAATACATCCACCAATAAAAAATGAGCTATCATAATATACATTAATCAGAGAATTGTACACCTCCATCTTGATTTGCTAGGCTGGCTTTGATTGGCCTTTAATACCTGCCCTTTAGGTTGTGGACTTGAAGCTTCCTGTAAAATAAAAATAAATAAAAAGTAACACAATGAAGCTGAAAGTTTTTATGTCCCTTTTCAAAGGGAAATCACTCTAAAAGAGGAGAATTTTTCCCTGGTATTCAACAACTTCTCAACGGCAGCTACTGTTAAAACAAATGAACTGTTTCCCAGTGGTAGGAACAAATTATCTCCTTTATGAGTAGTCCCCTTTGAGAAGTGAGACAAATATTTTCTGGTCAGTGACCTCCCCTGGAGGTTGCCATAACTTATGGAAAAATGAAAAAAAGAACATTAAAACTATAGTGTAATTCCAAATTCTAACTGTGTAATTCCAAATATGATTCCAATTTCACTCAGTCACATAGATTCAACCCTTTCTTAACTTTAGAAAGTAACTGCTGTTGATGAAATTATAAGTGATAGGATCTAGGCAACAGTATAATTTAAAAAATACTTTCGGATAAATTTTCTTGTTTCTCCACAGGGTGCTTCATAGAAAAAAAAATATCTTTTGTGGACAAAAAAAAAAATTATCCTATAAATATCTATATACCAGTAATAGAAAATCTGAAAGGAGAACCATCTGGAACTACCATGACAAAACAAGAGATAAACTAGAAGAGCCCTTAACCCTTAAAGTGCCAATCACAACTGCAGCAGATGACAATTTTTTTTTTTTTTTATTTTTGAGAGAAAACAAGTCTTGACATTTCATGTGAATTGTCTAAAAAAAAATGTCAAGACTTGTTTTCTCTGAAAAATGAAAAAAAAAATTTAGAATGTCGTCTGTTACAAATTTTGCTTGGCTCTTTAAGGGTTAAGGGGATGAATGCCCTTACTACTGCCAGTGTGGCTTTGTAGATGTATTATTCTGAACAAAAACAAAAGAAGAGTGATTTCATTAATATTACAAAGTAAATCAAGGGTATATAAACAATAAAAACTTAATCAGAGTTCTGTGACCTTTATGCATATGCCTAGCCTATGTTCTTACTTTGCTGCAAGTTTCAAATCATTATCTTGAAAACTGTAGCGAGGCTCAAACCACAGTGGTGAGAAACCTAATGGATTAAGAGTCAACTCTCCTATCCACTAGGCTATGGGGGCCTGCGACATGTCTTTTGAAAATACAGAACAAAATACAAATTTCATCTGTTCTTTTCAATCAAGAATTACAAGCCAGGCCGTGGGTAATGTTGTGTCGTCACCCTTAGAAGAATAGGAAAGGGACAGAAGGGATATTGGAGAGAGAGAATAGATATAGAGAGAGGAGACTAAGAGATAAGCAAATGACAGTCAAGAAACAGACATACTGACATAGTATTACCACCAGTTACATTATACCAAAGTCCTAGCTCTTCTTCCTAAAGCTGAATGCCAAAGAACAGCTAGTACCATTTTTAGAAAGTTTAAGGTACGGCCTGGCCAGGGATAAAACACAGTCTTCTGATCAAAAGGCAAACACTCTACCAACTAAGCCACTTGGACTGGTATTCCCTGATTAGACAGAAACTACAGAGTCTACCAACTCAGACACTCCGACAGGTATGCCCTGATTAGACAGAAAATCACAAACCATTTTTCTATCCATCTTTGCTTTTATATCTCTGGCTAGTGTGAGAAAGGCTTCCTCCACATTTACACTCGCTTTAGCACTCGTTTCCATGAATTTAATACCATGCTCTATCGCTAGCTGTTCTCCCCGTTCTTTTGACACCTGCCGTTTATCGTTCATATCACATTTGTTGCCGAGGATCATTTTTTCTACATCTCGTGAGGCATGCTGTAAAAACAAAGATAGTTTATGATGATGATGAAGAACTGGGCCCAGCTGTTCAAATATAATGATGTCATTAGTTAATGTATCGTTAAAACTTTGTTTGTGTTGAGGTTTTACGGCCCAGTCAACCCAATGGGGTCATGTCGAGCGTGGTCAGTTTACCTAACCACACGTTTACTGGGCAGGCTTAGTCCTCTAAGCGGTTAACCAGTATTGTGCACATTCTTTCGCCAGAAACGGACAACTGCCCTTCTTGAATCAGCGGAAGGGAGAGGATGACCATAGAAAATATTTCATGATCAATCTCCACGAAAGAAAGTTGCCGACCTCGGCGGGGGTTGAACCCACGACCTCCTGGTCTCCAGTCGGATGGCCCATCCAACTGAGCCACCGAGGCCGGCGTTACTTGATCATTAAATATGGTATATACGCTAATATTTTTGCTGAAAAATGTGAGTAGCTTTTGCATTTGCATTTTTTCAGCAAAAATAACTGAATTAGATATTGTACTTACAAGAACAATTAACATTTTAACCACTAACAAACCTGTTAAGCTAACAATGCTTTGAACAACTGGGCCCTGGTATTTTACATCCCTTTCAAAATAATTTGAGTCATACTGAGACAATGAAAGGGTGATAATGGAAGGCTGTGAGCAATAAAGTGCTGTTAAGTAATGAGCTAAATTTCGCCTCCTGCAGAATTGGAATCCCAGTCTTAGAACAAAAAACTGATTAGTTAAAAAATTTTTACACAGTGAAACCTCCACCAATAGTCACCTCTAAAGGGCACTTGATACCTGACAGGATTTCTGCCATTTTTACAAGGGAGTGACTTTTGTGACTTCCTCAGGGGTTCAGTTTGACATCGGCCATTGGCCATAGTCCGCCAAAATTTACAGATATCCGAAACTTTTCAGACCTGGTTGGACACATTGTCTGATTGCCATTTTTGGCTTCTAATATATTGTTTACATTTGATGCCGATCTTTACCTTGTAAAATGACTGATGATTGGTCAATCTAAAATGTACTGGACAGCTTATCAAATAGTACTGATTTTTTGTGATGTTCAGTAATGCCGGTTAGTTTCGCTTCCGCAAACCCAATGAACCAGTCAAATTTGTTTGGCCGAAACATAGATAAGGCCGAATACTGTTTAAGTTACTTCCCTTGATCTCATCCAATTAATTTATATGTGACACCATGCCAGGTGAAATATTGTGCTAGTGATGTAAAGGGTTGGACATAACATCGCACAAAAAATGCCCCCTAGAAAGCAACAAAAGTTGAAATTTATCATGCCGACATCAAGTAGTGACCAAACGGAATCCCTACAAGAGAAATGGCGATAATGATGCCAGCACCCCACCCAGAAAAGTGATTTTTCTAGCTTTTATAATTTGTCCAAGAAAATTTCAAAATGTCCAGAGGAACCAGCTGCCATTTAGACAAAATGTCAGGAACTGATTTTGATCTAGCTGAATCACTGAATCCTGCTGGCTTTCTTGCACATTAAAGCCATTCTAAATGTGGATTTGCTCTGAATGTAATGGGATGAATAAGAAGCTTATAATTCTACTACTGGTGCTATGATGCTTGAAAGGACTTACAGGAGGAAAGTGCCATTCATTGGCTAGCTGACTGCAGCATGAATAGCATTAATGTGTTTGTATAACCCTTGCTGTAAGAAGATTAGATTAGGAAATGATTTCAAGTTTTATTACTTTTACTGTGGTCTTTTAACCTTTACCACTCTCTGGGCGAATTCAGCAGATGAAAATCTGATGATATTTTTCAATTTGTTTTCCCAGAAATCAGGGTTTGACATTTCATGCAAACTGTCTCAGATTGCAAGAAATGTCAAACCCTGTTTTCTGAAGAAAAAAAGTTAGAAAAATATTTTAGAATGTCATCTTCTGAATTTTTTACCCAGCATGCTAAGAATTAACCCTGTCTCAGATTGCAAGAAATGTCAAACCCTGTTTTCTGAAGAAAAAAAGTTAGAAAAATATTTTAGAATGTCATCTTCTGAATTTTTTACCCAGCATGCTAAGAATTAACCAGCTTTGATGTAACTGGCATGTGTAATTATTATTTCTGCGACCATTTATTGAAGTACTGCAGAGGTGAAAGTTATTATCATAAAAGTTTCACTAAGAGAAGTAGATTAAATTTCCTGATTAGCGCTCAGTCAGAAGCCAATCAAAAGCCACACAACATGTTGTATATCCTAGAGAGCTAATAGCCCTGTATGTAGACTATAAGCCACTGGAGCAAATTCTTTCCTTTCAGGGTAGAAGAGAAGGTAGAGAAGATGAAAGAGGGAGAAAGAGGAAAATGAATGAAAGTGAAGAAACAGAAGAAACTAGAAATGTGTCAGTATGACACAGATGCCCCCACCCAGGGCCATCCTCACCCTCGGGCAGGTATTTTGCAAAAACTGAAGTTGAAAAAAGGGCCATAACTCTCATAATAATTGGCAGATTTTACAATAAATCGAACTTGACCATATTTTATGATTATATTACCTGGGTATAAAATATGAATCCAATACACATATCCTTTTTTAAAAAAATATCAGAAGGAAAACATCTTTTGAAGGTGAAAAAGGGCCATAACTCCCATAATAATGGGTTGATTTTACCCATATTAGAACTTGACCTCTATTTTATGATTATATACCTGTGTGTTAAATATGAATTCAATACACTAATGTTTTCAAAAGATATCAAACTGAAACTATTTCTCAAAGTTGAAAAAGGGCTGTAACTCCAAATATAATTGGTGGATTTTACCCTAAATCAAACTTGATCTATATTTTATAATTATATGCTTCTGTATAAAATAACAATCCAATTCACTAATCTTTTCAAAAGTTATGGAACGGAAACCATTTTTCAAAGTTGAAAAAGGGCCATAACTCCAAAAATAATTGGTGGATTTTACCCTAAATCCAACTTGACATACATTTTATGATTATATACCTGTGTATAAAATTTGAATCCAATACACTAATCTTTTCAAAAGATATCAAACGGAAACCCTTTTTCAACTATTTTTCAACATTAATAAAGGGCCGTAACTCCAAAAATAATTGGTGGATTTTACCCTAAATCAAACTTAATCTATATTTTATAATTATATGCTTGTGTATAAAATATGAATCCAATACACCAATCTTTTCAAAAGTTATAGAACGGAAACCATTGTTCAAAGTCGAAAAAGGGCCATAACTCCCAAAATAATATATGGATTTTACTCTAAATCAAACTTGACCTACATTTTAAGATTATATACCTGTGTACAAAATTTCAATCCAATACACCTATCCTTTCAAAAGATATCGCACGGAAACCATTTTTCAAAGTTGAAAATTTTTCAAAGTTGAAAAGGGCCATAACTCCCAAAATAATTGGCGGATTTTACCCTAAATCGAACTTGACCTACATTTTATGATTATATACCTGTGTATAAAATTTCAATCCAATATACCAATCCTTTCAAAAGATATCACACGGAAACCAAAAGTGTTACGTACGGGACGGATGGATGGGGCAGACCGACGTACGTACGGACAGCGGTGATACTATATGCCCCCCCCCATTGAAAATGGCGGGGGCATAATAAAACCATTCCCCCTCTACCCTTACCTTCTGCAATGATAGCAGGCCTTGCCCAATTGGACGCCCAGGTGAGGTAAGATACACAACACCTGTGCCTCACCCAACCACCCCCTCATACTAAACAATGAAAGGATGATAATGAAAGTGATAATGAAAGATAATGAAGAGCTATACAGCCATCAGCTGAATTCTGCCTCTAGCAGGATTCAAACCAGGGACCTCCTGATATGAGGTCAGGAGCTCTAACCACTTGGTCTCCCGGACACTTCTGAGAGCAGTGACCACATACACAAGAATGAAAAGAGCATAGCAACAGATAAGGCGCTTTTTTCATCTGAAAAATGCTGATATCTTTCTTATTTCTCCACAAAAAATAAATGTTGTGGGTACTCATTAGAAGCACCTCAGTGAGGTGCTTCTAATGAGTACCCACAACATATGTTTTCATCGAGAAATAAGAAAAATATTATGCGGATACTCCCTCTTATCTGTAGTCATGAAAAGATAAAGTGCCAAAGTTTTCTAGGCAAGACTAACTAGTTTCAACCAATTAGGACTCATCAGTGAGCTCATGTAAATTTTCAAAACTCCTAGAAAATGGTCTCAATAGACAATGACCACAAAGGATCAGAAAAAAATATCTATAATTTGCTTAGCACTCTGGGTAAAAATTTCAGCAGACGACATTTTGAAATATTTTTTTTTTCTTATTTTTTTCCAGGAAACAGACTTTGATATTTCATGCAAATTGTTTCCAATGGAGACAATTTGCATGAAATGCCAAAAATGCACGTCTAGCCCGTGGTTTGATTACATTTGTCAATTTTAATCACGAGGACAACTACCTTAAGGAAATTTTGGCTCGACCCAAAAAGAAGAAGAAGAAGAAAACTAGAAATCAAACTGTTGTTGCATATGGAAAAAGCATACAAAGCATTCGGTTGAAATCTGTGTATTGTTGATGATGATTTCCTGGTATATATCTCTTTTGACATAAGAGATGATGAACTGGTGAAAATGTAAGCTTTGCGCAAATTGCAATGAAGCACCATACAGTCATGAGCTGAATTCTGCCTCATGATCAAAAGTGAAGAGCGCTAACTGCTCAACGACATAGACGCCTGCAACGGTACAGAAGGTAACAGCATAGCATAGGTCTAGATACGAGGGTCCTGCAAAAAGTTTTGTCACTGGGTTCGGATTACTTCAGTGCTACGTTTTATCAAGCATATTTTTATTACAAACCTTCAAAGTATTCCCCCTTTGCTGAAACACATTTTTGTCACCTTTTTACCCAGTCGCGAAAAGCAGATAAATAGTCTTCTTTTGGTATCTGTTGGAGACACTGATAAACAGCGCTGCCAAGAGAACTTCTAGACTTATATTTATTTCCAGAAAGCATTTTCTTAAGCCTTGGAAATAAAAAGAAGTCACAGGGACTCAGGTCAGGTGAATAAGGTGGATGGTTTAAAACTTCCACCTTTTCAGAAGCCAAAAAGAAATTTAACAACCTCACGCCTATAAGAAGTGGCGTTGTCATGTAAAAGGTGGACATCTGACCATCCTTTGCTTGGTCATTAAAAGAATTCACAGGGACTCAGGTCAGGTGAATAAGGTGGATGGTTTAAAACTTCCACCTTTTCAGAAGCCAAAAAAAGATTTAACAACCTCACGCCTATAAGATTTTTGATTGTGTTGGGGTTTAACGACACGTCAACCCTTGAGGGTCATTTTGTGTCGTCTCCCAGAAAAAGGGAGAAAAGAGATAGAAGAGAGAGTAGAGGAGATGAAAGAGAGGGACAGGGAAGAACGAGGAACAGGAATGAAAGTGAAGAAACAGAAGAAATAAAAACATTCCCCCTCTACCCTTACCCACTACAAGGATAGCAGGCCTTGCCCAACTGTAAGCCAATATCAGTTGGACGCCCCGGTGATGTAAGATACACAGCACCTTCGCACCACCCGACCACCCCCCACGCCTATAAGAAGTGGCGTTGTCATGTAAAAGGTGGACATCTGACCATCCTTTGCTTGGTCGTTTCTTATTGTAACAAGTAAATTGGTCAGTGTATATGACTGCATCTATTTCTATTTGAAATAACTTGGTCAGTTGGAAAGCAATTTGAATGAAATAAATGGGTATCGTTAGCTATTCAACACACCAAGCAAGTGCAGTGAAGCATTTTAAAATGTACCTGGGATAAAACCAAGGAAGCCTATTAGTGACAGAACTTTTTGCAGGACCCTTGTAAGAATGGGTATCAGGTTAATATTTTTATTATTTCTCCATGGAAAGGTGCTTCTAATGAGTACCCACAACATATACATACATTCAGGAACAATAATTCTTGAATACTCCCTTTATTGTAATCAATGCAGCCAATGAACATTTGAATTGAAGTTTTATGGCCCAGTCAACAATGTTTAGGTGATGTTGAGCCAGTCAACCTTTTTCCTGGGCAGGCTTAGTCCTCTAAGTGGTTTACCATTACTTGTGCACATACTTTTGCTAGTAATTGACAACTGCCCTTCTTGAATCAGAAGAAGAGGGAGAATGACCGTGCAAATGATTTCATGATAAATCTTTATGAAAATTATGTGGCCCAGCTTGAGACCCTGGCTCTGCAGTCAGACTGCTACTGACTGAAATATGGTGCCCAGCTGACCAGAAAGAGGAACTGGCAGAAGAAAAGATGGGGAACACATCATGGACTGGACCGACAGTTGAAAACATACCAAAATGGACCAACAACCAATGACAGACAAGGTTATGGGACTAGAGTGAAGTCAAGACAAAGCTGTAATTAAGGAACCCCCAAACATTGCATTGTATGGGATCAAATCAAAGGTATCAATGAGTAGTTTATGTGATTTAAAAGCCAATGAACAAAAGCAGGTCAAAAGGGAAAACAAATGTTTTATTGACAGCAGTGGCACAAATAAGAGGGTGTGCTTGCTATGTTGCTGATGTGGAATAAGTTTTGTATACCTCTCGAAATTTATCATTTAACTGAAAATGGCAAAGACAAATGATTATAATGATGATGATTATGTGTTTTAACCCTTAAAGTGCCAAGAAAATCTTCATCTGAAAATGTCGTCTGCTTATGTTGTCTGCTGCATCTTCTTGCAAACTTTTCAAACTTACATTTTGCATATAGGCAAACAGTGTGGACCCAGATCAGACTGCTCCTAAAGCAGTCTGATCTGGGTCCACACTGTTTGCAACAATGACTTTTAAAGTAACTGGCAGAAGACAAAGCAGACGACAATTGTTGTGATTGGCGCTTTAAGGGTTAAATCTTTTTCTTTCAACATTATTAAAGTCATATAGAGATGATAAAGGGGTGCACTGAAACATTGTAGTCATGAGCTCAATTCTGCCTCCAGTGGGATTCGGGTCAAAGGACCTTGTGATAGAAGTTGGGAGGATACCTACTAAGGCACCTGGATGCTTCATATCGAGATGATGAAGGCGAAACAATGAAAGGGTCTCTGCAATGAAGCACTGTACAGTAATGAGATGAACTCCATCTCTAGTGGGATTCGAACCTGGAACCTCGTTATCCGAAGTAAGATGCCCTACCTGTTCCGCCAACTAGACATTTCCAATGACAATTGACACCAGCAACTACCATATTTACTCTAAGTATTGGGACACCTTATCTACTTACCATACTTGTCCTAAAATTTGAAAAAGTCTGATCTACTACTTCTTGATGTGTCTAAAATATTGCTGTTTGTTCTGTGGTGTCTGTTCTGGGTCTACACTGTTTGCTCAGCCTGTCTGCTCCAATATTTAGGGATATTACAGTAAAAAGTTATGAAGAAAGTGAGAGCAAATTAAAGGGACTCATATACATAATCCCTCTTAATTCAAGATTGGCAAAAAGCTGGTCAAAATCAGTACTGACCGGGCCAGTAGTTAAAACAGGTTTTAACCGGTCATTACTGGTCAAATGGTAGTTGATTGGGTCGATTAAATCACTGGAGTAAAGGCTCTCAAACCCCATTTTTTTACTTTTTATTTATTTATTCTTTTTTTTTTTTGTTAGTTTGAGTTGTAGTTTTACAGCAGAGTCAACCTATATCCTGCTCATGTCGAGCAGTCACTTAACCCATTGTATACTGAATAGACTCTCCCACACTATATATTGGAAGAGTCCAATTTCAAGTTTCGGTACATCCGGCTATGAGATTTACATATTCCTAGAGAAAAATGGCTAAAATTTTTGCAAACAGTGGAGAAACTGATCATACACCACATTCTGTGGCATCTGATCTGGGTCTGCACTGTTTGCGAGTTACCCTTTTACGGATCTCCCGACTACAATGGGTTAAACCTTAGCACTCTGGGTAAGAAATTTCAGCAGACGACATTCTGAAACACTTTTCTTATTTTTCCCAGGAAACAGGCTTTGGCATTTCATGAAAATTCTCTCCTTAGGAGACAATTTGCATGAAATGTCAAATCCTGTTTTCTGAGCAAACTAAGAAAAATATCAATTTGTCGTCTGCTGAGAGTAGTAATGGTTAGCCTTCTCACACTGTTTCTGGGCAGGCTTTGTCCTCTCAGAGATTAACCCTAGTCCTGTTGAACCCGGGTAAGTCCTGCCTTTGCAAACTGTAGATCCAGATCAGTCTGCTTCTGAAGAAGCCAACTGATCTGGATCTGCACTGTTTGCCATTAAGTATGTGAATTTATATCAACAATCTGGATCAAGTAATCTGATTGGCTGAAAATTAGAAATGGGCGTGGCTTCTTAATTTATTCAGCAGGACAAGGGTTAATGAGTACTTGTGTACTTTTGTCAGTCACTGACCACTGCTCTTCTTGAATAAGCAGAAGGAGAAGAGTGACCATGGAAATTATTTCTTGATAAATCTCCATAAAAGTCATGTGGTCGAGCTGGAAACCCATTTTGTGAATGAGTTTATTCTAAAAGAAATATTGTCCCAGAATCTATACTGGAGTTTTGTTAGATAGTAAAAGGATCCAAGGGACCATTCTTACCCGGTGGTCCCAGTGTTGCTCTTACTCTCTGTAGCTTTGTGGTTTATTCTACGAGGCGATTTATATTGTCTTGCTTTGTGTTCTTTTCAGTCCTTTTAGCATTGTGATTACCTCATTTTGGGGAAGAGAGAGCTGGTCTGTGTGCTTTTTTGTGCATTTTGTGCATTTGTTTGTTCTGCCCATGTTGGGTTGTGTCTCTTTCCTCTTTCTCTTGATGTCAGGGACTGGCTGCAACTTATGATTGGGGCACTTCCTGGACTTTTCTTTTTACCTTTCTTCGGGCCAACAGCCTATGTAGTTGTGCAGTCTGATCGGAGTCTTCGTGTGTCAAAAGGTATACCATCTCATACTACAGCTCATATTATAAACATACTGATAAGCATAAGTGCCACTCTGCCAAATTAACCATTCAACTGCCAATCACAACAATTGTCGTCTGCTTTGTCATCTGCTAGTGATTTTAAAAGTTATTTTTGCAAACAGTGTGGACTCAGATCAGACTGCTCCTTTAGGAGCAGTCTGATCAGGGTCCACACTGTTTACCTGTATGTAAAAATAGGTTTGAAAAGTTTGCAAGAATATTCAGCAGACGACATAAACAGACGACAGGTTTTCCTGGCATTTTAAGGGTTAATACAATGAGAATCAGATGCAAAGACTCACAAAATTGATTTTATGGATTGTCCATGTTCACTTGGTTCACTGTCCATCATTATGTCACTATGCATTCCACACTCAATACACAACTAGAGAGTGACTTTGTATACTAACAGAATGATACTATCGGCAAACATTTATAAGCTGACAGTGCTAACCACAAAGCCACGAGCCCAGTTTTCATAATTAATAATTCTTACCTCTTCAATATTTCTAATCCAGTTTCGGATGTTGTCAAATGACTTCTCATTTGTTATATCGTAAACAAGCATAATACCCTGAAATAAAAAAAACAAAACAACTTAATTCCTCTCTCACACAAGTGTGCTAAGCTTAGACCAAGCTTTTTGTGAAAGCTAATACTTGGTTATAATGTCGATTTTAATACTTGTACATGTGTCTAAAAACTGCCAGAAGAGTGACCCTGATCAGATGTTGTGTGCTTTGGTGTCCAATGTTGGTCTCCATTGTTTGCTCAGGTTTGTCTGTCTGTCTGTCTAAATACTTAAGGTAAATACAGTAATTTTGGTATTTGTTTGGGAGGATATTCACTTTTTTACACCAAACTGAAAAGGTAGTGTATAGGAATACGTTTGTACTTATTTACCTCAGCAAATCTTGAAGATAATCTTACTTGTAGGCCAATTCAAAATGTGTACCGACAATATGGCATTTCATCACTTCTAATGAGTGCCCACAACATATGTTTTTATGGAGAACTGGAGAAAATTAGCACATAATTATCACCAAATACTCCTCAACAATTCCTCTACTATACAATGTCGAGTAGTACTCATTTTAAATTGTGCATATGAAAACAAAAGATGCGGATCCTGCAGGCTGATCAGTGCCTTCATTTCTCCCTCAGGGGCTTGTAAAACCAGGTTTAAGATCTCCAATACCTGCCCCAGTGTCTCAGTCGGATGCGTGTCTAACTGGTGATCAGGAGGTCATGGGTTTGATCCTCTTCAGGTCCTGCAACATTCTGATGTAAAGATTAATAATGAAATATTTTGAATTTTTCTAGTCATTCTCTCTCTTACGCTGTTTCAAGAAGGGCAGTTGTCAATTTCTGGTGAAAAAATACACACAAATACTGGTTAACATCTAAGAGGACTAAGCCTACCGAGGACAAGTGAGGATAGGTAAACTGACCTGCTCAACATGACCCTTATGGGTTTACTGGGCTGTAAAACCTCAACTTAGTTTTACTGTTGACCATTCCAAGGTGGTACAGTAAATTAACCCATTGTAGATTGAATAGACTCTCCCACACTATATATTGGAAAAGTCCAACAGGGTTTTCCCGGACGCAGGATATTGCGTCTGAGACTCTCAAAAACGTGTCTCGGACGCACAAAAGAAAAACGTGTGCGTCCACCTGGACTCGCAAAATTGTGTAAGTGTGAAAACAAACAACCAAAAATCATTATTTTAACCTGTTCTTCGGTGATTTTGATACAGTTTTTCTACCGATGTTTTTTCACTTTCGCGTGGTTTCCATAATCTTTTTATAGAACAAGGATAAAATCCATATCGTTTTGTGATCCGCAACCTCCGTAATGTGTCAGCGTTCCCTTTCGTAAGCAGCCGAGCTATAACGATAACTTACGGGAACAGCCGATTGAAAACAGACTGGTTACCGGTTTTTCACTGCATACATTTGCGAGCTACATACTGAGTTGGAATCCAGTATTTTCTTTTATTTATAACTGGTCTATTTTTAACACCGCTCGCTGTAATGAGTCAGCGAAAAACCCACTGTACATGTGCAGTATGGCAAAACAGTTTGATATTAAGCATTTTTTAGTCAAAAAGCCATGTCAGACCGACTTGAACAGTACTAAACAGACTTTAGGATCAGAGGCAGCTGAAGATAAATCTGATCTGACAGAATCAATGGGTAAATACATTTTTTTTCTCTGTCTAATGGTGAAAAGAGTGGTATACTATGAACGCTGGACACTTGTTCAATATGAGTCATAGTTACCATTCCCAACTCTTTTCCTTTCTGTTTGCCCTTATCTTCCAAAGGCCCTTATTTTGAAGTTAGAAATATGCCTAGGCTAAGGGCCACTATGCCAAAATTTTTCAAAAAGTCGCAATTGCACCCCCACTCCAGATAAGTATCTAATCTAAATGATAGATTTCCTGCAGATGACCTTGATTTGTTGGAGTCATTTGATATTCTCCTCAACCCAGCAAGGTATCCTAATGCCCCAGCTGAAATTCAGCAGTATGGTCTTAATCAACTTCAGACCCTCTGTGACCATTACCAAAATGAGGTTGACAGAAACAGGGCCCAAGCAGCCTTTTTGCTTTTCAAGCATCTAGCAAAGTCCTACAAGGGCTCTCTGTCATTTGCAAAGTTTTGTTGCAAATTAATCAATGACTACAGTCACCAGTATCCAGACTTTGCTACTCTGGCCAGATTGGCTGTGATCAGTCCAGTGTCCTCTGCTCCATGTGAGCGAGGTTTTTCAGTGCAGAACTCTCTGAAAAACAAAGTCAGGAACAGACTTAATCCTGAAAGACTGAACAGGATTATGTTCGTCAAGCTGGTTGGGCCAGACATTGACCAGTTTGATTTTCCTGTGGCTGCCAGATTATTTGACAATATGGAAACTAGAATTAAATAAATATTATATTTGAAAGATCATATAACTGACTGAATACCTTGTCACTGAACTGTTTATCTAGTCACTGAACTGTTTATCTAGTCATTGCCAGTAGTAGTCTGTTGAGTCTTTCAGGATAATACTGAGTCAGAGTGCGTTTCTGAAGACTGAAGTTCAAATGTTGTGTTATTAATAGCGTTCAAAGTTATTATAATTATTATTAAATAGATAATTTCATGTCGGAATAGCTTTTTATTTCTACTGTTGTTCAATTCCTGTTGAAGTGGCAGTTTTGGTTATTTTAAGAAACACCACAGAACATTTTCATGCATCATTTAATTTGTGGACTCTTGATTTTTGCTGTTGGACCCTCAAATAACTGAGGCGAGAGTCCACAGGACTCCCAGACCTCAAAGCTGAGGGAAAACCCTGGTCCAATTTTAATTTTAGGTAGGTGAGGCTATGAGATTTACATATTCCTACAGAAAAACAGCTAAACTTTTTGCAAACAGTGAGACCCTGATCAGAGGCCGCATTCTGCGGCCTCTGATCTGGGTCTGCACTGTTTGCCAATTACCCTTTTACCAACTACAATGGGTTAAGACCAGCTTTTGCTAGTCCAATATGGGTTTTTCTTGTTTTTCTGTTTTCTATACACCTCCAGATAAGCAGGGGTATCCGCATCATATTTTTCTTATTTCTCCACAAAAATATGTTGTAGGTATTCATTAGAAGCATCTCAGCGAGCTGCTTCTAATTAGTACCAGTACCACGACAGTAAGAACAATATCAGTACTTTTGGGTTGAATTGATTGTGTTGGGGTTTAATGACTCGTCAACCCTTGTAGGTCATTTTGTGTCGTCTCCCAGAGAAAGGGAGAAAAGGGATAGAAAAGATAGCAGAAGGATTGAAAAAAAAAAAAAAAAAAAAAAAAATACATCTTATCTGGAGCTATGTTCTATATTAAAAATTAAGACCACCCCACTAATCAGACGACATTTAGGCTGCACCAAAGGTGGCCTTAATACTCTAAAGGAGACAATTTCCATGAAATTTCAAATCCTGTTTTCTGGGTAAAAGAAAAGAAAATCAATTTGTCATCTGCTGAATTAGCCAAGAGAGTGGTAAAGGTTAACTGAGGATGGTTAAAAATGTGGAATAACAACTTACCATTGCACCTCTGTAATAGGCCGTGGTTATTGTTCGGAATCGTTCCTGACCAGCAGTATCCCTGGAATACAGATGAAAACAGCAATTATTGCATGGCACATATAATTCAGTGATGACTTTTTTAGAAGTAACAATGTGCCAACATAGATCCAGTTCACCAGCCTCGGTGGCTCAGTCAGATGGGCATCTGAATGGTGATCAGGTTGCCAGTTCAATCTCTGCCGGGTTTGGCAATACTCTTTCGTAGAGATTGACCATGAAATATTTTCTATGGTCATTCTCTCCCTCCGCTGATTCAAGAAGGGCAGGTTGTCAGTTTCTGGTGAAAGAATGTGCTGCTTAGAGGACTAAGCCTGTCGAGAAAAGTGTGGTTTGGTAAAGTGACTGGCTTGACTTGACCCTAATGGGGTGGAGGGGGATTTTTTTGTGAAGCAATAAAAAGTATATCAACAATTTTAAGTAATTTTTAATATGGTAATCTGCTAATTTCAAACAGAACAGCAGGGCCTGACAAAGCCATTGCCCAGCTGCCCAGGACAAGTCCAGATTTTGGCTGGGCAAGTGATTTTTTATTTTACTTGCCCAGAAAAATGTATAGAATATATAGGGAATATTGTAATTCTGAGCCATTTTCAAGATGCTGTGGAATGCCGGGCAAAAGGCTGAAACTTGGATTTGTCAGGCCCTGGAACAGGTTCAAACTGAAGGCAGAGGACTTGTTAACCCTTGTCCTGCTGAACCCGGATATGGCCTGTTTTGCAATCAGTGTACATTCAGATCAGTTGGCTTCTTAAGAAGCCAACTGATCTGGACCTACACTGTTTACCATCAAGTATGCGAATTTATAGCAACAATCTGGATCAAGTTATCTGATTGGCTGAAAATTAGAAGTGGGCGTGCCATCTTAATTTATTCAGCTGGACAAGGGTTAAGAAGAAGTAGTTGAAGAAAACTCTGGGATAATTTTTTCTTATCTCTCCATAAAAACATATGTTGTGGGTACCAATTTGAAGTGCTTCAGCGAGGCGCTTCAAAGGACTACCCACAACATATGTTTCCACTGAGAACTGGAGAAAAATATTCCAAAATTATTATCAAATACTCATTGTGATCAAGTTCTCTGTAAAAGCAAGTGTGTAATCAATTTTTATCAATAGATTGTGATTTTACTCATATGACAGTATTAGTCACCGAGGTATATTGAAATACCTTTGCCTTTGTCCTTTCCTGATTGTAATTTATTTATTTTTTTTATTGAAAAGAAGGCTGTCTCTTCCTGGTTGTGTTAATGTATTTACTTCAAGTATTTAGACAGACAGAACTTAGTAGATACACAGGGGTATCCACATATTTTTAGGCCTTGGTGGCTCAGTTGGATGCGTCGTCCGACTTGAGACCAGGAGGTCGCGGGTTCAACCCCCGCCGAGGTCGGCAACATTCTTTCGTGGAGATTGATCATGAAATATTTTCTACGGTCATTCTCTCCCTTCCGCTGATTCAAGAAGGGCAGTTGTCAGTTTCTGGCGAAAGAATGTGCACAATACTGGTTAACAGCTTAGAGGACTAAGCCTGCCCAGTAAAAGTGTGGTTAGGTAAACTGACCATGCTCTACATGACCCCACTGGGTTGAATGGGCCGTAAAACTTCAACACAAACCCATGTATTTTTTCTTATTTCTCTCCAAAAACAAATGTTGTGTTAGTCATTCAAAGCACCCCATTGAGACACTTCTAATGAGTACCAACAACCATAGCTCTTGATAAGATCCTTGTATTGATATTTTCTTATTTCTCCACAAAAACTTATGTTGTGGGTACTCATCAGAAGTGCATCACGTACCCAAAACATGTTTTTGTGAGGCACTTCTAATGAGTACCCAAAACATATGTTTTTGTGGAGAAATAAATAATATTTATTGGATACCCACTCTTATCTAGACATGCTTTCATGGAGAAATAAGAAAAATATGGGTACTTTTCCATTGACAAAGCATCTAATCTGACATATCTATAGTTAAAACACTCTGACCAGATGCTGCAGAATACTACTGTTTGCCATTAACCCTTAAAGCGCCAATCACAACTGCAGCAGAAGACAATTTTTTATTTGTTTTTTTCACTTTTCAGAGAAAACAAGTCTTGACATTTAATGTGAATTGTCTGCTTTGCAGACTATTCACATGGAATGTCAAGACTTGTTTTCTTTAAAAAAAAATAAAAAAATAAAAAATTTGGACATCGTCTGCTACAAATTTTGCTTGGCACTTTAAGGGTTAATCCAAGTTTTTAGGTATATCTACAGGAAGTTTAATAGAAATGTTCAAATTTTAGAACAAGTGTAGGAAGAACTTCAGGTGACCTAAAGCTTAGGGTATTTTTAGTTATGTCAATTTAAAACTCTGAACACAACACTTGCACTATTTTTTTACTCACTGTGTTAAAACAAGAATTCCGCGGAAGGCGTCATCGCACCTGCTGGGGCAAAAGTCACAGGAGCCACAATCAGAACGTGGTTATTAAATAAGTTTATTTCATTCTTAGCAGTGCTTACTTGGAAAACTGGGTTGAAAAAAATGTAGACAAAGTGCCTAGTGGGGCACATATATTCCAGGCCAGTCCCATTCCCTCTAATGGCTATATCTTCAGCACTGACTTTTCGTATCATACAGCCCAATGATAATGGAGCGTTGACGTAAAATGTGTAAAAGTCACTGGAGCATGAAATATAGGTCAAGGTCACGGGTCAAGATACCTGCTTATTCAGTACATCAAGGAGAAGCACAATGCAAGGTATAGTGGTTGTAGGCCTTATAGTTGAGGAGTTATCAAACATCAACGTAAAATGTGTCAAATATAGGTCAAGGTCACCGGGTCAATATACCTGCCAAGCCAGTGCAATGAGGTGAAGCACTATGCAAGGTTTAGTGGTTGTAGGTCTTATATTTAAGGAGATACCGAACATCAACATAAAATGTGTCAAAGTCACTGGAGTGCACAATATAGGTCAAGGTCACCAGGTCAAGGTACCTGCTGAGTCAGTACATCGAGAAGAAGTGCTATATAAGGTTTGGTGGTTGAAGGCCTTACAGTTGAGGACATAAGGAAGGGTGACGTAAAAGGTGTAAAAGTCAATGGAGTGTGAAATATAGGTCAAGGTCACCCAGTCAAGGTACCTGCAGAGTTCGTACATTGAGGAGAAGCACTATGCAAGGTTTGATGGTTGTAGGCCTTATAGTTGAGGAGATATTGAACATTGACATAAAATGTGTAAAAGGCACTCGAGCGCAAAATATAGGTCAAGGTCACCGGGTCAAGATACCTGCCGAGTCAGTACATCTAGGAGAAGCACTATGCAAGGTTTGGTGGCTAGAGGTCTTACACTTGAGGAGATCTGGAACGTTGACGTAAATTATGTCAAAGTCACTTCAGCCAAAATATAGGTCAAGGTCACCAGGTCAAGGTATCTGCCAAGTCAGTACATTGAGAAGAAGCACTTTGCAAGGTTTGATGGTTGTAGGCCTTATAGTTGAGGAGATATCGAACGTCGACACAAAATATGTCAAAATCACTGGAGCGCAAAATATAGGTCAAGGTCACCGGGTCAAGGTAACTGCCAAGTCAGTACATCTAGGAGAAGCACTATGCAAGGTTTGGTAGTTGTACACCTTATAGTTGAGAAGATCTGGAACGTCAACGTAAATTGTGTCAAAGTCAATAGAGCGCAAAATATCGGTCAAGGTCACTGGGTCAACATACCTGCCAAGTCAGGAGGTCAGGGAGATGTGTCATGCAAGGTATGATGGTTGTTGTAGAATTGTAGTTGATAAGAATACAAACTTTGACGTAAATGTCGAACTTTGACATAATAGAACTGTTAACAGACAGACAGACGGACGAACGGACAGACGAATGGAAAAGCGGGCACCTATGTCACAAAGTCAGGAGGTCAAGGAGATGTTTCATACAAGGTTTGATGGTTGTTTAGTCTTGTAGTTGATTAGAATACTAACTTTGACATAAATGTCGAACTTTGACATAACAGAACTGTTAACAGACAGACGGACGGACGAACAGACAGACGAATGGAAAAGTGGGCACCTACGTCACAAAGTCGGGAGGTCAGGGAGATGTTTCATGCAAGGTTTGATGGTTGTTTAGTCCTGTAGTTGATTAGAATACTAACTTTGACATAAATGTCGAATGTCGACATAAATGTTGACAGACGGACGGACGAATGGACAGACATACGGAATAGCAGACGCCTATGTCGCAAAGTCAGGAGGTCAGGGAGATGTTTCATGCAAAGTTTGATGGTTGTTTAGTCTTGTAGTTGATTAGAATACTAACTTTGACATAAAAGTCGAACGTCGACATAAATGTTGACAGATGGACGAACGGACGGACGGACGGACGGACGGACGGAAAATCAGACGGAAAATCGGACGCCTATATCGCACCCTGCTACAAGCAGGTGAGATAATAAGAGCTAACTGCATTTTAAAACATTTTCCCTAATCTATCCAAGAAAACAGGACTTTGCATTTCATAGGAGTTGTATCCTGCAGAGATGATTCATATGAAATACTAAGTCCTATATTCTCATAAAAATCAGATGACAATTTTTATATCTCTTTCAACATTATTTAAATAAAATCAAGATGATGAAGGCATAGGTCTAGATAAGAGTGAGTAACAGGTAAATATTTTTCTTATTTCTGCACAAAACATTATGTTGTGTGTACTCATTAGAAGCGCCTTGGCAAGAGCCCTTCATTATTATCCCTACAGCATAGCTCTTGATAATATGCTTTTTTTTAATCCAAATGTATTGATAGTTTTCTTATTTCTCCACAAAAATTTATGTTGTGGGTACTCCTCAGAAGTGCTAAATTCACCGTACATGTAGTCGGTAAAAGAAAGAGTTACTTACCATATTTGTAATTTTATTCTTTTACCATCTAATTCAATTGTTCTTATTTTAAAATCAATACCTGAAAAAGACAGAAAACATCCTGAAGAATTTAGACAAGCAGCATCATTAGTGAACCCTTATTATGCTGTTTGGGTATACCGTATTAGACCTAGTTGCCACAGATACCCCAAAAAGCACATAGTCAAGGGATTTCTAAGTCTTCAGATTACAGCCTTTGTACATTAATCTACTTCTATATAAAAGCATCTGCTTTGGGTATTCATTTGAACTACTTTGACAAGTCAAAATATATGTTTATAAAGAAAAGCAGAAAAAGTATTGCATCATTTGATACTGAGGATATCAAGTGTTTTACAGCATAGAAATTGTCTTCATAATGCAATTTTCTGGCTCAGAATAAATCGTATAGAGCAAGATAAAAAACAAGAATTCTGTTGAAGTTGATGTCTCACCTGTACTGCACAACATCACTGGAGTGCAAAATCTAGGTCAATGGCATCCAGTCATAGTGCATGCTTAAAGAGTACATGGATGTCAAGAACAATTACTGTGCCAGGTTTTACATTCACAGCTATCAATGCTACTGAGAAACCCACTTTAATGATGGACTCCACTTAAAATCATGACAAAGTCACTGAGTACAAAATCTAGGTCAAGGGCACCAGCTCATACTGCATACTTGAAGATAGTGTTGCAGACAATTACTATGCAAGGTTCGATATTCACAACTATCATTGCGTCACAGAAACATATTTTAATGCTAGACTGTATATAAAATCATTACTAAGTCAATAGAGTGTGAATTGATTGAGTTGGGGTTTAACGACACGTCAACCCTTGTGGGTCATTTTGAGTCGTCTCCCAGAGAAAGGGAGAAAAGAGACGGAAGAGATAGCAGAAGAGATGAAAGAGAGGGACAGGGAAGAAAGAAGAACAGGAATGAAAGTGAAGAAACAGAAGAAATAACAAGAGGCCCACGGGCCACGATTCGCTCACCTGAGTGACAAAGCCACTGCAGACATGCAGATGTTAAGCAACATTTTTCCAATCCTATCATCGCAACTAATGAAAATATCATCATTTGAGCAGTTCTTAGCAGGCTTCAGAGGAAAAGCCATTTGAAATTATCAACTTTTTTCCACAAAAATGTATGGGGCCCATACAAATGCTAACAGAAGCAAACTTGACCTCGCCGTAAAAAGGTTAAATGTCAATGTATGAATTATTTTAGCAACTTTGGTAGACCGCCCGTTCCAGATGATATATGCAAAGATTCAGCCACAAGCCATCCTTGGTTTTGGAGAATAAGATTTTTAAATGTTTTTTCCCATGCAAATGCATAAGGAAGCAAACTTGACCTTGCGTAAAAAGGTCAAATGTCAATGTATGACCATTATTTTAGCAATTTTGGTAGACCCCCTGTCCCCGATGATTTATGCGAACATTCAGCCCCAAAGCATCCTCGGTTCTAGAGAAGAAGATTTATAAAGGTTTTTACCATATATGGGCATGGCGCCCATCTTGGTCAACGAGCCGTGACCATTTTAGCAATCTTTTGTCCCCCCTACCTAAGGAGGCTCCATATGAAATTTGAGCAAAATTGGCCCAGAGGCTCCAGAGGAGAAGTTGTTTGAAATTCTGAACATTTTTCCCATACAAATGCATAAGGAAACAAAATTGACCTTATCGTAAAAAGGTCAAATGTCAATGTACGACCATTATTTTAGCAATTTTGGTAGCCCTCCTGTTCCCAAAGATATATGCAAAGATTCAGCCATAAGGCATGCTCGGTTTTGGAGAAGAAGATTTTTAAAGTTTTTCCCATACAAATGCAAAGGGAAGCAAACTTGACCTTGCCGTAAAAAGGTCAAAGGTCAACGTACGACAATTCTTTTAGCAATTTTGGTAGACCTCCCGTCCCCGATGATTCCTGCAAAGGTTCAGCCCCAAGGTGTTCTCGGTTCTGTAGGAGAAGATTTTTAAAGGTTTTTACCATATATGGGCGTGGCGGCCATCTTGGTCAATGGACCGTGACCATTTTAGCAATTTTTCGTTCCCCCGCCCTAAGGAGGCTCCATATGAAATTTGAGCAAAATTGGCCCAGAGGCTCCAGAGGAGAAGTTGTTTGAAATTCTGAACATTTTTCCCATACAAATGCATAAGGAAGCAAAATTGACCTTATCGTAAAAAGGTCAAATGTCAATGTACGACCATTATTTTAGCAATTTTGGTAGCTCTTCTGTTCCAGAAGATATATGCAAAGATTCAGCCATAAGGCATGCTCGGTTTTGGAGAAGAAGATTTTTAAAGTTTTTCCCATACAAATGCAAAGGGAAGCAAACTTGACCTTGCCGTAAAAAGGTCAAAGGTCAACGTACGACAATTCTTTTAGCAATTTTGGTAGACCTCCCGTCCCCGATGATTCCTGCAAAGGTTCAGCCCCAAGGCATTCTTGGTTCTGTAGGAGAAGATTTTTAAAGGTTTTTACCATATATGGGCGTGGCGGCCATCTTGGTCAATGGACCGTGACCATTTTAGCAATTTTTCGTTCCCCCACCCTAAGGAGGCTCCGTATGAAATTTGAGCAAAATTGGCTCAGCGGTTTCAGAGGAGAAGTCGTCTGAAAATGTTAACGGACGGACGCACGGACGGACGGACGGACGGACGCACGGACGGACGACGGACGAAAAGTGATCACAATAGCTCATCCTGAGCAGAGCTCAGGTGAGCTAAAAACATCACCTCCCTATCCTTACCTGCTACAAGGATAGCAGGCCTGGCCCAACTATAAGCCAATATCAGCTGGACGCCCCGGTGACAAAAGATACATGACACCTTCGCACCACCCAACCACCCACCAATAGAGTGTGAAATACAGGTCAACTGCACCAGGTCATTGTGCAAGCTTCAAGATTATGTCGAGGAGAATTACTAATTGCATGGTTAGACACTTGCACCTATCACCGCTACAGAGAAACACCCTTTAACACTAACTCAATGTAAAATCATGACAAAGTCAATGGACCATGAAATCATGAAATCTAGGTCAAGGACACCAGATTATGGTGTGTGCTTGAAGAAAAAGTTGAGGACAATTACTATGTAAGGTTTGAAACTCAGAGCTATCACCACTACAGACAAAATGCACTGCAATGCTAGACGACATAAAATCATGACAAAGTCAATGGAGTGTGAAATCTAGGCCAAGGGCACCATAGTGTGCACTTAAAAAGTATGTCAAGGACAACTACTATGCAGGATTAGGCACTCGCAGCTATCACCACTACAGAGAAACATGCTTCAATGCTAGACTTGACATAAAATTATGACAAAATCAATGGATTGATTGATTGTGTTGGGGTTTAACGACAGGTCAACCCTTGTGGGTTATTTTTTGTCATCTCCCAGAGAAGAAAGAGTAACAAGAATGAAAGTGAAGAAATAAAAATTTCCCCCCTCTACCCTTACCTGCTACAATGATAACAGGCCTTGCCCAACTGTAAACCAATATCATTTGATGACCCAGTGACATAAGATACACGACACCTTCGCCATAACCAACCACCCCATCAAAGTTAATGAAGCATGAAATCAAGATCAAGGGCACCCTGGCATAGTGCATGCTTGAAGAGTATGTCGAGGACAATTACAATGCAAGGTTTGCACTCAGTTATCATCCCCTCAGAAAAATACACTTTAATGGTAGACTCGATGTGAATAATGCGGGACTCAACCTAAAACCATGACAAAGCCACTCAAGCATGAAAACTAGGTCAAGGATATCTGGTCATAGTATGTGCTTTTAGAGTATGTCAAGGACAATTACAATGCAAGGTACATGTGTGACGCCCACAGCTATCACCGCTTTAGAGAAATACACTCTAATGGTAGACTCGACGTGAATAATGCTAGACTTTACATAAAATTGTAACAAAGTCACTCAAGCACGAAATGTAAGCCAAGGACACCTGTTCATAGTGCGAGCTTGAAGAGTATGTTGAGGCCAATTACTATGCAAGGTTTGACAATCACAGCTATCACCGCTTCGGAGACATACACTTTAATACTAGACTCGAAGTGAATAATGCTAGACTCAACGTAACATCAAGACAAAGTCACTCAAGTACGAAATCTTGGTCAAGGGCACCGGTTCCTTGTGCGTGCTTGAAGAGTTTGTTAAGGACAATTCTTACACAAGGTTTGACACTCCCACCGATCACTGCTTCAGAGAAATGCACTTTAATGCTGGACACGTAGTAAAATGTTGACAGACGGATGGTCGGAAATTCAAACTCCTATGTCGCACCCTGCTACAAGCAGGTGCGACAAATAGGGCCCTGCGTACTCATTACAGGTGCTACATAACTCCAGATAAGGCTTTTTTTTTTTCAAACAAAAAGCACTTTCTTTCCTCTCCATGAAACATATAATTATGTAGTGCATACTCATTAGAAACACCTCAAGGCACTTTTAATGTGTACCCACATCCTCATGTTTTCATAGAGAAATAAGAAAAATATTAATCTGGATAATTTAGTTCTCTGCAGTCATGGCACAACTTCTAATAAGTACCCACAGGACAACTTTCATGGTCAAATAAATACAGTAAAACCTGTGTTAACCCTTGCCAGGCTGAATAAATTAAGATGCTACATCCACATAATTGTCAGCCAATCAGATTACTTGATACAATGACGAATAAATTAAGATGCCACGCCCACTTCTGTCAGCCAATCAGATTACTTGATACAAGCTGTTGATACAAATTCATATACTGAATGACAAACAGTGTAGATTCAGAAGCCAACTGATCTGGATCTACACAGAGTGCAAAGGCAGGGCATATTCCAGTTAAGTAGGACAAGGGTTAAGCAAGCTTCTGAGGGAAAGCCAAAACATGGGTGCTTAAGATAGACCCATGCTCAGCAGAATAATATAGGTAAATTTACACTTAACTGGCATTTAAATATGGATGATTGTTTAAAGACAAGTGTACTAAAATATTTGCTATCCAGAGCTAAAAATCAATCTTACCTATCGTAGAGACATCACTTTCCGGTAATTTACTTTTTTTGTTCAAGTAACGAAAGATAATGGAGGTTTTGCCACAGCAAGCATCTCCGCTAAAGCAAAGTTTGAATACCATATCAGGTCGGCCCTGTTCCTTAATATGAGCCCTTCCTATATCCATTTTTAAATTACTTCTAAATTAAGACATTAACTATGGAACCCAAAGTAATTGAGATAGTCCAAACTGATACTGATTGGGGATACAGGTAATAATATATCAGATGCCCAGCAGCTCTGTTCCAGGTCCCACTTGCAGGCAACTAATAACATAACTCTAGGTGAGGGCTTGATTATCACTTTACTTTTTTTTTTTTTACTTTCCATTTAATAATATTTTCTTATTTATTTATATTTTTTATCTTTTTATCTTAATTCTTTGTTTGCTGGGTAAATATTTCAGCCGACTGCATTTTGAAATACTTTTTTTCTCATTTTTTCACCAGATTAATGGTTTGAAGATAGGTTTGACATTTCATGCAAATTGTAGACAATTTGCATGAAATGTCAAACTATATTTTCTGGGCTTAATAATAAAAACAATCACACATTTTTTTTGTCGGCTGAATTTGTTCAGAGAGTGGTAAAGGTTAAAAACAGGGTGGGACATTTCCTCTAAAGTGTCTCCCTCAGCCTCTGGGATGAAACTGTCTCCCTTGGAGACAATTTAAATGCAATGTTCGGCCTGTTTTCAAGAAAAAAATTTTAAACATTGCCTGCTGGTATTTTAATTCATGAGGGCTCAGTTATTCAAAACTTAACAAAGTTGTTAGCTAACATGACATTAAAATTGCTATCATGAAATATGGCAGATACACAGATATTTTTGCTGAAAAAAATGTGAGCAGTTTTTTTACTCACATTTTTGCAGCAAAAATATCAATGTATTTGAAAATATCACAGCTACAACAGTTAATGAATTTGTCATTAACAAGCTTGTTAATTTAACGGTGCTTTGAACAACTGGGCCCTGATCTATAGGTAAAGGGTTTTCCATGTATTGTAATCATACCTCATTAATTAACCTTTAACTCTCTCTGGGCTATTCAGCAGGCATTTTTCTTAAATTTCCCAGCAAACAGGATCTGACATTTCATGCAAATTGTGTCTATTGCAGATAATCTGTATGAAATGTCAACTCCTGTTTTCTTGGAAAAATAAGAAAAAAATATTTCCATATGATGTTACTGAAAATTTACCCAGCATGCTAAGTGTCAAACTTCCAAGAAAAGCACAAAACTAAAAACATCAAATTCCCCATAGAAACAGGTAAGGCGCTTTTTTTCATACGAAAAATGCTGATACCTTTCTTATTTCTCCACGAAAACATATGCTTTGGTACTCATTAGAAGCACCTTGCCAAGGCGCTTCTAATGAGTACCCACAACATATGTTTTCGTGGAGAAATAAGAAAAATATTATGTGGATACCCCCTCTTATCTGTAGCTATGATTCCCTTCAGTTTGTATGCTCACACTTTTTCTGTTAAAATATATATAAAATTTTCATGAGTTCATTGAACTGTCATTTTATGTGAATCATCTGCCCTGCAAACAATACACTTGAAACGTCAAGCCTTATTTTCTCTGAAAAAACAAACAAACAAAATACCACAAAAAAATCAAAATGTCATCTGCTGCAGTTGTGATTGGAACATTGACCTACAGCAAAGGGCAAAATTAGTTTTCTTTTCAAACTTTACATCCAACACTTCCAAGAATTTGCCCACAATACAGGAAGTAAAATCATGATAACAAAATAATGATAAACGAAAAACAAGTATTAGCTTTTTCAAAAAAGCCAGTGGGTTGTTTAGCTTTAACTAATGCATGTACGCTTATGACACTTACATGTATACCGCCCTGATGGCATATGTATCAAGACTCATTAAACTAAACTAAATGACTCGTTACTTATCCAGTTTTGGTTCACTCCTTACTGTCAAATACCTCCAACTAATAACAGGTGCCACAGTTATTATTATCCTGTAAGTTTTTCAACATCTGGACTATAGCAGATCACAAATATTAGCTGATTTGACAATGAAATGGTTTCATTTCAACTCTTAAAGTCACAACTGCAGCAGACAACAATTTTTTTACTATTTTTTTTCTTTATTTTTCAGAGAAAACAAGTCTTGACATTTCATGTGATTTGTCTGCTTGGCAGACGATTCACATGAAATGTTAAAACTTGTTTTCTCTGAAAAATAGAAAAATAAATCGAAAATGTCATCCGCTACAAATTTTGCTTGGTGCTTTAAGGGTTAATACCAGTAAATATACTCTTTCGACAGACTAAACGGGTGTCTGAATTGCCTTTTTGTGTTGTCATCTATTAGAGATTTCTGTACCTAATACAGTGTATACCTAGACCAGACACTGTGTATTGCGGTGTCTGATCTAAGTTTATACTGTTTGCCACAGCCCCCTTTTATAGGAGGCTAGGCATACAAGCATCAATAGTATACTCGAAAGAGGCCATCTGGATAATGAAGCATTCTATTCTATTCTGTTTGCTATCAGATGCACTACTACTTTGTCAATAGTCTTAATGGTAGTTACTTCTGCTTCAATTATTGGTTTAATTCCCATATTTGATGTGTGATTAG